>CM026386.1:7817563-7872012 GCA_014843695.1 Archivesica marissinica | reverse complement strand
CGCGATATATCATCAATATACTAAAAATATACGCGCACGTGCGTAACCTACTTTATATTACCTTATATGCAAATGAGTTACTATAAATAGAATTCAAAATGGCGCCAGTTTGTTTACCATTCAAAGAGCTGGGTTTACTACTTACAGACATATGGCTAGACGTACAGACATGACTGAGCATACAGTCAAACCTGTGTTAAGCAGCCGGCCAAGGGAATCACACACAAAATGGTTGCTTGGCGCAGGTTGCTGCTTAATAGCAGTCAAATGTATAATAAAACAACATATTGGAAATCTAGAAACTGGCTGCTTAATACAGGTTGGCTGCTTAATGGAGGTAACCACTAACACAGGTTTGACTGTACATGTAATTCCTAACTGCAGATTTTAAAGTTTTCTAAATGTCAGATTCCCATGGTTACTCATAATTCATTTCAAACATTCATCTTCATTTAATATTTCAGCTACAGTCATCAGCAAAGTGATGTAACCATTATTAACCTGCCGAATAAATGACGGAATATACAAACAACATAGATCCAGATCAACAAATCCTTAACCCTGTGTCTGATCACGATCTATGTTGTTAGCTATTCAGACAAAAGTGTTTTAGTTATTATGTTATATTTCAGGTTTTACGCCTGCATCAGCACCATTCGCCGGCGGGCAGTTTACCTAACAACACCTTTCCTGGGCAGGCTCCAGTAGTTAACCAGTACTTGGGTGCACAACCTCCGTAAGAAACTGCCAACTTTTTCATATAAATAAGACACGGCCTGAGCGGGGCTCGAACCCGTGACCATCAGTGATGATAGATTACAGTGGTATACAAGTCAGCGACCTTAACCACTCGACTACTGGAGGTGGACCAAAAGTGTTTTAGCTCCACTATCCGAATAGCAAACAGCATAGAGCCTGATCATACGTCACGTTCTGTGCACGTTCTGTGCCGTCTCATCTGGCTCTATGCCGTTTGCAAAAGCGACTTTAGTTGTGATTGGCAGGTTAAGTGTTAACCGTTATCAAACCTCTGGAAAGTGGGATATAAAATTTAACGCTCGTCTTTGAAGCTTGCCGTAATGATTTTTCCATAAAATCTTAAAACGACTTGCAATGCTGCTTACATTTCCTATTAAACGAGCTTTTTGACGAGCTTAAAACCAACATTCCAAAACGATTTTCATAAAATAACAACATTCCAAAACGATTTTCATAAAATATGGTATGAAATCACAATGCATGTAAACATCTTTTAGATCACATTTCAACAGTAACAATAACCATAATTTAGAAAAAATAAAACGTTTCTGTTTGCTACTATATTTTTTACGCTTATTACAATAAGCTGCATCCGTACGCCATAGTAAATAGTCGCCGATGATCAGGGCTCGTGCTAGAGGGCGACGCGAGCGAAGTGATCGCTTTTTTTCCTGCCACTTCGCCTAAAATAGACATCATGACGACACCCACTTTGCCTTATTTCTGGAGGGCATACTTGCTAATTAATGATAATCCGTATCGTTGTATGGCATTTTGACAGTCCAAAATACCGCCTTGAGCCATAAGCTAATCTTCCCCGACATCCGGATAATAACCTTAATAAAATCGATCAGACGCCGATGTAATACAATTTTACATAATTATCGATGTTTTCTAATCCGTTTGTTTGCTTTGTCGTTTGCTGAAAATTGAAATGTCCCAAAGCTATTTACGGAAAATTACTCAGGTCAAGGTAATATTCTGTGGTTGTGACTAAATTTATCAGACTGGCATCAGTGCCTACATTTATGCAGCCTATATAACATTGATAGCCAGTGTAGAATCATGCATTTCGAATATGCTGATGTCGGGGCCCTGATTGCAACGTTTCTGAAGCCAGTGCTTGTAACAAAACAAAAACAATATAATTTACGAGTTTCGGATTCGCCTTTTACTTGATTTCGCAAACGATACGAGTTCTACATATTATAAATGCATACACTTGTGTTTACATTCAAATTTACATACCGGTAGATATTGAAATGAATATGTCCGCTTTATATAAGAAATGTATGCAAATTAACGGTTTTACAATGTCGTCGAACCGTACTCGATCCATTTCGTATCGATTTTGTGCATAATAAAATTAAATGCAGATGGGATACAATGTAGAACTATGCAAGTTACAAAGTAACATGAAACTTAGCTGTAAGGTCCGAAACACAACTCGGCAATGTAGTCAATGTTTTCTCTAATTGTGATGATAAAAAAATAAATAGGTCTGGTTGCACCAAAGACACACATTGGCCTAGAGGTAATTATATGGTTGGGGGGGGGGGAAGTTACCTGTGCAGAAAGTACAAACATGCTACTGTCCAACATGCATAATATTATTGATTTGAAATATACAGCTTGACACTCTCGAGATTTGAGGTCATTGACTCGATCACTTTCAGTCTAGTGAATGCCCTGCAGCTTTTCTACATACAATAGTTCCTACAATGTATATCCTGCAAACCTGACTAAATACGGTTTCACTATTTGTAGTCATTCAAAAGTCTACCCACTTCTCCCTAAATTTCCTCACTTCTCCCTAAATCATCTGGAGGGAGAAGTGACTTCTCCGGAGAAGTGACTTCTCCCAAAATTTGGAGTCTAGCTTGAGCCTGATGATCAAACAACATCACGCAAATAATCGTTTTTTTATATAAAGTGTTTAAAGCCATGTTGCATATATAGCCAAACCTGTCGTAAGCAGCCAGCCAAGGGAATCACAGAAAGTGGCTGCTTAGCACAGGTGGCTGCTTAATAGAGAGCAAATGCATAATAAAACAACATATTGGGAATCTGGAAACTGGCTGCTCAATACAGGTTGGCTGTTTAATAGAGGTCAAATGTATAATAAAACAACATATTGGGAAACTGGCTGCTCAATACAGGTAGACTGTTAAATAGAGGTCAAATGTATAATAAAACAGCAAATTGGGAATCTGGAAACTGGCTGCTCAATACAGGTTGGCTGTTTAATAGAGGTCAAATGTATAATAAAACAGCAAATTGGGAATGTGGAAACCGGCTGCTTAATACAGGATGGTTAATGGAGGTGACCACTAACATGTGTTTCACTGTATAATACTCTACTACTAGCTGCTATGGTAACACATTTAACTTTCTGTAGCATGAATCATTTATTTTCAATAACTAAATGTGATAATATACAAACTACAGTCTGTTTACAAGGACTTATCAGTTTTGTATTTGACTTATCAGTTTTGTATTTGACTTATCAGGACAAGTGGTTGTATAGCAAGGGGGTGAAATACAGTTCAAGTGAGGTGAAATGTGTACACATATTTCAGAAACAATGTGTCGGGACATCCAAAAAGATATTTCAGAAACAATGCGTCGGGACATCCATAAAGATATTTCAGAAACAATGTGTCGGGACATCCAAAAAGATATTTCAGAAACAATGTGTTGGGACATCCTAAAAGATAGTTCAGAAACAATGTGTTGTTGAGACATCCAAAGAGATGTTTCAGAAACAATGTGTCGGGACATCCAAAAAGATATTTCAGAAACAATGTGTTGGGACATCCAAAAAGATATTTCAGAAACAATGTGTTGGGACATCCATAAAGATATTTCAGAAACAATGTGTCGGGACATCCAAAAAGATATTTCAGAAACAATGTGTTGGGACATCCATAAAGATATTTCAGAAACAATGTGTCGGGACATCCTAAAAGATATTTCAGAAACAATGTGTCGGGACATCCAAAAAGATATTTAAAAAAGATATTTCAGAAACAATGCGTCGGGACATCCAAAAAGATATTTCAGAAACAATGCGTCGGGACATCCAAAAAGATATTTCAGAAACAATGCGTCGGGACATCCAAAAAGATATTTAAAAAAGATATTTCAGAAACGATGTGTCGGGACATCCAAAAAGATATTTCAGAAACAATGCGTCGGGACATCCAAAAAGATATTTCAGAAACAATGTGTTGGGACATCCAAAAAGGTATTTCAGAAACAATGTGTTGGAACAAAGAGAAGTTCCAGTTATTGTTTGGCTTGAATGGAATTCCAGAATAGAGGGTCTAGTCTAGTCTAGCTGTATATTTAAGAAATAATTTTTGTCTCCCAAGTTATTTATTATTGGCGAATAAAATATTTATATTTCTGACGTATAGGAATTAACAATGCAGGCCGGCGCTCAGAATGACAAACAATATTTTATTCCACCATCAATAACTGGCGCTCAGAATGACAAACAATATTTTATTCCACCATCAATAACAGGCGCTCAGAATGACAAACAATATTTTATTCCACCATCAATAACAGAATGACAAACAATATTTTATTCCACCATCAATAACGTAATGACAAACAATATTTTATTCCACCATCAATAACAGAATGACAAACAATATTTTATTCCACCATCAATAACTATCAATAACACAATGACAAACAATATTTTATTCCACCAAAACAAAAAAACAAACACACAAAACATCAATAACAGAATGACAAACAATATTTTATTCCACCATCAATAACGTAATGACAAACAATATTTTATTCCACCATCAATAACAGAATGACAAACAATATTTTATTCCACCATCAATAACTATCAATAACACAATGACAAACAATATTTTATTCCACCATCAATAACTATCAATAACACAATGACAAACAATATTTTGATTCTAACTTGACCAAAATATCTAAAATGGGCAAAAAAACAGTTGGTGATATTTTTTTAGAAAGCAGCAAATGACGGTCACAAAACTACCAAAAAGACGGTCACGTTTGACATCACGGTCACGTTTGACATCACGCTCACGTTTGACATCACGCTTACGTTTGACATCACGGTCACGTTTGACATCACGCTCACGTTTGACATCACGCTCACGTTTGACATCACGGTCACGTTTGACATCACGGTCACGTCACGGTCACGTTTGACATCACGGTCACGTTTGACATCACACTCACGTTTGACATCACGCTCACGTTTGACATCACGCTCACGTTTGACATCACGCTCACGTTTGACATCACGCTCACGTTTGACATCACGCTCACGTTTGACATCACGCTCACGTTTGACATCACGCTAACATTTGGCATCACACTCACGTTTGACATCACACTCACATTTGACATCACACTCACATTTGACATCACGCTCACGTTTGACATCACGCGCTAAGCCTTATTTTATAGCAGATTTAACAGTAAATTCCTTCTTTGCGTATACAGACAAAATGCAGAGCCATGTTGGAATAAGATAATAAAGATTTAATAAAACATTTTATGCTACTCTTCACAAAAATTCTGATAATTTTCAAAAAACATAATGCCAGTACAGTCAGTAACACCAGGTTGTCGTTGTCAGTAACACCAGGTTGTCAGTAACACCACACCAGGTTGTCAGTAACACCAGGTTGTCTGCCTTTATATTTGAACTTTCACCGGTCACACTAGTGCAGTGCCCCGCTGTGTGTGGTTATTCTATTCTGTGTGTGGGTATTCTATTCTATGTGTGGGTATTCTATTCTGTGTGTGGGTATTCTGTGTGTGGGTATTCTATTCTGTGTGTGGGTATTCTATTCTGTGTGTGGGTATTCTATTATGTGTGTGGGTATTCTATTCTGTGTGTGGGTATTCTGTGTGTGGGTATTCTGTGTGTGGGTATTCTGTGTGTGGGTATTCTGTGTGTGGGTATTCTGTGTGTGGGTATTCTGTGTGTGGGTATTCTGTGTGTGGGTATTCTGTGTGTGGGTATTCTTGTGTGGGTATTCTGTGTGTGGGTATTCTGTGTGTGGGTATTCTGTGTGTGGGTATTCTGTGTGTGGGTATTCTATTCTATGTGTGGGTATTCTATTCTGTGTGTGGGTATTCTATTCTGTGTGTGGGTATTCTGTGTGTGGGTATTCTATTCTGTGTGGGTATTCTGTGTGTGGGTATTCTGTGTGGGTATTCTATTCTGTGTGTGGGTATTCTGTGTGTGGGTATTCTGTGTGTGGGTATTCTATTCTGTGTGTGGGTATTCTATTCTGTGTGTGGGTATTTTTCTATGTGTGGGTATTCTGTGTGTGGGTATTCTGTGTGTGGTATTCTATTCTGTGTGTGGGTATTCTATGTGTGGGTATTCTGTGTGTGGGTATTCTGTGTGTGGGTATTCTATTCTGTGTGGGTATTCTATTCTGTGTGGGTATTCTATTCTGTGTGGGTATTCTATTCTGTGGGGTATTCTATTCTATGTGTGGGTATTCTATTCTGTGTGGGTATTCTGTGTGGTATTCTGTGTGTGGGTATTCTGTGTGTGGGTATTCTATTCTGTGTGTGGGTATTCTATTCTGTGTGGGTATTCTATTCTGCGTGGGTATTCTATTCTGTGTGGGTATTCTATTCTGTGTGTGGGTATTCTATTCTATGTGTGGGTATTCTATTCTGCGTGTGGGTATTCTATTCTGTGTGTGGGTATTCTATTCTGTTCTGTGGGGTATTTATTCTGTGTGGGTATTCTATTCGTGTGTGGGTATTCTATGTGTGGGTATTCTATTCGTGGGTATTCTATGTGTGGGTATTCTATTCTGTGGTATTCTATTCTGTGTGTGGGTATTCTGTGTGTGGGTATTCTATTCTATGTGTGGGTATTCTATTCTGGTGTGGGTATTCTATGTGTGGGTATTCTATTCTGTGTGTGGGTATTCTATTCTGTGTGTGGGTATTCTATTCTGTGTGGGTATTCTATTCTGTGTGTGGGTATTCTATTCTGTGTGTGGGTATTCTATGTGTGGGTATTCTATTCTGTGTGTGGGTATTCTGTTCTGTGTGTGGGTATTCTATTCTGCGTGTGGGTATTCTATTCTATGTGTGGGTATTCTATTCTGCGTGTGGGTATTCTATTCTGCGTGTGGGTATTCTGCGTGTGGGTATTCTATTTTGCGCGTGGGTATTCTATTCTGCGTGTGGGTATTCTATTCTGTGTGTGGGTATTCTATTCTGTGTGTGGGTATTCTATGTGTGGGTATTCTATTCTGTGTGTGGGTATTCTATGTGTGGGTATTCTATTCTGCGTGTGGGTATTCTATTCTGCGTGTGGGTATTCTATTCTGTGTGGGTATTCTATTCTGTGTGGGTATTCTATTCTGCGTGTGGGTATTCTATTCTGTGTGTGGGTATTCTATTCTGTGTGTGGGTATTCTATTCTGTGTGTGGGTATTCTATGTGTGGGTATTCTATTCTGCGTGTGGGTATTCTATGTGTGGGTATTCTATTCTGCGTGGGTATTCTATTCTATGTGTGGGTATTCTATGTGTGGGTATTCTATTCTGCGTGAGGTATTCTGTGTGTGGGTATTCTATTCTATGTGTGGGTATTCTATTCTGCGTGTGGGTATTCTATGTGTGGGTATTCTATTCTGTGTGTGGGTATTCTGTGTGTGGGTATTCTATTCTGTGTGTGGGTATTCTATTCTGTGTGTGGGTATTCTATTCTGTGTGTGGGTATTCTATGTGTGGGTATTCTATTCTGTGTGTGGGTATTCTGTGTGTGGGTATTCTATTCTGTGTGTGGGTATTCTGTTCTGTGTGTGGGTATTCTGTTCTGTGTGTGGGTATTCTATTCTGCGTGTGGGTATTCTATGTGTGGGTATTCTATTCTGTGTGTGGGTATTCTGTGTGTGGGTATTCTATTCTGTGTGTGGGTATTCTGTTCTGTGTGTGGGTATTCTATTCTGCGTGTGGGTATTCTATTCTATGTGTGGGTATTCTATTCTGCGTGTGGGTATTCTATTCTGCGTGTGGGTATTCTGCGTGTGGGTATTCTATTTTGCGCGTGGGTATTCTATTCTGCGTGTGGGTATTCTATTCTGTGTGTGGGTATTCTATTCTGTGTGTGGGTATTCTATGTGTGGGTATTCTATTCTGTGTGTGGGTATTCTATGTGTGGGTATTCTATTCTGTGTGTGGGTATTCTATGTGTGGGTATTCTATTCTGCGTGTGGGTATTCTATTCTATGTGTGGGTATTCTATTCTGTGTGTGGGTATTCTATGTGTGGGTATTCTATTCTGTGTGTGGGTATTCTATTCTGTGTGTGGGTATTCTATGTGTGGGTATTCTATTCTGCGTGTGGGTATTCTGCGTGTGGGTATTCTATTCTGCGTGTGGGTATTCTGCGTGTGGGTATTCTATTCTGCGTGTGGGTATTCTATTCTGCGTGTGGGTATTCTATTCTATGTGTGGGTATTCTATTCTATTCTATTCTGTGTGGGTATTCTATTCTGCGTGTGGGTATTCTATTCTGTGTGGGTATTCTATTCTATGTGTGGGTATTCTATGTGTGGGTATTCTATTCTGTGTGTGGGTATTCTATGTGTGGGTATTCTATTCTGTGTGTGGGTATTCTATGAGTGGGTATTCTATTCTGCGTGTGGGTATTCTATTCTGTGTGTGGGTATTCTGTGTGTGGGTATTCTATTCTGTGTGGGTATTCTGTGTGTGGGTATTCTATTAAAGGGCAATGTTTTACTATGTTGAGCGAGCATTCTGACCTTGAACTATACTTTCCCACCAGTAATGTTGGATTTGATAATATTTTACTGCTCTATATACATGTATATAACAATAACAATCGTATAACCGGTACATAATTAGCAAATGGGTTGGGCTCCAAGTTCTGACAACACTAGTGATTGGCCCTCCTCCTCATGATTAAGTAATACATGGAGGTTATACTGGAGGTTACACTGGAGGTTACACTGGAGGTTATACTGGAGGTTACACTGGAGGTTATACTGGGGGTTACACTGGAGGTTACACTGGAGGTTATACTGGAGATTACACTGGAGGTTACAATGGAGGAGGTTATACTGGAGGTTATACTGGAGGTTACACTGGAGGTTATACTGGAGATTATACTGGAGGTTACACTGGAGGTTACACTGGAGTTTATACTGGAGATTATACTGGAGATTATACTGGAGGTTACACTGGAGAATATACTGGAGGTTACACTGGAGATTATACTGGAGATTATACTGGAGGTTACACTGGAGAATATACTGGAGAATATACTGGAGGTTACACTGGAGATTATACTGGAGAAGGTTAGACAGGAGATTACACTGGAGAATATACTGGAGATTGCACTGGAGGTTATACTGGGTTATACTGGAGGTTACACTGGAGGTTATACTGGAGGTTACACTGGAGGTTACACTGGGGGTTACACTGGAGGTTATACTGGAGTTTACACTGGAGGTTATACTGGAGGTTACACTGGAGAAGGTTACACTGGAGGTTATGCTGGAGGTTATGCTGGAGGTTACACTGGAGGTTACACTGGAGATTATACTGGAGGTTACACTGTGGAGGTTATACTGGAGGTTACACTGGAGATTATATACTGGAGGTTATACTGGAGGATACACTGGAGGTTACACTGGAGGAGGTTACACTGGAGGTTATACTGGAGATTACACTGAAGGTTATACTGGAGAAGGTTATACTGGAGAAGGTTACACTGGAGGTTACACTGGAGAAGTTTACACTGAAGATTATCCTGGAGGTTACACTGGAGGTTACACTGGAGGTTATACTGGAGGTTACACTGGAGGTTACACTGGAGGTCATACTGGAGGTCACACTGGAGGTTACACTGGATGTTATACTGGAGAAGGTTACACTGGAGGTTACACTGGAGGTTACACTGGAGAAGGTTACACTGGAGGTTATACTGGAGAAGGTTACACTGGAGGTTACACTGGAGAAAGTTACACTGGAGGTTACACTGGAGATTATACTGGAGGTTACACTGTGGAGGTTATACTGGAGGTTACACTGGAGGTTATACTGGGGGTTACACTGGAGGTTATACTGGGGGTTACACTGGAGGTTATACTGGAGGCTACACTAGAGACACTGGAGGTTACACTGGAGATTACACTGGAGGTTACACTGGAGAAGGTTACACTGGAGGTTACACTGGAGATTACACTGGAGGTTACACTGGAGAAGGTTACACTGGAGGTTATACTGGAGAAGGTTACACTGGAGATTACACTGAAGGTTATACTGGAGAAGGTTACACTGGAGAAGGTTACACTGGAGAAGGTTACACTGGAGGTTACACTGAAGATTATCCTGGAGGTTACACTGGAGAAGGTTACACTGGAGAAGGTTACACTGGAGAAGGTTACACTGGAGAAGGTTACACTGGAGGTTACACTGTATTATCTTGCCCAGTTTATGAGAGTGTAAAACAAAGTGAGGGTAGTTCGAAGTGCTGCATGTAACGCAGTACAGTGGAGAACGTATGTCTCAAGCAAAGCACAATATTGATCGCAGAACAATATATCGACGTGGCATTCAGGCACGTGGCTTCTTAGCGGGGAGTTTCTATCTATTGTCAACAATCCTATAATCCTGGTATTAATAAAGTGCACATGATATTTGTATGATACCTAACAAACACTGTTGCATCCATACCAATTGTCAATATATAAATCTATATTAGGTAACACAATGTATCAGGCTCTATTGGAGTTCTATATTAGGTAACACAATGTATGAAGCTCTATTGGAGATCTATATTAGGTAACACAATGTATGAAGCTCTATTGGAGGTCTATATTAGGTAACACAATGTATGGAGCTCTATTGGAGATCTATATTAGGTAGAACACACACGGTATGGAGCTCTATTGGAGATCTATATTAGGTAGAACACACAATGTAATAAGCTCTATTGGAGATCTATATTAGGTAGAACACACACTGTATGGAGCTCTATTGGAGATCTATATTAGGTAGAACACACACTGTATGGAGCTCTATTGGAGATCTATATTAGGTAGAACACACACTGTATGGAGCTCTATTGGAGATCTATATTAGGTAGAACACACAATGTAATAAGCTCTATTGGAGATCTATATTAGGTAGAACACACACTGTATGGAGCTCTATTGGAGATCTATATTAGGTAGAACACACAATGTAATAAGCTCTATTGGAGATCTATATTAGGTAGAACACACACTGTATGGAGCTCTATTGGAGATCTATATTCCAAAGGAAAGCAACCCAACTCAGTTTATTAATATATGACTTATAGTTGGTACCCATTTGCCTGTCTTTGCACACAATCACTTAAATAACCACCCTTTCCCTCAATCAAACATTTAAGCAACCACTCCCTAAAGCTAAACACTATCACTTAAATATACCCTGTCCCTTACCAACATTTAATTAACCCCTCCGCTCTCCCTAAACACTTAAATAACTCCTCCCCTCTCCCTAAACACTATCACTTAAAAAGCCCCTGTCCCTTACCAACATTTAATTAACCCCTCCCCTCACCTAAACACTTAAAATAACCCCATCCCCTCTCCCTAAACACTATCACTTTAATAGCCCCTATCCCTTACCAACATTTAATTAACCCCTCCCCTAAACACTTAAAATAACCTCTCCCCTCTCCCTAAACACTATCACTTAAATAGCCCCTGTCCCTTACCAACATTTAATTAACCCCTCCCCTAAACACTTAAAATAACCCCTCCCCTCTCTGCAACAACAAACTATTTAGGAATTTTGTCAGGTTGCTACTAAACAAGAATTGTTTTTGGATGTAGCTTCAGTGGAGCATGTAAAGGCATGCAAGACAAGTGCATATAATTATGAAGTCATTGCAATAAAAAAAAAGGTCATAATTATGCAGTTTAATGAAGTTTTGGAGATGAAGCAGGGACAATTTCTGTATTATAAAACATCTTCAAATGGCCATAAATTCACACACAAAAATCAAAAAGAACAATGCAATATGCACAACGAGACATCAATCATACAGAGAAGCTTGCAAAGTTAGAGAAGACATAAATTACTGGAGAGACATAACATAAAACCTACAGTTATTTTCGTTCCAGGAATGAATAACATGATGATTAACTTTTCTGTTCTGCTTTCCAATGAATGATAAAGAGTTTTCTCAGTATTTTTAAACAGTGACGGATGGCATTTTCTCTGCCACTGATTGTGTTTAGTATTCCGGCGTGGTTAGATGTACTTTTGCATTTTAGCTATTTTCTAACTATCATTGAACAGTTAATTATTAACCCATTCCTTCATAGAGATTTATGTTAACCCATTCCTTCAAAGAGATTTATGTTAACCCATTCCTTCATAGAGATTTATGTTAACCCATTCCTTCATAGAGATTTATGTTAACCCATTCCTTCATAGAGATTTATGTTAACCCATTCCTTCATATATATTTATGTTAACCCATTCCTTCATATATATTTATGTTAACCCATTCCTTCATATATATTTATGTTAACCCATTCCTTCATAGAGATTTATGTTAACCCATTCCTTCATATATATTTATGTTAACCCATTCCTTCATAGAGATTTATGTTAACCCATTCCTTCTAGAGATTTATGTTAACCCATTCCTTCATAGAGATTTATGTTAACCCATTCCTTCATAGAGATTTATGTTAACCCATTCCTTCATAGAGATTTATGTTAACCCATTCCTTCATAGAGATTTATGTTAACCCATTCCTTCATAGAGATTTATGTTAACCCATTCCTTCATAGAGATTTATGTTAACCCATTCCTTCATAGAGATTTATGTTAACCCATTCCTTCAAAGAGATTTATGTTAACCCATTCCTTCAAAGAGATTTATGTTAACCCATTCCTTCAAAGAGATTTATGCTAACCCATTCCTTCATAGAGATTTATGCTAACCCATTCCTTCATAGATATTTATGTTAACCCATTCCTTCATAGAGATTTATGTTAACCCATTTCTTCATAGAGATTTATGCTAACCCATTCCTTCATAGATATTTATGTTAACCCATTCCTTCATAGAGATCTATGCTAACCCATTCCTTCATAGAGATCTATGTTAACCCATTCCGTCATAGGGATTTATGTTAACCCATTCCTTCATAGAGATTTATGTTAACCCATTCCTTCATAGGGATTTATGCTAACCCATTCCTTCATAGAGATTTATGTTAACCCATTTCTTCATAGAGATTTATGTTAATATACTATTATATCCCCATACAAATGACAGCCATTTAGCTATCGTGTAGTGGATAAGTAGTCGCCATATCTATCTCACCTCCATAGATATTACTGGGAATACATGAGATTCTGGCCTTTATTATGAACATTGGTTTGGCTACTACATTGTCAATGTATGTCGTATTGGTAATGGCATCAAGAGGTGCTTCTATGAGGGAAAGGGTCAATGTATGTCGTATTGGTAATGGCGTCAAGAGGTGCTTCTATGAGGGAAAGGGTCAATATATGTCGTATTGGTAATGGCGTCAAGGTGTTTCTATGAGGGAAAGGGTCAATGTATGTCGTATTGGTAATGGCGTCAAGAGGTGCTTCTATGAGGGAAAGGGTCAATGTATGTCGTATTGGTAATGGCGTCAAGAGGTGCTTCTATGAGGGAAAGGGTCAATGTATGTCGTATTGGTAATGGCGTCAAGAGGTGCTTCTATGAGGGAAAGGGTCAATGTATGTCATATTGGTAATGGCATCAAGAGGTGCTTTTACGAGGGAAAGGGTCAATGTATGTCATATTGGTAATGGCGTCTAGAGGTGCTTCTATGAGGGAAAGGGTCAATGTATGTCATATTGGTAATGGCGTCAAGAGGTGCTTTTACGAGGGAAAGGGTTAATGTATGTCATATTGGTAATGGCATCAAGAGGTGCTTCTATGAGGGAAAGGGTCAATGTATGTCATATTGGTAATGGCGTCAAGAGGTGCTTCTACGAGGGAAAGGGTCAATGTATGTCGTATTGGTAATGGCGTCAAGAGGTGCTTTTATGAGAGAAAGGGTTAAGTAATAATATTATATTCTAATCCAATTCTGTTGTCTGTGGTTTTTAATTTCGACAGCAAACAGAAACTAACTAAAATTATTCCAGAACTATTTTTTATTAAAGATATTCACACTGACATAAGTGGTTGTGCAGTTGTGGAATGTAGTGAAATGAGGCTCTTGACAGGGGCAGTTAAAATTAATTAAATTTGATAAACAACTAGCCAAAATCATTGCAAATAATAAAAGATAAAGAAGATTTGTGTTTATTAGTGTAAGATAAGACTTTATTACATCTTGGCATCACAGAAATATGTAGTTGATCATCACTCGAGGAAATAAAATCCTATCTTACATAAATATTCTCTATGTTTACAGTGCTCCTCCTAGGTCATAATGTTCGGTAGAAGTGAGAAAAGACAGAGGGTCTGTAGTCCAATGTTACACGTTGGACTGGTAATCCAGGGATCGCTGGTTCGATCCCCCGTCCGACCATAATAAAATTAACAGTCTTTAATATTCATGAGACGTTAAACCAAGGTCTTGTGTCGCTGCTTTACACTGTGCACGTAAAAGAACCAGAGGAGACTCTGGAATGGTCTGTATCATTGCACAAATATCTAAAATTACTAATCTCTTCAGGAGGCTCATGTGGGCAACAGGAGGCGAAAATAAATAATAAACGTAAAACAAACAAAAAATTGACAAAAGTGCGCGCGATTGCATCCTTAAATGTTGTTATTTAATAAATATCAACAAAATAGGGTTTAAATACACAATATGACCATTAAATACAACATTTGAATAGAAGGAGTGGGCTTTGCATATCTTAAGGGACAACATTTTGTATAACAAGGATGTTTCCTCAGTCTCAGCTAGAGACGACACTGTTCCTATCCGAATCATATTGTATTGCATTCAATGTACCATGCAATGTACAATACAAACCAAATGAACAAACAAACAATTATATATGATATAACGTTCATGGCAGCCTATATTCTAGAGACCGACTTGGGCAAAATAATCACTAAGTGACCCAGGGTCCCACTTCTCCCTTTTTACAATTTTGCTACACAATTTTCTCCAGTAAGATACACTGGCCCATTATAAAATGTGGGTAGTTGGTAGGTGGTAGTTCATCACGTAACGCAATTATTAAATAACACCATTTAACCCGTTCAACACCACAGACCTCTAAATAGGCTTACAAAAAGTGTAGATCCAGATGAGCCGGCTCGTGACGAGCCGTCTCATCAGGATCTGCACTTTTTGCCAGTGATATGACTATTTTTAGACATAATTACCCATTTTGATAAATGAACTTGTCCAAATGTGATTTTCTGATTCATTTATTGATTTATGAATATCATGGACCAGTCCATGTGAGTTACTTGGTGTTGAATGGGTTAAGGATGTAATCGCATGCCTTTCACTTCTCCCAAACGATCTGACCTAGAGTAAGCCCTGGCTGGGCTGTGTAAAGAGGTGCTGGGTTAACCCTTTCAACACCACAGACCTCTAAATTGGCTTACAAAAAAGTGTAGATCCAGATGAGCCGGCTCATGACGAGCCGTCTCATCCGGATCTGCACTATTTTCAAGTAATATAACTATTTTTAGAAACAAAATTACCCATTTTGATAAATGAACTGATCCAAATGTAATTTTGTTATTAATTTATTGGTCTAAAAATATCATGGACCAGTCCATGTGAGTTACTTGGTGTTGAATGGGTTAACTCACAAATGGTAGGATCTGACTTAATGCACATAACTGGTAAGAGATAGCTGTAACATCTCATGATTAGCTACTTCAAACCTCAAGTATCTTCCTGTACAGAGCTCTGCATGCAAGTATTCACACAATGTTAATTACACACACAGATTCTTCCTGCTTCCCCATAGTTTTAAAAGTTGGTCAAAAAGGTAACCACCTAACTACCTCAATTCCCAAACCTTTGGGTTTAGCATCACTGCTTGGGGGGATAGTGTGGGGTATAGTGTGGGGGGATAGTGTGTGGGGAAATTTGGGGGGATAGTGTGGGGGATAGTGTGGGGGGGATAGTGTGGGGGGGATAGTGTGGGGGGATATTGTGGGGGGGATAGTGTGGGGTGATAGTGTGGGGGGATAGTGTGGGGGATAGTGTGGGGGGGGATAGTGTGGGGAGATAGTGTGGGGGGATAGTGTGGGGGGGATAGTGTGGGGGGGGATAGTGTGGGGGGATAGTGTGGGGGGATATTGTGGGGGATAGTGGGGGGGATAGTGTGGGGGGATAGTGTGGGGGGATATTTGTGGGGGGATAGTGTGGGGGGATAGTGTGGGGGGATAGTGTGGGGGGGGTATGTGGGGGGATAGTGTGGGGGGATAGTGTGGGGGATATTGGGGGGATAGTGTGGGGGATAGTGGGGGGGATAGTGTGGGGGATAGTGTGGGGGGATAGTGTGGGGATATTGTGGGGAGATAGTGTGGGGGTATAGTGTGGGGGGTATAGTGTGGGGGGTATAGTGTGGGGGGATAGTGTGGGGGGATAGTGTGGGGGGATAGTGTGGGGGTATAGTGTGGGGGATAGTGTGGGGGGATAGTGGGGGGGATAGTGTGGGGGGATAGTGTGGGGGGATAGTGTGGGGGGGGATAGTGTGGGGGAAATAGTGTGGGGGTATAGCGTTTGAGGGTATAGTGTGGGGGGGATACATGCAGGTTTGTGGGTGTAAGGTAAAGTGTAAAGTGTACAGTTAAAATGATGTGTTCCCATTTCCAAACTTAATGCTTAAAATAATATCATGTAATTTACTGTACCAAACGATACATTATCATTGGCCACAGAGACATTATCATTGGAGACAGAGACATTATCATTGGCTACAGAGACATTATCATTGGCTACAGAGACATTATCATTGGATACAGAGACATTATCATTGGATACAGAAACATTATCATTGGATACAGAAACATTATCATTGGACACAGAGACATTATCATTGGAAACAGAGACATTATCATTGAAAACAGAAACATTATCATTGGACACAGAGACATTATCATTGGAAACAGAAACATTATCATTGGAAACAGAAACATTATCATCGGAGACAGAAACATTATCATTGGAAACAGAAACATTATCATTGGATACAGAGACATTATCATTGAAGACAGAAACATTATCATTGGAGACAGAACATTATCATTGGACAGAGACATTATCATTGGCTACAGAGACATTATCATTGGCTACAGAGACATTATCATTGGCTACAGAGACATTATCATTGGCTACAGAGACATTATCATTGGCTACAGAGACATTATCATTGGCTACAGAGACATTATCATTGGAGACAGAGACATTATCATTGGAGACGGACATTATCATTGGATACAGAGACATTATCATTGGATACAGAGACATTATCATTGGAGACAGAGACATTATCATTGGATACAGAGACATTATCATTGGAGACAGACACATTATCATTGGAGACAGAGACATTATCATTGGAGACACAAACATCATCATTGGCTACAGATGCATTGTCATTGGAGACACAAACATTATCATTGGCTACAGAGACATTATCATTGGAGACAGAGACATTATCATTGGATACAGAGACATTATCATTGGAGACAGAGACATTATCATTGGAGACAGAGACATTATCATTGGATACAGAGACATTATCATTGGATACAGAGACATTATCATTGGCTACAGAGACATTATCATTGGAGACAGAGACATTATCATTGGCCACAGAGACATTATCATTGGAGACAGAGACATTATCATTGGCTACAGAGACATTATCATTGGCTACCGAGACATTATCATTGGAGACAGAGACATTATCATTGGCTACAGAGACATTATCATTGGCTACAGAGACATTATCATTGGCTACAGAGACATTATCATTGGCTACAGAGACATTATCATTGGAGACAGAGACATTATCATTGGAGACAGAGACATTATCATTGGATACAGAGACATTATCATTGGAGACAGACATGATAAGAGACATTATCATTGGCTACAGAGACATTATCATTGGAGACAGACATTATCATTGGATACAGAGACATTATCATTGGATACAGAGACATTATCATTGGATACAGAGACATTATCATTGGAGACAGAGACATTATCATTGGAGACAGAGACATTATCATTGGATACAGAGACATTATCATTGGATACAGAGACATTATCACTGGAGACAGACACATTATCATTGGAGACAGAGACATTATCATTGGATATAGAGACATTATCATTGGAGAAAGAGACATTATCATTGGATACAGAGACATTATCATTGGAGAAAGAGACATTATCATTGGATACAGAGACATTATCATTGGATACAGAGACAGTATCATTGGAGACAGACATGATAAGAGACATTATCATTGGCTACAGAGACATTATCATTGGCTACAGAGACATTATCATTGGCTACAGAGACATTATCATTGGATACAGAGACATTATCATTGGATACAGAGACATTATCATTGGAGACAGAGACATTATCATTGGAGACAGAGACATTATCATTGGCTACAGAGACATTATCATTGGCTACAGAGACATTATCATTGGCTACAGAGACATTATCATTGGAGACAGAGACATTATCATTGGAGACAGAGACATTATCATTGGATACAGAGACATTATCATTGGAGACAGACATGATAAGAGACATTATCATTGGCTACAGAGACATTATCATTGGCTACAGAGACATTATCATTGGCTACAGAGACATTATCATTGGCTACAGAGACATTATCATTGGCTACAGAGACATTATCATTGGATACAGAGACATTATCATTGGATACAGAGACATTATCATTGGCTACAGAGACATTATCATTGGCTACAGAGACATTATCATTGGATACAGAGACATTATCATTGGCTACAGAGACATTATCATTGGATACAGAGCTTATGGGGTATGGCTCTGTAACACGGTTATTATTATGCCAGATACTAATTGGGTTATATTGCTTGCACCTGTCATTTGTGTTTATGAATGATAGATTGCACCTGTTGGTTGTGTTTATGAATGGTAGATTGCTAAATCAGTGTTATTCTCAGTTACTATTTTGGTGCAAAGGTGAAATATAGCATGACACAACGAACAAGAACTAATGTTATTTATACAAGTAGATAAAAATGTTTGTAATTAATTTCTCCATAATTATACGACAGTTACATGTATCAGTGTCGCAATGTTGAATATGTGTGAATGTGTAGAATTGATTTATCAATGGTGTTGCTACAGGTTACCGCATGATCAATGACTCTATAAGAGATTATTCATTTCATGATATTTATTTTAGTACAATCACAGGCGCTCGGTGTAGCCCCCCCCCTGATCCCCCACCCCCGGACCCGCCACCCCTGCCACCCCCTGAGACGTTACCCCCCCGGACCCTGACCCGCCACCCCCTGACCCTGAGACGTTAACCACCGGACCCTGACCCCCGGACCCTGACCCCCAGACCCGCCACCCCCGGACCAGATCTCCCCCATATATCAACAGAACTGGAAATTTGCCATCAACATTGTCTTATGTCTTATACAAACATGAATGTGCACAAATATATACAAATATTTATGATAATACCCCCCATGTACTATTTGTTATACTAAGCTACGTCCGGGGGTGGGGGGTCGGGACTATGTTCTCCTTTATTGTGTCCTAGCTCCATGCGGAGTGGCGGTGAGCATAATGATATGGACAGATTGCAGAAGGCTTCTCCGAGCTCTACAAGGCTGACATTATCTCATAAAACCAACATATCCGTATTATATTATGTTAACCACCCGACCACTGGGGCAGACCCAACATATCCGTATTATATAATGTTAACCACTAGACCACGGAGGCGGACCCAACATATCCGTATTATATTACGTTAACCACTCGACCACGGAGGCAGACCCAACATATCCGTATTATATAATGTTAACCACCCGACCACGGAGGCAGACCCAACATATCCGTATTATATTATGTTAACCACCCGACCACGGGGGCAGACCCAACATATCCGTATTATATAATGTTAACCACCCGACCACGGGGGCAGACCTAACATATCCTACCCTTTCTACAAACTAAGCCCTCTAAAGAGCTATATGAAGTATGTTGTTAGTTTATACAAATTTATTTTAGCTCGATTGCGAAACAAGTCCTTACAACTTATATTAATCACATTCTCGAGACCTCATTCCTGATGGAATCCATCACCACGAGGGAGAGAGATGAGGGAATGTGGAATTTAAATGCCTTGCCTAAAGGCACAATCGTAACATCTCCAGCGGGGCTCGAACTCCGGGCCTTTCACCCTTAGGCATAAAATTTAAATTCCACTTTGCCTCTTCTCTCTCCCTCGTGGCGATGGATTCCATCAGGAATGAAATCTCGAGAGTGATTTATATAAGTTGAAATAACTCGTTTCGCAATCGAGCTAAAATAAATTTGTATAAACTAAACGTATCTTCCCGGGTACAGGTTCCTGAATTTCATAGTCGCAACAACCTTATTCTACATGTACATGCCTCAAGTAAAAATGTGATCTCAGAGCCCAGTGGATTCTGTTAACAAAGTTGCCTTAAAACATATAATCTGAGCATTATAACTAGGATTAGGCAGAGATTTACACCAACACAGTCAATAACACACAGTAGTAGTAATAATACCTGTACATGAGACTGTCAGGGTAATGAACAGGCCAGACAGAAAAATGCAAGAGGAATAAAAATGTATGTTGTCAGATGTTCTCTACTGTTACAGACGTGTTTTTATTGGCTTTGTTTCCTAGAAGATTGCCATATTGTAATATAATTGAAGAATGTTAAGAAAATCAGGTAACAGGTATTAAACCACTGGCATTTCTATTAAGAGTTGTTTTGTATGGTGCTGATAATCTAAGAGAAGAGATAAACAAGGCGATATTTGATGCAGTTCATAAGTTTATTACAGCAACAAGGAGATTTGATGGCAGATAATGTCATTTGTGTATCTTCGTTCTAAACGATTCCCACCTCTCTCGCTCTCCCTCTATCTCTCTCATCCCCTCGCACGCCTCACCCTTTCATAAATTGACTGCTCTTAATCCGACTGGTGAGCACTATGATTGATTACTTCGTCATCATCTCCATATTATTTTTTATTTACATTTACAGTATACATCCGCTATGTCGAATTCCGTCTGACTGAACAAAATACTTCGATATCAGCGAAGATTGACTTAACGAAATTCGATATAAACAGAGCCAGTTATATGTAAAATGATAGTGTCTGGAACTGGACTTTGAGATTAATTCGACATAACCGACTTTGACATAACAGATGTAGACTGTATATCATTACAGTTCAATAAAACTTGTCACGTAAATAAATGTATCGGGTATATACATTCTGCCATAGTTTAAGAACATTATGTATGTCATGGAGAAATTCTAAATAAGCCGTATAGCTTCCAATTGATTCCATCTGTTCTTGTATACGTCACAACATGATGTAAATATAACAGGGATGGCAACGAATATTCGCTCGAACGTCCGAATACTACTATTTCCCCACACAGAACATATTTCTAAAGGATTTCCCCACACAGAACCTATTTCTAAAGGATTTCCCCACACAGAACATATTTCTAAAGGATTTCCCCACACAGAACATTTTTCTATCTTTCTAAAGGATTTCCCCACACAGAACATTTTTCTATCTTTCTAAAGGATTTCCCCACACAGAACATCTTTCTAAAGGATTTCCCCACACAGAACATCTTTCTAAAGGATTTCCCCACACAGAACATCTTTCTATCTTTCTAAAGGATTTCCCCACACAGAACATCTTTCTATCTTTCTAAAGGATATCCCCACACAGAACATCTTTCTAAAGGATTTCCCCACACAGAACATCTTTCTAAAGGATTTCCCACACAGAACATCTTTCTATCTTTCTAAAGGATTTCCCACACAGAACATCTTTCTATCTTTCTAAAGGATTTCCCACACAGAACATCTTTCTAAAGGATTGCCCACACAGAACATCTTTCTAAAGGATTTCCCCACACAGAACATCTTTCTAAAGGATTTCCCCACACAGAACATCTTTCTAAAGGATTTCCCCCGCACAGAACAAGTTTCTAACGGATTTCCCCACACAGAACATATTTCTAAAGGATTTCCCCACACAGAACATCTTTCTAAAGGATTTCCCCACACAGAACATAGTTCTAAATGATTTCCCCACACAGATCATCTTTCTAAAGGATTTCCCCACACAGAACATCTTTCTAAATGATTTCCCCACACAGAACATCTTTCTATCTTTCTAAAGGATTTCCCCACACAGAACATAGTTCTAAAGGATTTCCCCACACAGAACATCTTTCTAAAGGATTTCCCTACACAGAACATCTTTCTATCGGATTTCCCCACACAGAACATCTTTCTATCGGATTTCCCCACACAGAACATCTTTCTATCGGATTTCCCCACACAGAACATCTTTCTAAAGGATTTCCCCACACAGAACATCTTTCTAAAGGATTTCCACACAGAACATCTTTCTATCTTTCTAAAGGATTTCCCCACACAGAACATCTTTCTAAAGGATTTCCCCACACAGAACATCTTTCTATCTTTCTAAGGATTTCCCCACACAGAACATCTTTCTAAAGGATTTCCACACAGAACATCTTTCTATCTTTCTAAAGGATTTCCCCACACAGAACATCTTTCTAAAGGATTTCCCCACACAGAACATCTTTCTATCTTTCTCCAGGATTTCCCCACACAGAACATCTTTCTAAAGGATTTCCACACAGAACATCTTTCTATCTTTCTCCAGGATTTCCCCACACAGAACATCTTTCTAAAGGATTTCCACACAGAACATCTTTCTATCTTTCTCCAGGATTTCCCCACACAGAACATCTTTCTAAAGGATTTCCACACAGAACATCTTTCTATCTTTCTAAAGGATTTTCCCACACAGAACATAGTTCTAAAGGATTTCCCCACACAGAACATGTTTCTAAAGGATTTCCCCACACAGAACATCTTTCTAACGGATTTCCCCACACAGAACATCTTTCTAAAGGATTTCCCCACACAGAACATCTTTCTAAAGGATTTCCCCACACAGAACATCTTTCTAAAGGATTTCCCCACACAGAACATCTTTCTAAAGGATTTCCCCACACAGAACATCTTTCTAAAGGATTTCCCCACACAGAACATCTTTCTATCTTTCTAAAGGATTTCCCCACACAGAACATCTTTCTAAAGGATTTCCCCACACAGAACATCTTTCTAAAGGATTTCCCCACACAGAACATCTCACTTCTAAAGGATTTCCCCACACAGAACATCTTTCTATCTTTCTAAAGGATTTCCCCACACAGAACATCTTTCTAAAGGATTTCCCCACACAGAACATCTTTCTATCTTTCTAAAGGATTTCCCCACACAGAACATCTTTCTAAAGGATTTCCCCACACAGAACATCTTTCTATCTTTCTAAAGGATTTCCCCACACAGAACATATTTCTAAAGGATTTCCCCACACAGAACATCTTTCCATCTTTCTAAAGGATTTCCCCACACAGAACATCTTTCTAAAGGATTTCCCCACACAGAACATCTTTCTAAAGGATTTCCCACACAGAACATCTTTCTATAGGATTTCCCAACACAGAACATCTTTCTAAAGGATTTCCCCACACATAACATAGGATTTCCCCACACATAACATCTTTCTATCTTTCTAAATGATTTCCCCACACAGAACATCTTTCTATCTTTCTAAAGGATTTCCCCACACAGAACATAGTTCTAAAGGATTTCCCTACACAGAACATCTTTCTATCGGATTTCCCCACACAGAACATCTTTCTATCGTATTTCCCCACACAGAACATCTTTCTATCGGATTTCCCCACACAGAACATCTTTCTATCGGATTTCCCCACACAGAACATCTTTCTATCGGATTTCCCCACACAGAACATCTTTCTATAGGATTTCCCCACACAGAACATCTTTCTAAAGGATTTCCCCACACAGAACATATTTCTAAAGGATTTCCCCACACAGAACATCTTTCTATCTTTCTCCAGGATTTCCCCACACAGAACATCTTTCTAAAGGATTTCCCCACACAGAACATCTTTCTAAATGATTTCCCCACACAGAACATCTTTCTAAATGATTTCCCCACACAGAACATCTTTCTAAAGGATTTCCCCACACAGAACATCTTTCTATATGATTTCCTCACACAGAACATCTTTCTATCTTTCTAAAGGATTTCCCCCACACAGAACATCTTTCTAAAGGATTTCCCCACACAGAACATCTTTCTAAAGGATTTCCCCACACAGAACATCTTTCTAAAGGATTTCCCCACACAGAACATCTTTCTAAAGGATTTCCCCACACAGAACATCTTTCTAAAGGATTTCCCCACACAGAACATCTTTCTAAGGATTTCTCCACACAGTACATCTTTCTATCTTTCTAAAGGATATCCCCACACAGAACAGGATTTCCCCACACAGAACATCTTTCTATCTTTCTCCAGGATTTCCCCACACAGAACATCTTTCTAAAGGATTTCCACACAGAACATCATTCTATCTTTCTCCAGGATTTCCCCACACAGAACATCTTTCTGAAGGATTTCCACACAGAACATCTTTCTATCTTTCTCCAGGATTTCCCCACACAGAACATCTTTCTAAAGGATTTCCACACAGAACATCTTTCTATCTTTCTAAAGGATTTTCCCACACAGAACATAGTTCTAAAGGATTTCCCCACACAGAACATCTTTCTAAAGGATTTCCCCACACAGAACATGTTTCTAAAGGATTTCCCCCACATAGAACATCTTTCTAAAGGATTTCCCCACACAGAACATCTTTCTAAAGGATTTCCCCACACAGAACATGTTTCTAAATGATTTCCCCACACAGAACATCTTTCTAAAGGATTTCCCCACACAGAACATCTTTCTATCTTTCTAAAGGATTTCCCCACACAGAACATCTTTCTAAAGGATTTCCACACAGAACATCTTTCTAAAGGATTTCCCCACACAGAACATCTTTCTAAAGGATTTCCCCACACAGAACATCTTTCTATCTTTCTAAAGGATTTCCCCACACAGAACATCTTTCTAAAGGATTTCCCCACACAGAACATCTTTCTATCTTTCTAAAGGATTTCCCCACACAGAACATCTTTCTAAAGGATTTCCCCACACAGAACATCTTTCTATCTTTCTAAAGGATTTCCCCACACAGAACATCTTTCTAAAGGATTTCCCCACACAGAACATCTTTCTATCTTTCTAAAGGATTTCCCCACACAGAACATCTTTCTATCTTTCTAAAGGATTTCCCCACACAGAACATCTTTCCATCTTTCTAAAGGATTTCCCCACACAGAACATCTTTCTAAAGGATTTCCCACACAGAACATCTTTCTAAAGGATTTCCCACACAGAACATCTTTCTAAAGGATTTCCCACACAGAACATCTTTCTATGTTTCTAAAGGATTTCCCAACACAGAACATCTTTCTAAAGGATTTCCCCACACAGAACATAGGATTTCCCCACACATAACATCTTTCTATCTTTCTAAAGGATTTCCCCACACAGAACATAGTTCTAAAGGATTTCCCCACACATAACATCTTTCTATCTTTCTAAAGGATTTCCCCACACAGAACATCTTTCTAAAGGATTTCCCCACACAGAACATATTTCTAAAGGATTTCCCACACAGAACATATTTCTAAAGGATTCCCCACACAGAACATATTTCTAAAGGATTTCCCCGCACAGAACAAGTTTCTAAAGGATTTCCCCACACAGCACATCTTTCTAAAAGATTTCCCCACACAGAACATCTTTCTAAAGGATTTCCCCACACAGAACATATTTCTAAAGGATTTCCCACACAGAACATATTTCTAAAGGATTCCCCACACAGAACATCTTTCTAAAGGATTTCCCACACAGAACATATTTCTAAAGGATTTCCCCGCACAGAACAAGTTTCTAAAGGATTTCCCCACACAGCACATCTTTCTAAAAGATTTCCCCACACAGAACATCTTTCTAAAGGATTTCCCCACACAGAACATCTTTCTATCTTTCTAAAGGATTTCCCAACACAGAACATATTCTAAAGGATTTCCCCACACAGAACATCTTTCTAAAGGATTTCCCCACACAGAACATCTTTCTAAAGGATTTCCCACACAGAACATCTTTCTAAAGGATTTCCCCACACAGAACATCTTTCTAAAGGATTTCCCACACAGAACATCTTTCTATCTTTCTAAAGGATTTCCCAACACAGAACATCTTTCTATAGGATTTCCCCACACAGAACATAGTTCTAAATGATTTCCCCACACATAACATCTTTCTAAAGGATTTCCCACACAGAACATCTTTCTAAAGGATTTCCCCCACAGAACAATTTCTAAAGGATTTCCCACACAGAACATATTCTAAAGGATTTCCCCACACAGAACACTTTCTAAAGGATTTCCCCACACAGAACATCTTTCTAAAGATTTCCCACACAGAACATCTTTCTAAAGGATTTCCCAACACAGAACATCTTTCTATCTTTCTAAAGGATTTCCCAACACAGAACATAGTTCTAAATGATTTCCCCACACATAACATCTTTCTAAAGGATTTCCCCACACCGAACATAGTTCTAAAGGATTTCCCCACACAGAACATCTTTCTAAAGGATTTCCCCACACAGAACCTATTTCTAAAGGATTTCCCCACACAGAACATATTTCTAAAGGAATTACTTGGCCTATTTTTTTATATATATATTATATGTTATGTTATATGTTATATTTCGGGTTTTACGCCTGCATCAGCACCATTTTGGGCTATATCGCCGGCGGGCAGTTTACCTAACAACACCTTTCCTGGGCAGGCTCCAGCGGTTAACCAGTACTTGGGTGCACCAACCTCCGTAAGAAACTGCCAACTTTTTCATATAAATGAGACACAGTCTGAGCGGGGCTCGAACCCGTGACCATCAGTGATGATAGGTTACAGTGGTATACAAGTCAGCGACCTTAACCACTCGACCACGGAGGCGGACTTATATATATATATTATATAAACCATTGAAGTTTTGAAGATATGAAATATGCTATGACACAATGTCATGATACAACCAACCATCTAATAACATAATTATTTCCGGAAATAATCCAAAACGGAAATAATCCAAATTGGTTAAGGGCACTTAATGACACTTCAACAAATTTTTGAAAGGAGATAAAGTTCAATGGAAAATTCAAATGGAATTTTTTTGTGGAAAATTTATGTAAATACATAATTTGAGCTATTTGAGGTTTTACACACCAATATGCAAAGGAGAAATAAACGAACATTTTAAACATATCGGGGACAATAAGTTATATCCATACTTTTTCGTACATTTTAAATTGGGAGAATGAAGATTGTTTTTGTATTGAATGGTACAGTTGTTATCTATTCACCAGTTATGATGTATCTATTACAATGGCTATTATATAAAATGTCCCTATCAAATGACAGTCTCTATCCAATGCCACAGACCTATGATAGGGGGAAAAAAGGTTTTATTTACAAAAGTCGTACTGGGTTTCAGAAAGAGTTGAAGGTGCATGTTGATAAATAGATTGCTACTACCAGCTGGAGTTAGTTGAAGGTGCATGTTGATAAATAGATTGCTACTACCAGCTGGAGTTAGTTGAAGGTGCATGTTGATAAATAGATTGCTACTACCAGCTGGAGTTAGTTGAAGGTGCATGTTGATAAATAGATTGCTACTACCAGCTGGAGTTAGTTGAAGGTGCATGTTGATAAATAGATTGCTACTACCAGCTGGAGTTAGTTGAAGGTGCATGTTGATAAATAGATTGCTACTACCAGCTGGAGTTAGTTGAAGGTGCATGTTGATAAATAGATTGCTACTACCAGCTGGAGTTAGTTGAAGGTGCATGTTGATAAATAGATTGCTACTACCAGCTGGAGTTAGTTGAAGGTGCATGTTGGTAAATAGATTGCTACTACCAGCTGGTGTTAGTTGAAGGTGCATGTTGGTAAATAGATTGCTACTACCAGCTGGAGTTAGTTGAAGGTGCTGCATGTTGGTAAATAGATTGCTACCCCCAGCTGGGTATTGTTGTGTCATATCACACTTAGTATGCTGTGCTGTTACGCATTAAACATGTTGATTGGTCTGCAGTAAAACCACAGTCATCCAGAACCCTCAAAAACTAATGACAATTATTTGCATTTTCAAAGATTTTTGAAATAATACGATACTATGTAGCCAGGTACTCATCTTATTTGTTTGTGTGTGGTTTGTTTGTTTGAGGTTTGTTTGTGGTTTGTTTGTATGTGGTTTGTTTGTTTTAGGTTTGTTTGTTTGTTTGTTTGTTTGCTTGTTGTTTGTTTGTTTGAGGTTTGTTTGTTTCAGGTTTGTTTGTGGTTTGTTTGTGTGTGGTTTGTTTGTGGTTGGTTTTAGTCACGTTTGTTTGTGGTTTGTTTGTTTGTGGTTTGTTTGTTTGTGGTTTGTTTGTTTCAGGTTTGTTTGTGGTTTGTTTGTGGTTTGTTTGTATGTGGTTTGTTTGTTTTAGGTTTGTTTGTTTGTTTGCTTGTTGTTTGTTTGAAGGTTGTTTGTTTGTGGTTTGTTTGTTTCAGGTTTGTTTGTGGTTTGTTTGTGGTTTGTTTGTTTGTTTGCTTGTTTTGCTTGTTGTTTGTTTGTTTCAGGTTTGTGGTTTGTTTGTGATTTGTTTGTTTGTTATGAGGTTTGTTTGTTTGCTTTCTGGGGTTTAAGGTTGCACCAACAGCTTATAGGTAATACTGGTGTCCCGCCGAGGTTTGTTTGTTTGTTCTCAAGTGTCCCGCCTAGCAGTATTACAGGCACCCGGATAGAACCACTGACCATTCCTCACATGAAAGAATGTGATAGCCCTCCCCCAATGGAGAATAAATATCTAGTTCAAAATAAATTAAAACAATTTATCGTAGCCTTGGGCCAATTGTACAAAGTGACCTAATTTATAATTATCAATCACTATTAGTACTACCCCCC
Organism: Archivesica marissinica; assembly: GCA_014843695.1. Classification (NCBI taxonomy): domain Eukaryota; kingdom Metazoa; phylum Mollusca; class Bivalvia; order Venerida; family Vesicomyidae; genus Archivesica; species Archivesica marissinica. The sequence goes on along the minus strand of CM026386.1, from coordinate 7,842,963 downwards.
CCCCACCACCACTTGCCACCACAGGATGTGATCAATTACAACTCAAAGCACCATTATGGACTATTGTTATCTGCCCGCCATCTGTAACACAGTGCTAGGAATGTAATATTGTGAATGCTATGCAACATATAGTGGTGACGCTTTCCATAACGATACAACACCAGAATATGTTGGTACAAACCTTGAAACAGTGGTGACGCTTTCCATAACGATACAACACAAGAATATGTTGGTACAAACCTTGAAACAGTGGTGACGCTTTCCATAACGATACAACACCAGAATATGTTGGTACAAACCTTGAAACAGTGGCGAGGCTTTCCACATTGATACAACACCAGAATATGTTGGTACAAACCTTGAAACAGTGGCGAGGCTTTCCACATTGATACAACACAAGAATATGTTGGTACAAACCTTGAAACAGTGGCGAGGCTTTCCATATCGATACAACACCAGAACTTGCAAATTGTCCAAAGGACAACTCGAGGTAGACAAGCGGAATACCCGTGACAAACAACATCACCATGAACGGAATCAGGAAGGCCCCTGCAATGTTAAACATTAGGTTAGAATCACAATGAATGGACCTGCAATGTTAAACGTTAGGACCTGCAATGTTAAACGTTAGGTTAGAATCACAATGAACGGACCTGCAATGTTAAACGTTGGGTTAGAATCACAATGAATGGACCTGCAATGTTAAACGTTAGGTTAGAATCACAATGAATGGACCTGCAATGTTAAACGTTAGGTTAGAATCACAATGAATGGACCTGCAATGTTAAACGTTAGGTTAGAATCACAATGAATGGACCTGCAATGTTAAACGTTAGGTTAGAATCACAATGAATGGACCTGCAATGTTAAACGTTAGGTTAGAATCACAATGAATGGACCTGCAATGTTAAACGTTAGGTTAGAATCACAATGAATGGACCTGCAATGTTAAACGTTAGGTTAGAATCACAATGAATGGACCTGCAATGTTAAACGTTAGGTTAGAATCACAATCACATCTACCTATATGTTCATTGCTCCACAAAACATTATTTGGAAAAGTTTCTTTGATGCAAGGTCATTGTGACAATGGGAATTGACTTACCGACCCGTGTTTGGAAAGTCTAAGCGAAAGATAGAGCTCGGCTTCTGTAAGAAGTGCATAACGTTATGTTGTGTAAATACTCTGGTAACTGACAATGCACAGTGCTGGATGTTATGTTGTGTAAATACTCGGGTAACTGACAATGCACAGTGCTGGATGTTATGTTGTGTAAATACTCGGGTAACTGACAATGCACAGTGCTGGATGTTATGTTGTGTAAATACTCGGGTAACTGACAATGTACAGTGCTGGATGTTATGTTGTGTAAATACTCGGGTAACTGACAATGCACATTGCCATGAGGTTATGTTGTGTAAATACTCGGGTAACTGACAATGCACAGTGCTGAATGTTATGTTGTGTAAATACTCGGGTAACTGACAATGCACAGTGCTGGATGTTATGTCGTGTAAATACTCGGGTAACTGACAATGCACAGTGCTGGATGTTATGTCGTGTAAATACTCGGGTAACTGACAATGCACAGTGCTGGATGTTATGTTGTGTAAATACTCGGGTAACTGACAATGCACAGTGCTGGATGTTATGTCGTGTAAATACTCGGGTAACTGACAATGCACAGTGCTGGATGTTATGTCGTGTAAATAGGAATTATGGCAACAAGATATGGAACATGTGTTCAAGTGACAGGAAAGCTTTGTATTGATTTAATACTGCACTCTAGAGAGAAATCTGGATGTGTATATAAACTGAAAAACAACTGGGATCTGAATAAGTAGTATCAGAGGTTTGAGAGGTTGAAGGTAGCAACCCATACATATGTATGCGTAGGCGTATCCATATACGTATGCGTAGGCATATCCGTATACATAGGCGTATCAAATACGTAAGCGTATCCGATGGACATGATTCCATTGGGGTATGCAATACGTTTGTGTTGTTTAAAACAAAATTTGCATTTTCTGAACAAATGTTGTGCTAAACATGTATTTGCAGGAGTTGTTTGATTATCAGGGACTATGTACACAGTGTACGGATGCACCTTACTGATTTCCTAGAGATGTACTAAGGCTCAAAAGTGTACTGGCAAACAGAAAACCCTTTTTTCCTCCAATTTATGGTTGTTGTTGCTATGGTAATGTGATAAAAAGGATCTTACACTCGTGGTGATTTCATATTTTATGAAACGAGTTTTGGAATTTTGCAATTAAGCGAGCCAATAGCAAATTCTGCAGCTCGAGCCAATAGCAAATTCTGCAGCTCGAGCCAATAGCAAATTCTGCAGCTCGGTTCATTAAATACGGTATGAAATCAGCATGCGTGTAAGATGTTCGCTATATATCCCAGAGTGCATACGTACGGATACATATAATAAAACATATGGATCTAAACACACGTGTCAGGCGGCTGCAACTGCCATCAAAGGAAACATGCGAAAATAAACGAGTGGCCAACAACCTGAATAGAAGAATGCCATCTCCCGTCTCTCTGTGAAGCATTAGGTGGTTTTTTCTATAGCTTGTCTGACATCACGTGCTCATGCAAGAGCTGTCAAGATTCCTATCAATGACTGAGCAATGAGAAACTACTGATTCACATCAATTTGTGCGGGGGGGGGGGGGGGCATGTTTTATAGTTAAATCTGATCTTTAATTATTCATTGATTAATGAGGGTACATGGATTGGATTTACAACTTTACACGCAATCATAGTTAGGTTATAGATCTTAGTGTTTTAAACGTCCATTTGTATAATTCTCAAGAAAGCTAAATATATCGCTCTATAATATATACCACTTTACATAACCTTGCCTAACCTAGAGCCAAGTTATAGGTACATGGCCTCACAGATTTCTCCACATGGCCTCACAGATTTCTCCCCGAGATATGCCCACAGTTATGTACTTGTAACTGACTGCAGTGTATGTGGGTCTGCTGGAATGTATTACAGTGGGAAGTGGTAATTACTGTTTTCCACAGCTAATAGTACAGATGGTGGCTGGTGCAGAGTGCGGTAATGGCTTGGTTTATAAACGGCTAAGTGTAGAGATGGTGGCTGGTGCAGAGTGCGGTAATGGCTTGGTTTATAAACGGCTAAGTGTAGAGATGGTGGCTGGTGCAGAGTGCGGTAATGGCTTGGTTTATAAACGGCTACGTGTAGAGATGGTGGCTGGTGCAGTGCGGTAATGTCTTGGTTTATAAACGGCTAAGTGTAAAGATGGTGGCTGGTGCAGTGTGCAGTAATGTCTTGGTTTATAAACGGCTAAGAGTAGAGATGGTGGCTGGTGCAGTGCAGTAATGTCTTGGTTTATAAACGGCTACGTGTAGAGATGGTGGCTGGTGCGGTAATGTCTTGGTTTATAAACGGCTAAGTGTAGAGATGGTGGCTGGTGCAGTGTGCAGTAATGTCTTGCTATAGAGATGTTGTCCAGAGATGTGGCTGCTGCAGAGAGATTGTGTTGTATATAATGGTTGTGTAAAGATGGAGATGCTGGTGCATGTGGAAATGTCTTGGTATATAAAGGTGGCTGTGCAGAGAGATGGCTGTTATAAACGGCTGCTGTAGAGAGGTGGCTGTTATAAACGGCTAAGTGTAGAGATGGTGGCTGGTGCAGAGTGCGGTAATGGCTTGGTTTATAAATGGCTAAGTGTAGAGATGGTGGCTGGTGCAGTGTGTGGTAATGTCTTGGTTTATAAACGGCTAAGTGTAGAGATGGTGGCTGGTGCAGAGTGCGATAATGTTTTGGTTTATAAACGGCTAAGTGTAGAGATGGTGGCTGGTGCGGTAATGGCTTGGTTTATAAACAGGGAGATGGCTGTTTTTAGAGAGAGATACTTGCTATAGAGATGTTGTCACAGAGATATGGCTGCTATAGAGAGATTGATGTTATATATAGATGGTTGTTGTATGTATGGAGATGCTGGTATATGGAGATGCTGGTATATAGAGACATGGCTGCTATAGAGAGATGGATGTTATAGACATGGCTGCTATAGAGAGATGGATGTTATAGACATGGCTGCTATAGAGAGATGGATGTTACAGACATGGCTGCTATAGAGAGATGGATGTTATAGACATGGCTGCTATAGAGAGATGATGTTACAGACATGGCTGCTATAGAGAGATGGATGTTATAGACATGGCTGCTATAGAGAGATGGATGTTATAGACATGACTGCTATAGAGAGATGGATGTTACAGACATGGCTGCTATAGAGAGATGGATGTTATAGACATGGCTGCTAGAGAGATGGATGTTATAGAGAGATGGATGTTGTAGACATGGCTGCTATAGAGAGATGGATGTTATAGACATGGCTGCTATAGAGAGATGGATGTTATAGACATGGCTGCTATAGAGAGATGGATGTTATAGACATGGCTGCTATAGAGAGATGGATGTTATAGAGAGATGGATGTTATAGACATGGCTGCTATAGAGAGATGGATGTTACAGACATGGCTGCTATAGAGAGATGGATGTTATAGACATGGCTGCTATAGAGAGATGGATGTTATAGACATGGCTGCTATAGAGAGATGGATGTTATAGAGAGATGGATGTTATAGACATGGCTGCTATAGAGAGATGGATGTTACAGACATGGCTGCTATAGAGAGATGGATGTTATAGACATGGCTGCTATAGAGAGATGGATGTTATAGACATGGCTGCTATAGAGAGATGGATGTTATAGAGAGATGGATGTTATAGACATGGCTGCTATAGAGAGATGGATGTTACAGACATGGCTGCTATAGAGAGATGGATGTTATAGACATGGCTGCTATAGAGAGATGGATGTTATAGACATGGCTGCTATAGAGAGATGGATGTTATAGAGAGATGGATGTTATAGACATGGCTGCTATAGAGAGATGGATGTTACAGACATGGCTGCTATAGAGAGATGGATGTTATAGACATGGCTGCTATAGAGAGATGGATGTTACAGACATGGCTGCTATAGAGAGATGGATGTTATAGACATGGCTGCTATAGAGAGATGATGTTATAGTAATGGCTGCTATAGAGAGATGGATGTTATAGACATGGCTGCTATAGAGAGATGGATGTTATAGACATGGCTGCTATAGAGAGATGGATGTTATAGACATGGCTGCTATAGAGAGATGGATGTTACAGACATGGCTGCTATAGAGAGATGCCTCGTGTAGAGAAATGGCAGTTGAGCCCCCCAGAACCACCCAATGCAAACCACTACGACAAATCGTGTCTACAGCTGAAGGTGATCCAACACAACACGACCATCGAACGAAACAATGGCAGCTCGATAGCTACATCGTTTTTCGTTGTTTCCACGATTACATAAATATACACATATTTTGCTATATGGTAGATACCGATTCCCCCCGCCCCCACCCCTTCCCCCCCAGTCCTCCACCCCGCCCTCGGGTAGCTGGTCTCAAGGTTGTAGCTAGAAACAAGAATATTAAACAAATAGTTAGTTTAATCATATTTTAATGCGAATCAGTAGTTAATGTTCTGTACAGAACGATACAATACATAGTATGAAAATACAAATGGTTTGGGCTACAAGTTTTGCCAACATTAGGTAACGGCCCGCATGAGAAACAAATAATTCACCCACTGACCGAGAAATGTTATATTCTCAGCCTCAACAAATCTATCTTGAAGCTCCTTGAACTTTACATTAACCCAAATCTTTATAGAACAATAAAACATAGTAGAATATTCATTATCGCATCCCATAATTACTTATAAAACAGATGATGAAAAGCTAGCTTGCAGGCATTTTTGATTACTTATCTTGTATACAGAAGCAATCTCAATTCATTATATTAAAGAGAAATGAAGTCTTGAACCTCTCCTATAACACAGCTATAGAGTAAGACTTTATCTACTTAATCACTGACAAGCTACCTGCCACATAGTATTAAGGACACAACGAACAAATTCTGGTTTCCGAGAGAAAAACAAATTCCAGATTTAAATTTTACAGTTCCCGCTGATATACAATTTCGAGGCTTATTCGAGGTCCGAATTTTTGGGAGAAGTCAGAAAGCGGGCGAGTGTGTCCCTTAACCCATTCAACACCAAGTAACTGAAATGGACTGGTCCATGATATTCTTAGACCAATAAATGAATAAGAAAATTACATTCGGACCAGTTCATTTATCAAGATGGGTAATTTTGTCTAAAATTAGTAATACTACTTGCAAAAAGTGCAGATCCTGATGAGACGGCTCGGCACGAGCCGGCTCATCTGGATCTACACTTTTTGTAAGCCTATATAGAGGTCTGTGGTGTTGAAAGGGTTAATATGTTATATTTCGGGTTTTACGCCTGCATCAGCACCATTTCGGGCAATATCGCCGGCGGGCAGTTTACCTAACAACACCTTTCCTGGCATGACCATTAAATATAACATTTCAATTGTTGTAAATTTATATAATCATGTACATGATAGAAAATAAATATGTTTAAGACAACTATAACATTTGAATACGAGTGCTTTCTAATGGGCCAGTGTTTAGTTTATACAAATTTATTTTAGCTCAATTGCGAAACAAGTTCTTTCAACTTATATTAATCACTCTCGAGACCTCATTCCTGATGTAATCCATCGCCACGAGGGAGAGAGAAGAGGCAACGTGGAATTTAAATGCCTTGCCTAAGGGCACAATCGTAATGGCTCCAGCGGGGCTCGAACTCCGGACCTTTAGCACCTGAAGCGAACGCACATCCACTGCGCTATCACGACTTCAATGGGCCAGTGTATCATACTGGATCAATTTTGTACAATTTTTAGTGGGGCCCTCGGGTTGCGAAGTGACTGCTTAAATATAGGTTGACTAGGCTGACTGCTTAACCCTTTCAACACCGCAGACCTCTAAATAGGCTTACAAAAAGTGTAGATCCAGATGAGCCGGCTCGTGCCGAGCCGTCTCATCAGGATCTGCACTTTTTGCAAGTAGTATTACTAATTTTAGACAAAATTACCCATCTTGATAAATGAACTTGTCCAAATGTGATTTTCTGATTCATTTATTGGTTTATGAATATCATGGACCAGTCCATGTGAGTTACTTGGTGTTGAATGGGTTAAATATAGGTTGACTAGGCCGACTGCTTAAATATAGGTTGACTAGGCCGACTGCTTAAATATAGGTTGACTAGGCCGACTGCTTAAATATAGGTTGACTAGGCCGACTGCTTAAATATAGGTTGACTAGGCCGACTGCTTAAATATAGGTTGACTAGGCCGACTGCTTAAATATAGGTTGACTACTGCTTAAATATAGGTTTGCTGCTTAAATATAGGCTGTCTGCTAAATTATAAGCTGGCTGCTTAACCCTTTCAACCCCACAGACCTCTAAATAGGCGTACAAAAAGTGTAGATCCAGATGTCTCATCAGGATCTGCACTTTTTGCAAGTAGTATTACTAATTTTAGACAAAATTACCCATCTTGATAAATGAACTTGTCCAAATGTGATTTTCTGATTCATTTATTGGTTTATGAATATCATGGACCAGTCCATGCGAGTTACTTGGTGTTGAATGGGTTAAATATAGGTTGACTAGGCCGACTGCTTAAATATAGGTTGACTAGGCCGACTGCTTAAATATAGGTTGACTAGGCCGACTGCTTAAATATAGGTTGACTAGGCCGACTGCTTAAATATAGGTTGACTAGGCCGACTGCTTAAATATAGGTTGACTAGGCCGACTGCTTAAATATAGGTTGACTACTGCTTAAATATAGGTTTGCTGCTTAAATATAGGCTGTCTGCTAAATTATAAGCTGGCTGCTTAACCCTTTCAACCCCACAGACCTCTAAATAGGCGTACAAAAAGTGTAGATCCAGATGTCTCATCAGGATCTGCACTTTTTGCCAGTAATATTACAATTTTTAAAAAATAATTTACCCATTTTGATAAATGAAATGATCCAAATGTAATTTTCTTATTAATTTAATTGGTCTAAAAATGTCATGGACCAGTCTATGGCAGTTACTTGGTGTTGAATGGGTTAAATATAGGCTGGCTGCTTAAATATAGGTTTGAATGTATGAAGTATACCGCTGATACTCTCAATGTATGTCGTATGTTGGAGAGTTTAACACACATAAACTATGGCTTTCATTACATTAACCAAAGTAAATTCCTGGAAAATGTACTTTACAAACATCTACAAACATGTGAGTGAAGCCAGGTAGATGAAGCATGCATGGTAATATTGAAGTACTCCACTTTACCAGGGTACTACACAGCGCCAGGTTCTATGCAGGGTTCCACGTGGCGTTCATTATTTCAGTGCAGAGGGAGGGGAGAGGGCGGCATTGGAATGGGGTGGTGTTGCTAGCCATTCACATTTCTGATTTTTAACTCGAGACAATTTTTTTTCACACAAAATACAAAATATCCAGGTTTTAACTTCCCCTACATATTATATACATCATCCTCATGCACAACTCCATATATAAATGATATATACAACGATATGTCGCCCACCTCTCCACACTGCCTGTAGGTACATACAACGATATGTCGCCCACCTCTCCACACTGCCTGTAAGTACATACAATGATATATACAACGATATGTCGCCCACCTCTCCACACTGCCTGTAGGTACATACAACGATATGTCGCCCACCTCTCCACACTGCCTGTAGGTACATACAACGATATGTCGCCCACCTCTCCACACTGCCTGTAGGTACATACAACGATATGTCGCCCACCTCTCCACACTGCCTGTAGGTACATACAACGATATGTCGCCCACCTCTCCACACTGCCTGTAAGTACATACAACGATATATACAACGATATGACGCCCACCTCTCCACACTGCCTGTAGGTACATACAACGATATGACGCCCACCTCTCCACACTGCCTGTAAGTACATACAATGATATGACGCCCACCTCTCCACACTGCCTGTAAGTACATACAATGATATATATGACGCCCACCTCTCCACACTGCCTGTAAGTACATACAATGATGACGCCCACCTCTCCACACTGCCTGTAGGTACATACAATGATATATATGATGCCCACCTCTCCACACTGCCTGTAAGTACATGTGGTACGCACATGGAGAACGGCATAAGCAAGTATCTGTAACCAGTTCTAACCATTAATACACAATCATAAGAGACTAGGTCGGAGAGTAGTAATGTAGTTGGCACCAAGATATGGCATAGCTCCAAGCCATCCCCCATCTCTCCCCCCCCCACACACAGTGGAGAACAGAGAATACAAAGGACTAGTGCCAGAGGCTGCCTTTCATTAAGTATACAAGACACTAGACAATAGCACTCTGAGAGTCAAACCTCTGTGCTGGTATGTGAAACCGCTGTGCTGGTATGTGAAACCGCTGTGCTGTTATGTGAAACCTCTACCCTGGTATGTGAAACAACTGTGCTGGTATGTGAAACCGCTGTGCTGGTATGTGGACACAATAACTCAAAATGATGTTGATGGATTTTGATGAAACTTTGTGGATACATTTTGGGAGAAATGGGTCACTTACCTGTGGACAAGAGTGGTCAGATTTCAATACCCTTACTGACAATTACCACTTCCTTCTAGAACAAACCTCTATATTTCCACAAAGATTCATCCAAAATCAATGAACAACTGTATGAGGAATGTGATGCAGTGGAACTGGTGAATGTAATACAGTGGTAATGATTAATGTATTATAATGCATATTTTCTCAGAAAGGTAACAACATATGCACCCCGCTGTGCAGCAAAGCGCTTGTACTGGTAAATGTTGATACAATTAAACACGAAAATTGACTGAAATGTAGCAATTTTCCATTCAATGTTCGTGTTTTGTTGTATAACTCTTCACAATAAAGAGGATTTGTTATCGTGTGACACACATTATAACGCGACAGTTCACTTACCTGCTCCATTTCTGTAGCATACATATGGGAACCGCCACACGTTTCCCAGTCCCACCGCATAACTGAGACAGGAGAGAACAAAGTCCATCTTCCTCGACCAGTTCCCACGCTCCTCATTCTCATCCTCGTTGGACGTCTCCGAGGACGCATCACTCACCCCGTTCGCCTTCAGGTGATAGTCATAATCCTGCTGTGTGTCGGCGTATGGTTTCTCGGAGAAAGCAGACATAGCGAGTTCTGAAATTTATATACAATTTAAAATCAACGGTGAACATGCGGTTTCTAGATGATGATTGAGCTTATTTACCCTCGCCTCCGCAAACAATGTGGCTGAGCGGAAGCGGTTTCTAACATCTAACAACAACTTTTATCTAGCATTAGTCTAGATAATCTTAAGAGTCTAAACCCTTGCTTTTATCACACTCCATCAATAGTCCAGGTTTTATCACACTCCATCAATAGTCCAGGTTTTATCACACTCCATCAATAGTCCAGGTTTTATCACACTCCATCAATAGTCCAGGTTTTATCACACTCCATCAATAGTCCAGGTTTTATCACACTCCATCAATAGTCCAGGTTTTATCCCACTCCATCAATAGTCCAGGTTTTATCCCACTCCATCAATAGTCCAGGTTTTATCCCACTCCATCAATAGTCCTGGTTTTATCCCACTCCATCAATAGTCCTGGTTTTATCCCACTCCATCAATAGTCCAGGTTTTATCCCACTCCATCAATAGTCCAGGTTTTATCCCACTCCATCAATAGTCCTGGTTTTATCCCACTCCATCAATAGTCCTGGTTTTATCCCACTCCATCAATAGTCCTGGTTTTATCACACTCCATCTATAGTCCTGGTGTTATCACACTCCATCAATAGTCCTGGTTTTATCACACTCCATCAATAGTCCTGGTTTTATCCCACTCCATCAATAGTCCAGGTGTTATCACACTCCATCAATAGTCCAGGTTTTATCCCACTCCATCAATAGTCCTGGTTTTATCACACTCCATCAATAGTCCTGGTTTTATCCCACTCCATCAATAGTCCAGGTTTTATCACACTCCCATCAATAGTCCTGGTTTTATCCCACTCCGTCAATAGTCCAGGTTTTATCACACTCCATCAATAGTCCTGGTTTTATCACACTCCATCAATAGTCCAGGTTTTATCACACTCCATCTATAGTCCAGGTTTTATCACACTCCATCAATAGTCCAGGTTTTATCCCACTCCATCTATAGTCCTGGTTTTATCCCACTCCATCAATAGTCCAGGTTTTATCTCACTCCATCAATAGTCCTGGTTTTATCACACTCCATCTATAGTCCAGGTTTTATCCCACTCCATCTATAGTCCTGGTTTTATCACACTCCATCAATAGTCCTGGTTTTATCATGTTCTATAAATAAATTTCCAACTTTGAACGATCAAAGATCGGCCACATCCATTTCAGAGGGATGGAAGCTTTCGTATAACATGCGGCATTTATTATTATAATAACATTAGTATAATAAAATATAAACATCGCAAACTCAATGAACAGGATACGTGGCCGAACGGTAACGACCGAGGAATACAGATAAAATATCTAGTGATATAGTTTGTAGTTGCGAGTTCAAATCTCACTGGGTGTATTATTACTATTTTTTTTCAAATTTATATTTTATATAGAGTGAATTGTAGAGATAGATAGATAGATAGATAGATAAATGTTTATTTACGTCTCATTTTTGTACAAGCATACACAACATATTTAAACAGTAATATTAAAACAATGTACAAAACCACTCATGTTTGAGTTATAAGAGACAAACTAAGATATAATATAACAGCATCTTAAAACTTACTTTAAATTCAATTTATAAATACAGTAGTAAAACAGTAAAACTATACATCCCAGGTTAAAATGTTGCATTTACATATATGTATACAAAAGTTAAATCGTAATAGTATTATAAAGCTGTTTGATTTCTATATACATGATTCAGGTTTTATATAAAATATTACGTCTTTCCATTAAAATTGTATGTATTTTTACTCTCATCTTTTGATTTTTTTTCTCATAATTTAATTTTCAACTTTATTTCATTTCAAGCAATTACAGTTACAGTTCATTTCACAGTATCAATCAGTATCTTCGCCTTCGCTGGCTGTCTCTGTATCCTTCACACAGTCTGTATCCTTCACACAGTCTGTATCCTTCACACAGTCTGTATCCTTCACACAGTCTGTATCCTTCTCACAGTCTGTATCCTTCACACAGTCTGTATCCTTCACACAGTCTGTATCCTTCACACAGTCTGTATCCTTCACACAGCCTGTATCCTTCACACAGCCTGTATCCTTCACACAGTCTGTATCCTTCACACAGTCTGTATCCTTCACACAGTCTGTATCCTTCACACAGTCTGTATCCTTCTCACAGTACTCTTGCTGACAACAGTAAGAGACGTCGCTCTTTCTCCCCGTTTGATTTAGCACCACCTGCAATCCAGACTCCTTCTCCTTCGTACAAAATGCATGTAATTTCTGTAGCATTACAGCTATAACTATGTCGTGTTTGCTTGCGCATTGTGTACTGAATGTGTAAAAATGCACTTATATAGCCACATAGCATGTGTATTTTAGATGTTTACGACTATTTCGTGCATAAAATAAATATAATTATATATTTTAATAAATGTTTGTTTTCCAAAGTAGGGCTCGAACCCATACTCCACAATACCACTAGTTCTTAAACTAAGGTCTAACTGTCATAGCCAAGTATGATGTATATACATGACTGTTGTCATTATTTTATAATATAAACCAAATTTCCAATACACTAAAATATTAACTACCCTATTATTGTGTATAAAATGAACCTGTCTGATCTTTGATCGTTCAGACCTGGTTGTTTGACTATAGCCTAGGCTCAGTGTTGATCAATATCTGCAGGATTATGGAGCAGACTTGAAGCGTAACAGATGGACATATATTTTATTAAGCCTGTTTGTTCACCTCAAACTAGGAGTAGTCTTGTGTTTTCACCGATTTTCATCAAATGCACAAAGTTATCATCAGTCGCACAGCTGAGCTAACTTAACAGTCGAGCCAATCACCTGTAATTTGACCTAGTTATCAAGCTTTGTGCTGGAAATAACTTACAAATGGTCCATTGAAATGCCAGGTATTTTGGTTGGAGGAAGATAATGCCCGCCCATCGGAGAGCAATATTACATGTAGATTAGTAATACAAATGTAATTTTGAATGAAACAAGATGCTATCATGTTTCTTCTTTATTACTACAATTACATCGATTGGCTGCTTAATATACCAAGTCTCAATTCAACTGGAGGTACATGGAAACTAAGAGTCAAACCCAAGAGGTTCACAATTAAACTGTAGAAGTTAAACCCAAGAGGTTCACAATTAAACTGTAGAAGTTAAACCCAAGAGGTTCACAATTAAACTGTACGAGTTAAACCAAGAGGTTCACAATTAAACTGTAGGAGTTAAAACCAAGATGTGCTATATGTTGCAATACTGTACCAGTCTGCGAAATTAGCCGGGTGCCCGATGCCCGAGACGTGTAGAAATCGGGACGGACATGTAAATTTTGCAATCTCACATGCCCGACGGGCACCTGTTTTAAAAATTTTTTTTTTTTTTTTTTTAATTGGGGTTTTTACCTGGGATTCTAACCACCACAGTGAGAGGTTAGCGATCTCACAGCCAGCGCTTTAGACCACGGAGGCCCCTGTAATAAACTGGACAGTAGAAATGTTTTTCTAAATTCTTTACAATTACGAATTGTTTACACGTGAATTGAAAGTCGTCTAGAAGCGGACAGGTGTAAATTCGCGTTTTCGCTTACTGACATCTCAGCCCTATGACGAATCGGCCGATCGATGCATTATATCATCAAATTTGGTAAAAAAAAAACACGTGTCGTGTCGCTCAGTACGAAATCTATAAAACCAAGAAAAATCCTTTTCATGAATATACATGAAGTAACTGTGTATTATCAATAACCGTAAAATATTAATAATAATAAAACATTAGTTTGTCTTTATACATTGTTTACTCATATGGCCATATTATAAGTATTACTAATAAATGCATGATATGCCACATTATGTTACATATACTACTATACATTTAACCGCCAATAAGCGAGTAAAATTCTGCAAATATATGGGCACCTAGAAGTTCATTCGGGCAAGTAAATTTTTCAAGCCACTTGCCCAAAGGGCAAGCGTCTCAAAAAGTTTTTCCTGAAGACTGCTGTACAGTACAAAAGGAACAATAATTCAAAATATATTTACGGCCCCTGAAACTCACGATAATATGCACTTTTACACTTACTTGACAATGTATTCCCAATGAAGTCAAGTGGAATTAAAACTAAAGTTAAGGTCACAGGGTCAAGTCTCCTACATTGCAATCTAGTGAAGTACAAAAGGGGACATAACTGGAGAAGTCAGCAGAACTTGCTACAAGGTTCAGGCCTTTTTGTAAAAATCGTGAAGCACAAAACAGGGAGTTACAATTTTCACGTAAAGTCGAAGATGTAGGACAAAGTCTTTTTTCAACCCACATACAAGTACAATGACAGCTTATATCTAGCACAAGTACAATGACATCTTATATCTAGCACAAGTACAATGACAGCTTATATCTAGCACAAGTTCAATGACAGCTTATATCTAGCACAAGTACAATGACACACAGCTTATATCTAGCACAAGTACAATGACACACAGCTTATATCTAGCACAAGTACAATGACACACAGCTTATATCTAGCACAAGTACAATGACACACAGCTTATATCTAGCACAAGTACAATGACACACAGCTTATATCTAGCACAAGTTCAATGACACACAGCTTATATCTAGCACAAGTTCAATGACACACAGCTTATATCTAGCACAAGTTCAATGACACACAGCTTATATCTAGCACAAGTACAATGACACACAGCTTATATCTAGCACAAGTTCAATGACACACAGCTTATATCTAGCACAAGTACAATGACAGCTTATATCTAGCACAAGTACAATGACACACAGCTTATATCTAGCACTAGTACAATGACACACAGCTTATATCTAGCACAAGTACAATGACACACAGCTTATATCTAGCACAAGTACAATGACACACAGCTTATATCTAGCACATGTACAATGACACACATCTTATATCTAGCACAAGTACAATGACACACAGCTTATATCTAGCACAAGTACAATGACACACAGCTTATATCTAGCACATGTACAATGACACACAGCTTATATCTAGCACAAGTACAATGACACACAGCTTATATCTAGCACAAGTACAATGACACACAGCTTATATCTAGCACAAGTACAATGACACACAGCTTATATCTAGCACAAGTACAATGACACACAGCTTATATCTAGCACAAGTACAATGACACACAGCTTATATCTAGCACAAGTACAATGACACACAGCTTATATCTAGCACTAGTACAATGACACACAGCTTATATCTAGCACTAGTACAATGACACACAGCTTATATCTAGCACAAGTACAATGACACACAGCTTATATCTAGCACAAGTACAATGACACGCAGCTTATATCTAGCACAAGTACAATGACACGCAGCTTATATCTAGCACAAGTACAATGACACACAGCTTATATCTAGCACAAGTACAATGACACACAGCTTATATCGAGCACAAGTACAATGACACACAGCTTATATCTAGCACAAGTACAATGACACACAGCTTATATCTAGCACAAGTACAATGACACACAGCTTATATCTAGCACAAGTACAATGACACACAGCTTATATCTAGCACAAGTACAATGACACACAGCTTATATCTAGCACAAGTACAATGACACACAGCTTATATCTAGCACAAGTACAATGACACACAGCTTATATCTAGCACATGTACAATGACACACAGCTTATATCTAGCACATGTACAATGACACACAGCTTATATCTAGCACAAGTACAATGACACACAGCTTATATCTAGCACAAGTACAATGACACACAGCTTATATCTAGCACAAGTTCAATGACACACAGCTTATATCTAGCACAAGTTCAATGACACACAGCTTATATCTAGCACAAGTTCAATGACCACAGCTTATATCTAGCACAAGTACAATGACACACAGCTTATATCTAGCACAAGTTCAATGACACACAGCTTATATCTAGCACAAGTACAATGACACACAGCTTATATCTAGCACAAGTACAATGACAGCTTATATCTAGCACAAGTACAATGACAGCTTATATCTAGCACAAGTACAATGACACACAGCTTATATCTAGCACAAGTACAATGACACACAGCTTACATCTAGCACTAGTACAATGACACACAGCTTATATCTAGCACAAGTACAATGACACACAGCTTATATCTAGCACAAGTACAATGACACACAGCTTATATCTAGCACATGTACAATGACACACAGCTTATATCTAGCACAAGTACAATGACACACAGCTTATATCTAGCACAAGTACAATGACACACAGCTTATATCTAGCACAAGTTCAATGACACACAGCTTATATCTAGCACAAGTACAATGACACACAGCTTATATCTAGCACAAGTACAATGACACACAGCTTATATCTAGCACAAGTACAATGACACACAGCTTATATCTAGCACAAGTACAATGACACACAACTTATATCTAGCACAAGTACAATGACACACAGCTTATATCTAGCACAAGTACAATGACACACAGCTTATATCTAGCACTAGTACAATGACACACAGCTTATATCTAGCACTAGTACAATGACACACAGCTTATATCTAGCACAAGTACAATGACACACAGCTTATATCTAGCAAATGTACAATGACACACAGCTTATATCTAGCACAAGTACAATGACACACAGCTTATATCTAGCACAAGTACAATGACACGCAGCTTATATCTAGCACAAGTACAATGACACACAGCTTATATCTAGCACAAGTACAATGACAGCTTATATCTAGCACAAGTACAATGACACACAGCTTATATCGAGCACAAGTACAATGACACACAGCTTATATCTAGCACAAGTACAATGACACACAGCTTATATCGAGCACAAGTACAATGACAGCTTATATCTAGCACAAGTACAATGACACACAGCTTATATCTAGCACAAGTACAATGACACACAGCTTATATCTAGCACATGCACAATGACACACAGCTTATATCTAGCACATGTACAATGACACACAGCTTATATCTAGCACATGTACAATGACACACAGCTTATATCTAGCACATGTACAATGACACACAGCTTATATCTAGCACATGTACAATGACAGCTTATATCTAGCACAAGTACAATGACACACAGCTTATATCTAGCACATGTACAATGACACAAAGCTTATATCTAGTACAATGACAGCTTATATCTAGCACAAGTACAATGACACACAGCTTATATCTAGCACAAGTACAATGACACACAGCTTATATCTAGCACAAGTACAATGACACACAGCTTATATCTAGCACAAGTACAATGACACACAGCTTATATCTAGCACAAGTACAATGACACACAGCTTATATCTAGCACAAGTACAATGACACACAGCTTATATCTAGCACAAGTACAATGACAGCTTATATCTAGCACAAGTACAATGACACACAGCTTATATCGAGCACTAGTACAATGACACACAGCTTATATCTAGCACAAGTACAATGACACACAGCTTATATCTAGCACAAGTACAATGACACACAGCTTATATCTAGCACAAGTACAATGACACACAGCTTATATCTAGCACAAGTACAATGACACACAGCTTATATCTAGCACAAGTACAATGACACACAGCTTATATCTAGCACAAGTACAATGACACACAGCTTATATCTAGCACAAGTACAATGACACACAGCTTATATCGAGCACAAGTACAATGACAGCTTATATCTAGCACAAGTACAATGACACACAGCTTATATCGAGCACTAGTACAATGACACACAGCTTATATCTAGCACAAGTACAATGACACACAGCTTATATCTAGCACTAGTACAATGACACACAGCTTATATCTAGCACAAGTACAATGACACACAGCTTATATCTAGCACAAGTACAATGACACACAGCTTATATCTAGCACATGTACAATGACACAAAGCTTATATCTAGTACAATGACAGCTTATATCTAGCACAAGTACAATGACACACAGCTTATATCTAGCACAAGTTCAATGACACACAGCTTATATCTAGCACAAGTACAATGACAGCTTATATCTAGCACAAGTACAATGACAGCTTATATCTAGCACAAGTACAATGACAGCTTATATCTAGTACAAGTTCAATGACAGCTTATATCTAGCACAAGTACAATGACACACAGCTTATATCTAGCACAAGTACAATGACACACAGCTTATATCGAGCACTAGTACAATGACACACAGCTTATATCTAGCACAAGTACAATGACACACAGCTTATATCTAGCACAAGTACAATGACAGCTTATATCTAGCACAAGTACAATGACAGCTTATATCTAGCACAAGTACAATGACACACAGCTTATATCTAGCACAAGTACAATGACACACAGCTTATATCTAGCACAAGTACAATGACACACAGCTTATATCTAGCACAAGTACAATGACACACAGCTTATATCGAGCACTAGTACAATGACACACAGCTTATATCTAGCACTTGTACAATGACACACAGCTTATATCGAGCACATGGTCGACAATAAATTCAATATAAATGGCTTACATCGCTTGGCATGCTACAACATATTTTATACCAACAATGTATAAAGTAACATAGAACTGTTTCTTATTAACCCATCACCACATACAAGCATACAAGCATCCAAACCCATCACAACATACATGCATCCAAACCCATCACAACATACAAGCATCCAAACCCATCACAACATACATGCATCCAAACCCATCACCACATACAAGCATCCAAACCCATCACCACATACAAGCATCCAAATCCATCACCACATACATGCATCCAAACCCATCACCACATACATGCATCCAAATCCATCACCACATACATGCATCCAAATCCATCACCACATACATGCATCCAAATCCATCACCACATACATGCATCCAAATCCATCACCACATACATGCATCCAAATCCATCACCACATACATGCATCCAAACCCATCACCACATACATGCATCCAAATCCATCACCACATACATGCATCCAAATCCATCACCACATACATGCATCCAAATCCATCATCACATACAAGCATCCAAATCCATCACCACATACAAGCATCCAAATCCATCACCACATACATGCATCCAAATCCATCACAACATACATGCATCCAAACCCATCACCACATACAAGCATCCAAACCCATCACCACATACAAGCATCCAAACCCATCACCACATACATGCATCCAAATCCATCACCACATACATGCATCCAAATCCATCACAACATACATGCATCCAAACCCATCACCACATACAAGCATCCAAATCCATCACCACATACATGCATCCAAATCCATCACCACATACAAGCATCCAAATCCATCACCACATACAAGCTCACCACATACATGCATCCAAACCTATCACCACATACAAGCATCCAAACCCTCACCACATACAAGCATCCAAACCCATCACCACATACATGCATCCAAATCCATCACCACATACAAGCATCCAAATCCATCACCACATACAAGCTCACCACATACATGCATCCAAATCCATCACCACATACATGCATCCAAATCCACACCACATACAAGCATCCAAATCCATCACCACATACAAGCTCACCACATACAAGCATCCAAACCCATCACCACATACATGCATCCAAACCCATCACCACATACAAGCATCCAAACCCATCACCACATACAAGCATCCAAATCCATCACCACATACAAGCATCCAAATCCATCACCACATACAAGTATCCAACTAGTACCGAGCCCATCACCACATACAAGCATCCAACTAGTACCGAGCCCATGTATTCATTCATCACCTGTAGTACCGAGCCCATGTATTCATTCATCACCTGTCAAAGTCTATCATTTAATCTGAAAAATTAATTATTCAAGAGAAATCACATTTGATACTTGAGAATCCCGATCGATCAATAACAATGGAAACAAGTGAATATTTTTCGACAACATGTTTGCAACATAATTTGCCATAAATATTTAAGGAATGAATCGCAGGGCGTATTAAAGTGTGTGACGGTCAAAGGCATCCACGCTAACTTTAAGCATGCCCAATGTAGTTCATACCCGATGGAAATTATTAACCATTACTTATATTTACATTAATTATTCTTTTCAATGACACAAAGAACACACTTTGCATTTAAAATGTTTTTAGTCCAGATTTTGCCCAGACATACTGTCTGCCAGAACAGGTAAATAGATCATCCTTGGAACAGCGTAAACTGTGTAAGACGCGCCATTTCTCGCGACGAGCGCTGCCTTACACTGCGAATGCGCATGCGCTTGTCCTAAGCTTCGAGTGGGCATGGCAGCTCCATATTAGTTGTGACCTCGTGCGAAAATGTATACAATCGGGGCACATTCGTTCATCGAAGGAAATGTAACAGCAATGTCGGAGGAAATGTAACAGCGATGTTGAAGGAAATGTAACAGCAATGTCGGAGGAAATGTAACAGCAAGGTCGAAGGAAATGTAACAGCAATGGCGAAGGAAATGTAACAGCAATGTCAAAGGAAATGTAACCGCAAGGTCGAAGGAAATGTAACAGCAAGGTCGAAGGAAATGTAACAGCAATGTCGAAGGAAATGTAACAGCAAGGTCGAAGGAAATGTAACAGCAATGTCAAAGGAAATGTAACAGCAATGTCGAAGGAAATGTAACAGCAAGGTCGAAGGAAATGTAACAGCAATGTCAAAGGAAATGTAACAGCAATGTCAAAGGAAATGTAACAGCAATGTCGAAGGAAATGTAACAGCAATGTCGAAGGAAATGTAACAGCAATGTTGAAGGAAATGTAACAGCAAGGTCGAAGGAAATGTAACAGCAATGTCGGAGGAAATGTAACAGCAATGTCGGAGGACATTTAACAGCGATGTCGGAGGAAATGTAACAGCAATGTCGGAGGAAATGTAACAGCAATGTCGGAGGAAACGTTAACAGCAACGTCGACGGAAATGTAACAGCAACGTTGAAGGAAATGTAACGGCAACGTCGACGGAAATGTAACAGCAACATTGAAGGAAATGTAATAAAAGGAAATGTAACAGCAACGTTGAAGGAAATGTAACAGCAACGTTGAAGGAAATGTAACAGCAACATTGAAGGAAATGTAACAGCAACGTTGAAGGAAATGTAACAGCAATGTCGAAGGAAATGTAACAGCAACATCGAAGGAAATGTAACAGCAACGTCGAAGGAAATGTAACAGCAATGTTGAAGGAAATGTAACAGCAACGTTGACGGAAATGTAACAGCAACGTTGACGGAAATGTAACAGCAACATCGAAGGAAATGTAACAGCAACATCGAAGGAAATGTAACAGCAACATCGAAGGAAATGTAACAGCAACGTCAAAGGAAATGTAACAGCAAGGTCGAAGGAAATGTAACAGCAATGTCAAAGGAAATGTAACAGTGATGTCGAAGGAAATGTAACAGTGATGTCGAAGGAAATATAACAGCAACGTTGAAGGAAATGTAACAGCGACGTCAAAGGAAATGTAACAGCAATGTCAAAGGAAATGTAACAGCAATGTCAAAGGAAATGTAACAGCAATGTCAAAGGAAATGTAACAGTGATGTCGAAGGAAATGTAACAGTGATGTCGAAGGAAATGTAACAGCAATGTCAAAGGAAATGTAACAGTGATGTCAAAGGAAATGTAACAGCAACTTCAAAGGAAATGTAACAGCAAGGTCGAAGGAAATGTAACAGCAATGTCAAAGGAAATGTAACAGTGATGTCGAAGGAAATGTAACAGTGATGTTGAAGGAAATGTAACAGCAATGTCGAAGGAAATGTAACAGCAATGTCAAAGGAAATGTAACAGCAACGTCAAAGGAAATGTAACAGCAATGTCGAAGGAAATGTAACAGCAATGTCAAAGGAAATGTAACAGTGATGTCAAAGGAAATGTAACAGCAATGTCAAAGGAAATGTAATAGCAATGTCAAAGGAAATGTAACAGCAATGTTGAAGGAAATGTAACAGCAATGTTGAAGGAAATGTAACAGCAACGTTGAAGGAAATGTAACAGCAACGTCGAAGGAAATGTAACAGCAACGTTGAAGGAAATGTAACAGCAATGTCGAAGGAAATGTAACAGCAACGTTGAAGGAAATGTAACAGTGATGTCGAAGGAAATGTAACAGCGACGTTGAAGGAAATGTAACAGCAATGTTGAAGGAAATGTAACAGCGACGTCGAAGGAAATGTAACAGCAACGTTGAAGGAAATGTAACAGCAATGTCGGAGGAAATGTAACAGTGATGTCGAAGGAAATGTAACAGCAACGTTGAAGGAAATGTAACAGTGATGTCGAAGGAAATGTAACAGCGACGTTGAGGGAAATGTAACAGCAATGTTGAAGGAAATGTAACAGCGACGTCGAAGGAAATGTAACAGCAACGTTGAAGGAAATGTAACAGCAATGTCGGAGGAAATGTAACAGCAATGTCGGAGGAAATGTAATAGTGATGTTGAAGAAATGTAACAGCAAAAAAAAACACACTAAGGAAATGTAACAGCAACGTTGAAGGAAATGTAACAGCAATGTCGGAGGAAATGTAACAGCAATGTCTAAGGAAATGTAACAGCAACGTTGAAGGAAATGTAACAGCAATGTCAGAGGAAATGTAACAGTGATGTCGAAGGAAATGTAACAGCAACGTTGAAGGAAATGTAACAGCAATGTCAAAGGAAATGTAACAGCAATGTTGAAGGAAATGTAACAGCAATGTCGAAGGAAATGTAACAGCAATGTTGAAGGAAATGTAACAGCAATGTCAAAGGAAATGTAACAGCAATGTTGAAGGAAATGTAACAGCAATGTTGAAGGAAATGTAACAGCAATGTCAAAGGAAATGTAACAGCGATGTTGAAGGAAATGTAACAGCAATGTTAAAGGAAATGTAACAGTGATGTCAAAGGAAATGTAACAGCAACGTCAAAGGAAATGTAACAGTGATGTCGAAGGAAATGTAACAGTGATGTCGAAGGAAATGTAACAGCAATGTCAAAGGAAATGTAACAGCAACGTCAAAGGAAATGTAACAGTGATGTCGAAGGAAATGTAACAGCAACGTCAAAGGAAATGTAACAGTGATGTCGAAGGAAATGTAACAGTGATGTCGAAGGAAATGTAACAGCAATGTCAAAGGAAATGTAACAGCAACGTCAAAGGAAATGTAACAGCGATGTAAATATTAAAGCTATATTAGGAGACTATAATAATCTGCTTGGAAACAAGTCACAATATTTTAATTCTAATTTCCCTCTGTAATATCCTTTTGTAAACATACGGTAATTTAACTTGCAGATATATATATATATATATATATATTCTAGGATTAACTACAGGTATATATGTTCCGCAGGTATACCGTATCTGTTCCGATTCTGTCATTCGAGATTGCATCAGACAGACAAACCAACAAGACGGAAGAACATCACGTCTACAGACACAAAATCATTTGTACGAGCTAAGTGATCAATCGTGTACGTGTGTTCCGTGCCAGATACAATAATTTAACCAAACACAGACGAGTCCAAGCTGTTAACGGGTGTGTTATATACAATAGTCAGAATATCGACCATACTACACGACCTCTTCCTTTCATTCATATTAACTATTGACAGAATAGAATTCTTTGGAAATTGAAACTTGAGAGACTCTTCCTTCTACATCAGACAATTAACAATGCAAGGCAGTCAATTAACAATGCAAGGCAGTCAATTAACAATGTCATTTGATCAAAGTCAGTCAAACACAATACAGAGGTTTAATAAATAATATATCTACCTGGTTGTGTCATGACTACAACATGTGTTTAGTTTGATCTGACTGTACAATGATACATACAACATGATAAATGCATGAATACAATGATACATACAACATGATAAATGCATGAATACAATGATACATACAACATGATAAATGCATGAATACAATGATACATACAACATGATAAATGCATGAATACAATGATACATACAACATGATAAATGCATGAATACAATGATACATACAACATGATATATGCATGAATACAATGATACATACAACATGATAAATGCATGAATACAATGATACATACAACATGATAAATGCATGAATACAATGATACATACAACATGATATATGCATGAATACAATGATACATACAACATGATAAATGCATGAATACAATGATACATACAACATGATAAATGCATGAATACAATGATACATACAACATGATATATGCATGAATACAATGATACATACAACATGATAAATGCATGAATACAATGATACATACAACATGATACATGATAAATGCATGAATACAATGATACATACAACATGATAAATGCATGAATACAATGATACATACAACATGATAAATGCATGAATACAATGATACATACAACATGATATATGCATGAATACAATGATACATACAACATGATAAATGCATGAATACAATGATACATACAACATGATATATGCATGAATACAATGATACATACAACATGATAAATGCATGAATACAATGATACATACAACATGATAAATGCATGAATACAATGATACATACAACATGATAAATGCATGAATACAATGATACATACAACATGATAAATGCATGAATACAATGATACATACAAGATGATAAATGCATGAATACAATGATACATACAACATGATAAATGCATGAATACAATGATACATACAACATGATAAATGCATGAATACAATGATACATACAACATGATATATGCATGAATACAATGATACATACAACATGATAAATGCATGAATACAATGATACATACAACATGATATATGCATGAATACAATGATACATACAACATGATATATGCATGAATACAATGATACATACAACATGATAAATGCATGAATACAATGATACATACAACATGATATATGCATGAATACAATGATACATACAACATGATAAATGCATGAATACAATGATACATACAACATGATATATGCATGAATACAATGATACATACAACAATAAATGCATGAATACAATGATACAAACAACATGATAAATGCATGAATACAATGATAC
>CM026386.1:7774711-7816563 GCA_014843695.1 Archivesica marissinica | reverse complement strand
TTCTAATTTCCCTCTGTAATATCCTTTTGTAAACATACGGTAATTTAACTTGCAGATATATATATATATATATATATATTCTAGGATTAACTACAGGTATATATGTTCCGCAGGTATACCGTATCTGTTCCGATTCTGTCATTCGAGATTGCATCAGACAGACAAACCAACAAGACGGAAGAACATCACGTCTACAGACACAAAATCATTTGTACGAGCTAAGTGATCAATCGTGTACGTGTGTTCCGTGCCAGATACAATAATTTAACCAAACACAGACGAGTCCAAGCTGTTAACGGGTGTGTTATATACAATAGTCAGAATATCGACCATACTACACGACCTCTTCCTTTCATTCATATTAACTATTGACAGAATAGAATTCTTTGGAAATTGAAACTTGAGAGACTCTTCCTTCTACATCAGACAATTAACAATGCAAGGCAGTCAATTAACAATGCAAGGCAGTCAATTAACAATGTCATTTGATCAAAGTCAGTCAAACACAATACAGAGGTTTAATAAATAATATATCTACCTGGTTGTGTCATGACTACAACATGTGTTTAGTTTGATCTGACTGTACAATGATACATACAACATGATA
The DNA here is from genome assembly GCA_014843695.1 of Archivesica marissinica. NCBI lineage: Eukaryota > Metazoa > Mollusca > Bivalvia > Venerida > Vesicomyidae > Archivesica > Archivesica marissinica. The sequence goes on along the minus strand of CM026386.1, from coordinate 7,815,956 downwards.
AATGCATGAATACAATGATACATACAACATGATAAATGCATGAATACAATGATACATACAACATGATAAATGCATGAATACAATGATACATACAACATGATAAATGCATGAATACAATGATACATACAACATGATAAATGCATGAATACAATGATACATACAACATGATAAATGCATGAATACAATGATACATACAACATGATAAATGCATGAATACAATGATACATACAACATGATAAATGCATGAATACAATGATACATACAACATGATAAATGCATGAATACAATGATACATACAACATGATAAATGCATGAATACAATGATACATACAACATGATATATGCATGAATACAATGATACATACAACATGATAAATGCATGAATACAATGATACATACAACATGATATATGCATGAATACAATGATACATACAACATGATAAATGCATGAATACAATGATACATACAACATGATAAATGCATGAATACAATGATACATACACATGATAAATGCATGAATACAATGATACATACAACATGATAAATGCATGAATACAATGATACATACAACATGATAAATGCATGAATACAATGATACATACAACATGATAAATGCATGAATACAATGATACATACAAGATGATAAATGCATGAATACAATGATACATACAAGATGATAAATGCATGAATACAATGATACATACAAGATGATAAATGCATGAATACAATGATACATACAACATGATAAATGCATGAATACAATGATACATACAACATGATATATGCATGAATACAATGATACATACAACATGATATATGCATGAATACAATGATACATACAACATGATATATGCATGAATACAATGATACATACAACATGATAAATGCAATGATACATACAACATGATAATGCAATGATACATACAACATGATAAATGCATGAATACAATGATACATACAACATGATATATGCATGAATACAATGATACATACAACATGATATATGCATGAATACAATGATACATACAACATGATATATGCATGAATACAATGATACATACAACATGATAAATGCATGAATACAATGATACATACAACATGATAAATGCATGAATACAATGATACATACAACATGATAAATGCATGAATACAATGATACATACAACATGATAAATGCATGAATACAATGATACATACAAGATGATAAATGCATGAATACAATGATACATACAAGATGATAAATGCATGAATACAATGATACATACAACATGATAAATGCATGAATACAATGATACATACAACATGATAAATGCATGAATACAATGATACATACAACATGATATATGCATGAATACAATGATACATACAACATGATATATGCATGAATACAATGATACATACAACATGATATATGCATGAATACAATGATACATACAACATGATATATGCATGAATACAATGATACATACAACATGATATATGCATGAATACAATGATACATACAACATGATAAATGCATGAATACAATGATACATACAACATGATATATGCATGAATACAATGATACATACAACATGATAAATGCATGAATACAATGATACATACAACATGATATATGCATGAATACAATGATACATACAACATGATAAATGCATGAATACAATGATACATACAACATGATAAATGCATGAATACAATGATACATACAACATGATATATGCATGAATACAATGATACATACAACATGATAAATGCATGAATACAATGATACATACAACATGATATATGCATGAATACAATGATACATACAACATGATAAATGCATGAATACAATGATACATACAACATGATATATGCATGAATACAATGATACATACAACATGATATATGCATGAATACAATGATACATACAACATGATATATGCATGAAATGCATGAATACAATGATACATACAACATGATAAATGCATGAATACAATGATACATACAACATGATATATGCATGAATACAATGATACATACAACATGATATATGCATGAATACAATGATACATACAACATGATATATGCATGATAAATGCATGAATACAATGATACATACAACATGATAAATGCATGAATACAATGATACATACAACATGATATATGCATGAATACAATGATACATACAACATGATAAATGCATGAATACAATGATACATACAACATGATATATGCATGAATACAATGATACATATAAATGCATGAATACAATGATACAAACAAACATGATAAATGCATGAATACAATGAAATGTTGACTGTTACTATGTTTATATATGTATCTGATTTCTACAAATAAATCAATATGAAAATGTATATGGGTCAGGTCACAACCTTTAATAAGAATAGAACAGACTTGAGTAAACAAACTTCCCCGTTGTCCCCCCCCCCCCCCTTAAACATCTTCCTAGTTGTAGACGAGGATACTATAATATCCCATTTTAATATTAATATCCCGTAAAATGCACAATAAATTGGAAGGAATGTGTAACGCCGCATCTGATCAGGATCTGTATTGTTTGCTCTTCATCCAGAGTGTTGTAGCTGCACAATCCGAATAGCAAACGGCGTGGATATTTGCAAAATGAACTCGAGTTGTGATTAGCACGTTAACCCTTTGCCTGCTGAGTAAATAATATCACATTTGCAAACATAGATCAGCCTCAGCGTCTGATCAGGATCTATGTTGTTTGCTATTCAGCCAACTGTATACGTCTGATCTGGCTCTATGCTGTTCGCAAAAGTGATTTTATCTGCCGCTGGGTTAAGATCTATCTGAGCAACCATCACAATGACCAATGCCCCAGACCAACAACACCCAATATATATATATATATATATATCACTCTTGATGTTGCCCGTGGAATATGAACAATTAAATGTTGCCCGCTGGAATATGAACAAATAAATGTTGCCCGTGGAATATGAACAATTAAATGTTGCCAGGTGGAATATGAACAATTAAATGTTGCCCGGTGGAATATGAACAATTAAATGTTGCCAGGTGGAATATGAACAATTAAATGTTGCCCGGTGGAATATGAACAAATAAATGTTGCCCGGTGGAATATGAACAATTAAATGTTGCCAGGTGGAATATGAACAATTAAATGTTGCCAGGTGGAATATGAACAATTAAATGTTGCCAGGTGGAATATGAACAATTAAATGTTGCCAGGTGGAATATGAACAAATAAATGTTGCCAGGTGGAATATGAACAATTAAATGTTGCCCGGTGGAATATGAACAAATAAATGTTGCCCGGTGGAATATGAACAAATAAATGTTGCCCGGTGGAATATGAACAAATAAATGTTGCCCGGTGGAATATGAACAAATAAATGTTGCCCGGTGGAATATGAACAAATAAATGTTGCCCGGTGGAATATGAACAAATAAATGTTGCCCGGTGGAATATGAACAAATAAACATAAGTGATTCCTCATCACACGTCAAAATATTTAAGACCAAAACAAAATTATATGTATTTACGGGTTCCCGGTTTTTTACACCGACCCTGAATTGTTTTACGCAATTTTGAAAAAAATTGAATTTAGTTTTTCACATTTTTCTGTGCCCGGTATGCACGGTAAAACGAAATTAAAGAACAAAACGAAATTCCCTATTTAGGCAGGAAACAGTAAACACAGGGTTTTTCTTAACAACAATTGTCCAGTAACTATAATTTAAATTATCAGTAAAACCAGAAGAACAATAATTTAAAACGTTCAGAAAGTTTAATAAAATAGCATGCTGTATTCCACTCTTACCCAGTCTTATATAACCATAGATCCACTTAATGTTATGTTATATTTCGGGTTTTACGCCTGCATCAGCACCATTTTGGGCTATATTGCCGGCGGGCAGTTTACCTAACAACACCTTTCCTGGGCAAGCTCCAGCGGTTAACCAGTACTTGGGTGCACCAACCTCCGTAAGAAACTGCCAACTTTTTCATATAAATGAGACATGGCTAGATCCACTTAAATCCTATCTCATTATATATAAATAAATAACTACAACGAAAGAAAACGAACAAGAAAACATCTTACTTATTTCTCGGTTTACAAGTTTACACAGCAACAGTAACTACCGTTAAACAACTAGCAACACAGTATATATATCTACCAATAAATGAACACTGGGGCACGTTCACTACTAGCAGTTACTGCTATACCATTAGTAGCAAGGGGACGACACGCTACTATGGGACAGGTGCTGGCAGTTACTGTTATACCATTAGTAGCAAGGGGACGACACGCTACTATGGGACAGGTGCTGGCAGTTACTGTTATACCATTAGTAGCAAGGGGACGACACGCTACTATGGGGCACGTTCACTGCTAGCAGTTACTGTTATACCATTAGTAGCAAGGGAACGACACGCTACTATGGGACAGGTGCTGGCAGTTACTGTTATACCATTAGTAGCAAGGGGACGACGCGCTACTATGGGACAGGTGCTAGCAGTTACTGTTATACCATTAGTAGCAAGGGGACGACACGCTACTATGGGGCACGTTCACTGCTAGCAGTTACTGTTATACCATTAGTAGCAAGGGGACGACACGCTACTATGGGACAGGTGCTGGCAGTTACTGTTATACCATTAGTAGCAAGGTGACGACACGCTACTATGGGACAGGTGCTGGCAGTTACTGTTATACCATTAGTAGCAAGGGGACGACACGCTACTATGGGACAGGTGCTGGCAGTTACTGTTATACCATTAGTAGCAAGGGGACGACACGCTACTATGGGACAGGTGCTGGCAGTTACTGTTATACCATTAGTAGCAAGGGGACGACACGCTACTATGGGGCATGTTCACTGCTAGCAGTTACTGTTATACCATTAGTAGCAAGGGGACGACACGCTACTATGGGACAGGTGCTAGCAGTTACTGTTATACCATTAGTAGCAAGGGGACGACACGCTACTATGGGACAGGTGCTGGCAGTTACTGTTATACCATTAGTAGCAAGGTGACGACACGCTACTATGGGGCAGGTGCTGGCAGTTACTGTTATACCATTAGTAGCAAGGTGACGACACGCTACTATGGGGCAGGTGCTAGCAGTTACTGTTATACCATTAGGTCCATAGGACAGGTCTTCATAAACACTCATCCAGTCCATGACAGCCCCATAGGACAGGTCTTCATAAACACTCATCCAGTCCATGACAGCCCCATAGGACAGGTCTTCATAAACACTCATCCAGTCCATGACAGCCCCATAGGACAGGTCTTCATAAACACTCATCCAGTCCATGACAGCCCCATAGGACAGGTCTTCATAAACACTCATCCAGTCCACGACAGCCCATAGGATGAGTCTTCATTCATGCTGGAAATTCCCTTACACCACGGAGGATCCACTAAACAAGTAGTAGTTTGTGTCTCGGCTCGGCTAAGTGTTGCACGTTTTAAAATTGCTGCAGTAGAGACAATGAGGAACAGCAAGAACAGCTTTCCCTACAATTGGTTACAAGCAGCCCGATATCAATCAATTCTACTTTACGTGTCTGGGAATTTTCCATGAAACTTTCCACACAGATCTCTCTCTCTCTCCCTCCAGCTGATGATTAGAAACACATGATAAAGTGGACAAATTGTACTGGAGAAAAAAAAGATCCATTTCTTTGAAAAAAGCAGTTTCTCCTTTAAAATCTGGTAAAATATAGGTGGGAGAGTTTTATTTGTTATTTTTCAGGATATACAAAAATACAGGAGATCTATGGACATTCATAGCCAGATATATGGACATTCATAGCCAGATATATGGACATTCATAGCCAGATATATGGACATTGACTAAGCCAGATATATGGACATTGACTAAGCCAGATCTATGAACATTGACATAGCCAGATATATGGACATTCATAGCCAGATATATGGACATTCACATAGCCAGATCTATGGACATTGACTAAGCCAGATCTATGGACATTGACATAGCCAGATATATGGACATTGACATAGCCAGATATATGGACATTGACTAAGCCAGATATATGGACATTCATAGCCAGATATATGGACATTCACATAGCCAGATATATGGACATTGACTAAGCCAGATATATGGACATTGACTAAGCCAGATATATGGACATTGACTAAGCCAGATATATGGACATTGACTAAGCCAGATATATGGACATTGACTAAGCCAGATATATGGACATTCACATGGCCAGATCTATGGACATTCACATAGCCAGATCTATGGACATTCACATAGCCAGATCAATGGACATTGACTAAGCCAGATCTATGGACATTCACATAGCCAGATATATGGACATTCACATAGCCAGATATATGGACATTGACTAAGCCAGATATATGGACATTCACATAGCCAGATCTATGGACATTGACTAAGCCAGATATATGGACATTCACATAGCCAGATCTATGGACATTGACTAAGCCAGATATATGGACATTCACATAGCCAGATCTATGGACATTGACTAAGCCAGATCTATGGACATTGACTAAGCCAGATATATGAACATTGACATAGCCAGATATATGGACATTCATAGCCAGATATATGGACATTCACATAGCCAGATCTATGGACATTGACTAAGCCAGATCTATGGACATTGACATAGCCAGATATATGGACATTGACATAGCCAGATATATGGACATTGACTAAGCCAGATATATGGACATTCATAGCCAGATATATGGACATTCACATAGCCAGATCTATGGACATTGACTAAGCCAGATATATGGACATTGACTAAGCCAGATATATGGACATTGACTAAGCCAGATATATGGACATTCACATGGCCAGATCTATGGACATTCACATAGCCAGATCTATGGACATTCACATAGCCAGATCAATGGACATTGACTAAGCCAGATCTATGGACATTCACATAGCCAGATATATGGACATTCACATAGCCAGATATATGGACATTGACTAAGCCAGATATATGGACATTGACTAAGCCAGATATATGGACATTGACTAAGCCAGATATATGGACATTGACTAAGCCAGATATATGGACATTCACATAGCCAGATCTATGGACATTGACTAAGCCAGATATATGGACATTCACATAGCCAGATCTATGGACATTGACTAAGCCAGATATATGGACATTCACATAGCCAGATCTATGGACATTGACTAAGCCAGATCTATGGACATTGACTAAGCCAGATATATGGACATTGACTAAGCCAGATCTATGGACATTGACTAAGCCAGATCTATGGACATTGATTATGACTAAGCCAGATCTATGGACATTGATTAAGCCAGATATATGGACATTGACTAAGCCAGATCTATGGACATTGATTAAGCCAGATATATGGACATTCACATAGCCATATCTATGGACATTCACATAGCCAGATCTATGGACATTGATTAAGCCAGATCTATGGACATTCACATAGCCATATCTATGGACATTCACATAGCCAGATCTATGGACATTCACATAGCCATATCTATGGACATTGACTAAGCCAGATATATGGACATTCACATAGCCAGATATATGGACATTCACATAGCCAGATCTATGGACATTCACATAGCCAGATCTATGGACATTCACATAGCCAGATCTATGGACATTCACATAGCCAGATCTATGGACATTCACATAGCCAGATATATGGACATTCACATAGCCAGATCTATGGACATTGATTAAGCCAGATATATGGACATTCACATAGCCAGATCTATGGACATTCACATAGCCAGATATATGGACATTGACTAAGCCAGATCTATGGACATTCACATGGCCAGATCTATGAACATTGACTAAGCCAGATCTATGGACAATGACTAGACAAGCTATATAAATGTGTAGCAATGAATACACTGATATATTATTGGTTATACAGAGTTGCTATATAACAATTTCATTAGTAATGTGTCGTAATGTGCAATTTCATTAGAAATGTGCCATAACGACACAATCAATCCTAAGGAAATTCCACGACACATTTCTAGAGTTTTCAGTTAGAAATAAGAAACACGCATGCATGACTTGTCGGCTGTTTAACAACTATTTAAACTATTTATTGCCATCAATTTTTACCCAGCATGCAAAGGGTTAATATTTTATTCATAAGATGTTAAATCATCTTTATTGCTTTAACTTCATTGGTGCAATCAGGTGTTGGAAGTTTTATGATTTTTACGAGTATAAATTCTTTCACTTTTTTAAAATATTTATATATTACAATTTTTTTTCCTCCCCCATAGTGCTGCTACTCATATGTAATAATAAAACTTCAAAGATTCTATTTAAATGGGGCACCATAAGAATACTATTAAGCTACAAGTAGTAGTATATCTTTATTTTCATCTCATCAATGTATAATACAATATTATAGACATGTGTAAAATAAATTATCACTATAAAATTTACATTGCCATTCTGGAAGAATTATAAGAGACGTTATAATAATGCTTCTAGATACACATACATTATATCACAATTAGTATTTTAACCCTTTCAACCCCACAGGCCTCTAAATAAGCTTATGAAAAGTGTAGATCCAGATGAGCCGGCTCATGACGAGCCGTCTCATCAGGATCTGCACTTTTTTGCCAGTAATAATTATCACTATTTTTAGATAAAATTACCCATTTTGATAAATGAACTGGTCCAAAGTTAATTTTCTTATTAATTTATTGGTCTGAAAATATCACAGTTACTTACATATGTCGGTTACTTGGGGTTGAATGGGTTAAGATAGACTCTATCATTTATAACTATAACTTTGAACATATCTAAAACTGATAAATCTATATGAACGTTGCTAATCTCCTAATTAAAAAAACTGCAATAAAACTTGGAGGGGGGCAAGATTCTGAATTATCAATATAGGCAAACAATAGTTTAGACGACCAGGTATCACCCTTGATCACTTGATTAACAGCATCTATATAGTGGTGATAAAAATCATTTCAAAATTAACCCTTTCAACACCACAGACCTCTAAATAGGCTTACAAAAAGTGTAGATCCAGATGAGCCGGCTCGTGACGAGCCGTCTCATCAGGATCTGCACTTTTTGCCAGTGATATGACTATTTTTAGACATAATTACCCATTTTGATAAATGAACTTGTCCAAATGTGATTTTCTGATTCATTTATTGGTTTATGAATATCATGGACCAGTCCATGTGAGTTACTTGGTGTTGAATGGGTTAAGTGTGATTACTGCACAAGATAGTGACCTGGTATAGTGACAGACAAACTGTAGAAACTTGTGCATAGGGTCAGGCCAAAAAAATGGTTTGCTTCTGGTTACATCTCGAAAAAGCATTAGGGCAGGTAGGGAGGAAATTCTTTTTTTTTTTGGTGGTGTCTGGGTTTGATTTGTACATGTATATTGTATCTGTTCACACATGTATATTGTATCTGTTCACACATGTATATTGTATCTGTTCACATGTATATTGTATCTGTTCACACATGTATATTGTATCTGTTCACACATGTATATTGTATCTGTTCACACATGTATATTGTATCTGTTCACACATGTATATTGTATCTGTTCACACATGTATATTGTATCTGTTCACATGTATATTGTATCTGTTCACATGTATATTGTATCTGTTCACACATGTATATTGTATCTGTTCACACATGTATATTGTATCTGTTCACATGTATATTGTATCTGTTCACATGTATATTGTATCTGTTCACACATGTATATTGTATCTGTTCACACATGTATATTGTATCTGTTCACACATGTATATTGTATCTGTTCACACATGTATATTGTATCTGTTCACACATGTATATTGTATCTGTTCACATGTATATTGTATCTGTTCACACATGTATATTGTATCTGTTCACACATGTATATTGTATCTGTTCACACATGTATATTGTATCTGTTCACACATGTATATTGTATCTGTTCACACATGTATATTGTATCTGTTCACACATGTATACTGTATCTGTTCACACATGTATATTGTATCTGTTCACACATGTATATTGTATCTGTTCACACATGTATATTGTATCTGTTCACATGTATATTGTATCTGTTCACATGTATATTGTATCTGTTCACATGTATATTGTATCTGTCACACATTATCTGTTCACACATGTATATTGTATCTGTTCACACATGTATATTGTATCTGTTCACACATGTATATTGTATCTGTTCACACATGTATATTGTATCTGTTCACACATGTATATTGTATCTGTTCACATGTATATTGTATCTGTTCACATGTATATTGTATCTGTTCACACATGTATATTGTATCTGTTCACACATGTATATTGTATCTGTTCACACATGTATATTGTATCTGTTCACACATGTCTACTGTATCTGTTCACACATGTATATTGTATCTGTTCACATGTATATTGTATCTGTTCACATGTATATTGTATCTGTTCACATGTTATATTGTATCTGTTCACACATGTATATTGTATCTGTTCACACATGTATATTGTATCTGTTCACACATGTATATTGTATCTGTTCACACATGTATATTGTATCTGTTCACACATGTATATTGTATCTGTTCACACATGTATATTGTATCTGTTCACACATGTATATTGTATCTGTTCACACATGTATATTGTATCTGTTCACACATGTATATTGTATCTGTTCACACATGTATATTGTATCTGTTCACACATGTATATTGTATCTGTTCACACATGTATATTGTATCTGTTCACACATGTATATTGTATCTGTTCACACATGTATATTGTATCTGTTCACACATGTATATTGTATCTGTTCACACATGTATATTGTATCTGTTCACATGTATATTGTATCTGTTCACACATGTATATTGTATCTGTTCACACATGTATATTGTATCTGTTCACATGTATATTGTATCTGTTCACACATGTATATTGTATCTGTTCACACATGTATATTGTATCTGTTCACACATGTATATTGTATCTGTTCACACATGTATATTGTATCTGTTCACACATGTATAGTGTATCTGTTCACATGTATAGTGTATCTGTTCACATGTATATTGTATCTGTTCACACATGTATATTGTATCTGTTCACACATGTATATTGTATCTGTTCACATGTATATTGTATCTGTTCACATGTATATTGTATCTGTTCACATGTATATTGTATCTGTTCACATGTATATTGTATCTGTTCACACATGTATATTGTATCTGTTCACACATGTATATTGTATCTGTTCACATGTATAGTGTATCTGTTCACATGTGTATATTGTATCTGTTCACATGTACATTGTATCTGTTCACACATGTATATTGTATCTGTTCACACATGTATATTGTATCTGTTCACACATGTATATTGTATCTGTTCACACATGTATATTGTATCTGTTCACACATGTATATTGTATCTGTTCACATGTATATTGTATCTGTTCACATGTATGAATGAATGGTGTTTTACGGCACATCGATATCTAAGGTCATGTAGCGTGCATTAAAGTTATGTTTATTGTCGAGTGTATGAAATAAAATTCTATATAAGTATATGCATTACGTAAAAATTAATACTAAGAAGTTATAAAGACGTAAGATTAATTACAGGTAATATATGAATGAATGATTACTACAAAGGCATGATTAACAATTGATATCACGGCTTATTATAAATTCCTATTGCCTTGATAAATGATATGATGGACTCTACCTCTGATAGAGTCGAAGAGTTTTTTAATGTTGTCCACATTGTAGTACTGCAACCGGATTGGTTGAAGGTCAACACAGTGTATTAAGATATGCTCCACCGTGTATAAAGTATTGCATGGGATACATGCTGGTGCATCATCTCGTGACAACAGCCATGAATGTGATATTCGAGAATGACCAATCCTGAGACGGGCAAGAATGACTTCTTCTCGACGAATAGGCCTGTAAATTGGGCACCATTCGCCAAGTGTTGGTTTGATCGAATGAAGTTTGTTAAAAATTTCACCATCCCATTGGGCCTGCCAAGAGGATTGAATTAAAGTAAGAGTTGTAGACTTAAAATCGGTATAACACACTTTAATCCTAGAAATTGGTAATGACAAAACCAGCTTTGCATTTTGGTCAGCCATTTCATTACCTTTTATACCCATATGACTCGGAAGCCAGCAGAACACAAATGTATTTGTTTCTGAAAGGAAAGAAATCCTTTCAAGCAAAGTACAAACAATAGGATTTTCAAACTTTTCATAATACAAAGCCTGTAAAACAGACAAGGAATCAGAGAAAATGATATATTGAACATAGTGTGATTCCACTGCAAGATCTAGAGCGAGATCTATGGCCTTCAGTTCGGCAGAGAAAATTGAGGACTTGTTTGGAAGTCTACATTTCCGATTTTTATTCCCAAAGATTGCTGCTGACGCAACAGTGTCTGTCACCAGCTTTTGAACCATCTGTGTATATGGCTTTGAAGTCAGAATAAAATTCCCTGATTTCATGATATTTTGTTTGAAACTGGCTCCTGTCTGTAATAGACTTTTTATCAAAAGTGAGATCAAAGCGAAACTCGGCAGTTTTAAGGGTCCAAGGAGGAGAATCTGGGATTTTATACTGTGCAATAGATTTCATGTCAATATGTAGGTCATCTAGACATTGTTCCATGCGTATACCTAGTGGGGCAATAACTCGGTTTTCTTTGAAAAAGCACTTTAAATTGGGATTGAAAGACCACTTTGTGAGCTGGGTTTAGAGGATTTGACTTGAGTTTCAGTAGGTATTGAAGAGCTAGCTTCTGTCGTCTAGCATACAGAGGGTTCATTTGCTTCAGCATAAAGACTTTTAACAGGGGAAGTTCTGAAAGCTCCAAGGACTAATCGTAGACCGTGATTATGTATAGGATCAAGTATTTTCAGGTACGATTTTCGTGCAGATCCGTAAATTATCGAACCATAATCCAGCTTAGAGCGAACCAATGACCGATAGAGCCGTAGAAGTACCTTTCTATCAGTTCCCCAATCGGAATGTGCCACAACCTTTAAAATATTTAGAGCTTTGACATTTCTTTTTTAAATTATTGATATGAGGAATGAACGAGAGTTTTTTATCAAAGATAACACCTAAAAATTTGTATTCTGAGACTACTTCTACACGTGAGCCATCCAGGTAAATTTCTGGGTCTGGATGAAGTCCACGTAGATTACAAAAATGCATACATTTAGTTTTTGATTTAGAAAATTTAAAACCATTTTCATCCGACCAAGTCTGAAGTTTATTCAGACATTGCTGGAGTTGGCGTTATATTATGTTCATATTACTAGACCTGAAGCAAATAACAAAATCATCTACATAAAGGGAGCACTCAACCCCTGGATTTATTGATTTAACAATATTGTTTATCTTAATACTAAACAATGTAACGGACAAAATACAACCCTGTGGTACACCCATCTTCTGTTCCGAGCATCTGATAGGGTATTACAAACACGAACACGAAAATGTCTTTCATTTAAAAATGCAGAAATAAATAATGGAAGACGTCCTCTGAGGTCAAAGTCGTGAAGATCTTTTAAAATGCCATATTTCCAGGTTGTGTCATAAGCACTCTCAAGGTCGAAAAATACTGAAGCAACATGTTGTTTATTGACAAAGCCCTCTCTTATAAATGTTTCGAAACGAACTAGATGATCAAGTGTGCTTCGCTGCTGACGAAAGCCACTCTGGACATTAACAATTAAATGATTTGATTCGAGAAACCATACAAGCCGGTTGTTTACCATTCTTTCCATAGTTTTACATATACAACTTGTTAACGCTATGGGTCTATAGTTGTTTGGATCCTTTTTATCCTTATCTGGTTTTGGTATTGGGATGACTAAAGCCTCCCGCCAAGATGTAGGAAATTCACCAGTTTGCCATATAGAATTAAACATGTCCAATAATATAAAGAGGGAGGAGCTAGGATGTTTTAAGAATTGATAGTGGATTTTATCTGGACCTGGGGATGTATCTTTAGTGTCTTTGAATTTCTGAAATATTTGTGAATAATTATTTGCTGATGATTTTTGTGCAAATGTTTCTGCTAAGGTGTTTGAAATTTCCAGAGGTGTGGTGATTTGTTTGTTGTTTGCAGTGAGGTGGTTAATAGGTGAAGTACCTTTGCCATTAATTTTTCTTATCATGTCCCAGGTTTTCTTAGTTGTTGTTCTGTTATTTAGTCTTGAGATGTATTGTTTCCAACATTTGCGTTTGCTGCTTTGTATTGTACGTCGTGCTTTTGCTCTATATATGCGAATGTTGTTTAAATTTTCTGTGGGTCTCAAATTGAATTTTCTTATGGCCGATTTCCTATTTTGGATGGCTTTCTTACAATCATCATCATACCAGGGTTTGTATGGTCTCTTTGGATTAGGTGAAGTCTGAGGTATGGATTGTTCTGCTGCTTTTATTAGTAATGTAGTGAATAGCTGTGTTTAATCACGACAATCCTTGAATGTTTCATATGAAATTGTTTGTTCACAAAGTTGTTGGAATTTAGTCCAATTTGCTTTAGAAAGTTTCCATCTTCTGGGTTGACTATAAGCTGTTGGCTGATTTTCAGATATGAGGATGGGGAAGTGGTCGCTTTCGTGGAGATCATCATCGACTTTCCATGAGAAATCTGGAAGTATGACTGAGCTACATAGTGTAAGATCAATTGCAGAATAGGATCCTGTTCCTGGGTGTAAATATGTTTTGGAAGATGGATCGTTCATGTAAGAAAGAGAATTATCAGAGATGAAATTCTCTATCTGGAGACCTCTTTGATTTGTATTATTACAACCCCAGATGATGTTATGTGCATTGAAATCACCTATTAGAATATATGGAGTGGGTAATTGTATTATAAGATCATTCAGCCTATGTTCTTCAATTGGTTTACTTGGAGGAAGATATAGTGAACACAGTGTGATAGTGCTATGTAATGACAGTCTTACAGCAACAGCTTGTAAGTTTGTATTTAACAGTAATTCCATATGTGGAACACTATTTATGACGATGATAGATACCCCATCCTGGGCTTTATCACCTTCACTGTATATTTTATTGAAAATGGTGATGTTTTATAGAAATTGTATCATTTTGTTTCAAAAATGTTTCTTGAAGGCATAACGCAGCAGGTTTATGTTCTTGCATTAAAAGAGAAAGCTCTGCAAAATTAGATTTTAAACCTCGACAATTCCACTGGATAATTCCATTGGCCATTATGGAGATTAATTATTAAAAATACTATACCGATATTTACTTAATTATTATTGATAGATAAAATATAAAGTTAAAAATATATTAAGTGGCATCCTGCCACAACTGGAGGTTCTTGCTCCAGTCATCCTTGCCATCGTGCCAGATCATAGACTCGGACTTGTCCGAGTCTGATGCCTCGCCCTCTAGATTGTCATCGTCCGTGTCCAAATCCGAGTATCTATTGCTTGTAGACACTGGACTGGACACTGTGTGTTTATCTGTTTGTATAGGTTTAGTTTTCTGCTGTCTGGAAGTGACAGCAGATTGCTTTTTTGTTGAAATTGATGCTTGTTGAGCTGTAGATTCTTTAGTAGGTTTTGGTTTTGGTGAAGTTGATGTTGTTTTTGGTTGAATGTGTTTTTCTTGTGTATTGTTGTCGAGTGTTTTTTGTTGTTGGATTCTTGTGTATGTTTGTTTTTGCTTGTTTTTGCTTGTTTTTGTTTGTCTGCTGTAGGTTTAGGTGTTTGTGGTGTATTTTGATTTGTAAGCTGGTCAAGATGAGATGTAGGTTTATGTGTTTGTGGTGTATTTTGATTTGTAAGCTGGTCAAGATGAGAAGATCTGTCGAAACTAGGGAATAACTGCATTATTTCTGTTTTTTGTCTGGAAAGATTTGGCAAAGTTTGGTCAAAAAGTTTTTGCAAGTTTTGCATTCAACAGAAGCTGTTTTAGCAACACTTGCATAGCTTGGCTGATTTTCGGATTTGTACCGAGATTCATAAATCTTTCTTGCATCCTGGAATGAAATGCTTTCCGAATATTTGATCTTAACAATTTCTTTTTCTTTTTTCCAGGAGTCACAGTCTTTAGAATTGGATATATGATCAGCGCCACAATTGGCGCATTTATTTGTGTTGGGGCAGTTGTTCTCTTGATGTTGTGGAGCAGTCTCAGCACACTTGGAGCATACAGACTCGTTCCGACACCTATCCTCATGATGACCATACCTCTGGCATTTAAAGCATCTAAGAGGGTTAGGTACATATATATCGACGGTGACAATCTGGTAGCCGACTTTGATACGTGACGGGATGACTGGTGCGTCACATGTAATTATATATGTGTTTGTGGTTTTTATTTCGTTGTTACGTTTTATCGATATTCTCTTCACGTCAATGATCCCTTGACTTGACAAACCTTCTTTGATCTCATCCAAAGAGCAGGAAGATAATTCCCTGCACCTGATGACACCTTTGGATGAGTTCAAAGATTTGTGGGGACTGACCTTCACAGAATGTCCAAAGAAGGTGTTCGTTGATAATAAATTCTGAGATCGAGCTTTTGAAGTAATTTCAACCAAAAAACTTCCATTTCGAAGACTTTTAACAGATTTAGGTGTACCTAGGATAGATTTCATTTGCTTTTCAATGACGAAAGGGGACATTTTTGTGATAGGTTTTGAACTGTCTACCGCCTCAATGAGAATGAAGCGAGGGAAGTTCACTCTCTGTTGTTCAACAGGATCATCATCAGATTCACTTAGTGCACGCTTGGCTTTTTTTTGGGTGGAACTCATAATAGTAATATATAGTTCATCGTCAATGCTCCCCACCCGTCTCAGAGCCCAACAAGGGGACATGATCTGGGGAAATCCATCACAGATCATGACAGGGATACATCAATGATATACTCAGAATGAAAGGACTAGACCGGAGAAGTGTATTCCCACAGAAGGTCCTACCAAGTTTAGACTATCCTTGGGAGGTTACAAAAGTCAATCAAACATCAAACTTTCACCCGATTAGCCCATGAGCCACCGCCTTCTAGGGCATTAAAAAGAAGACAATGAAAGAGTATAAATATTTAGAGAATCAATATTTGTTTTCAAGACATTTTGAAAATATGTATTTAAGATTAACGATGCCCTAGGGCTCGGCATGACCAGCCGATTGATCAAGGACGGGCTTTCCTGACCTCCCGTTTAACCCAACTTAAGGCCGAAGTGGTGTGTTGTGGAAACAGGGTATTATTTGCCAACACTGATTCTACTCAACCACCAGGATCCTCTCATCAGGCGACACAGGTCTCCGCCCACGGCAAACAGGCAGGCACATTTGGGGGGGTTGTACCCCTCTGTAGTGCGACAGCTGGGATATTCTAACCCTGCCCAGCTGGGGGGTGTTCACATGTATATTGTATCTGTTCATATGCAAAGTGTGCATTAACCGTCTGGTTTCACTTTCCGTTATAAAATTCCCTTGGCTATTATTGGTCGTCTGCAACATGCTAACATGCTTCATGTTTGCTTTAACATAGCTTGCACGGGCTAGTGGCCATACACTAGTATTTAAATTAATTAACGCATTAGTCATTAGATAGACTCCATTAGTGTGAAAGGACCCAGGTGTTCAGCGTGTTGTTCATTTGAACAAGACAGAACTATGTCGGTGTTTGAGTGGACAGTGTCGTCGTGCCGGCATTCAAACAAGGCACTGAATGTCATCTGGTGAGACACGGTGATCAGTGTTGCATGCCGTCCTGTGTCCACATTTCGAACGTGTTCCGTCCGCCGCCATTTGGTGTAATTTCGCCGAAAGCAGTTGTCTCCCTTGTGTTCCGAATATGATAAAAACCGTCCGATATTTTCCCCCGAGTCCGATTATTTTATAATATTTTAAAACCAAAAAAAGGTTTAGGGTCGGGCGTAAAAAAAATACTCTGTGGTCGGTGGGGTTAGCGGAAGCAAACATTATTTTACCTGGCCTAACAGATCATATTTCTTTGGGCCAATAACAACCCATTCATTTAATGGAAGATTCCATTCATATAATGTTAGATACCCTGATAAAGAGCCATAAATCAATGGAAGGTTACCCAGCTAACTGTAGGTCAACCCCCTCTATGTAGTCATATTGTAATTTAACCTGTAAAAACGGTACAAATACAGGGAAACTCCTAAACCAAAACAACTGGACCAAGATGGCTCCTTCTAAACCAAACAACTGGACCAGGATGGATCCGTCTAAACCAAACAACTGGACCAGGATAGATCCGTCTAAACCAAACAACTGGACCAGGATAGATCCTTCTAAACCAAACAACTGGACCAGGATGGATCCTTCTAAACCAAACAACTGGACCAGGATAGATTCGTCTAAACCAAACAACTGGACTAGGATGGATCTGTCTAAACCAAACAACTGGACCAGGATAGATCTGTCTAAACCAAACAACTGGACTAGGATGGATCTGTCTAAACCAAACAACTGGACCAGGATAGATCTGTCTAAACCAAACAACTGGACCAGGATGGATCTGTCTAAACCAAACAACTGGACCAGGATGGATCCATCTAAACCAAACAACTGGACTAGGATGGATCTGTCTAAACCAAACAACTGGACCAGGATAGATCTGTCTAAACCAAACAACTGGACCAGGATGGATCTGTCTAAACCAAACAACTGGACCAGGATGGATCCTTCTAAACCAAACAACTGGACCAGGATGGATCCTTCTAAACCAAACAACTGGACTAGGATGGATCTGTCTAAACCAAACAACTGGACCAGGATGGATCCGTCTAAACCAAACAACTGGACCACGATGGATCCTTCTAAACCAAACAAATGGACCAGGATGGATCCTTCTTTCAAACATGCAGTAAGTCCGGGACTCGAACCCAGGCCTCTCGCTAACTGCTCTACCGACTGAGCTACCCCGGCTGCCTACACATAATGGGTTAATATACACATGGTTACAAATAGTTTACCATAGAAGTTGATGGGATTGGACACTTCGCTGACCATCCCGACTACAGGCCTTGACCCATTTCTTCCAAGATTGAGGCACCACCTCCTAGACGAACCCTCTATATATCCACAAGGCATCCTAGACGAACCCTCTATATATCCACAAGGCATCCTAGACGAACCCTCTATATATCCACACCACCTCCTAGACGAACCCTCTATATATCCACAAGGCCTCCTAGACGAACCCTTTATATATCCACAAGGCATCCTAGACGAACCCTCTATATATCCACAAGGCATCCTAGACGAACCCTCTATATATCCACACCACCTCCTAGACGAACCCTCTATATATCCACAAGGCATCCTAGACGAACCCTCTATATATCCACAAGGCATCCTAGACGAACCCTCTATATATCCACAAGGCATCCTAGACGAACCCTCTATATATCCACAAGGCATCCTAGACGAACCCTCTATATATCCACAAGGCATCCTAGACGAACCCTCTATATATCCACAGGTTGGTTTTCCACGGCTCCTAGACGAACCCTCTATATATCCACAAGGCATCCTAGACGAACCCTCTATATATCCACAAGGCATCCTAGACGAACCCTCTATATATCCACACCACCTCGTAGACGAACCCTCTATATACCACAAGGCATCCTAGACGAACCCTCTATATATCCACACCACCTCCTAGACGAACCCTCTATATATCCACAGGCATCCTAGACGAACCCTTTATATATCCACACCACCTCCTAGACGAACCCTCTATATATCCACAAGGCATCCTAGACGAACCCTCTATATATCCACAAGGCCTAGACGAACCCTCTATATATCCACAAGGCATCCTAGACGAACCCTCTATATATCCACAAGGCATCCTAGACGAACCCTCTATATATCCACACCACCTCCTAGACGAACCCTCTATATATCCACAAGGCATCCTAGACGAACCCTCTATATATCCACAAGGCATCCTAGACGAACCCTCTATATATCCACAAGGCATCCTAGACGAACCCTCTATATATCCACACCACCTCCTAGACGAACCCTCTATATATCCACAAGGCATCCTAGACGAACCCTCTATATATCCACAAGGCATCCTAGACGAACCCTCTATATATCCACAAGGCATCCTAGACGAACCCTCTATATATCCACAAGGCATCCTAGACGAACCCTCTATATATCCACAAGGCATCCTAGACGAACCCTCTATATATCCACACCACCTCCTAGACGAACCCTCTATATATCCACAAGGCATCCTAGACGAACCCTCTATATATCCACACCACCTCCTAGACGAACCCTCTATATATCCACAAGGCATCCTAGACGAACCCTCTATATATCCACAAGGCATCCTAGACGAACCCTCATATATCCACAAAGTTTCATCAAGATTCATCCACGTGTTTTTAGTTATCCCCCCTCCCCCAACACACGCATTGTAAGTCACATCCAATATCACTTACCACCTAAACATGGGGAGGGGGTAAATATCACGACCAAGAAAATCGTCCACATGTGGAGGGGGTAAATATCACGACCAAGAAAATCGTCCACAGGGGGTAAATATCACGACCAAGAAAATCGTCCAGTTTGTACGGATTACCGACTTACAGGCTACTGGGTTTGAGAGGGTTCCACTGTAGTACATTATTAGAATTGGAGATCTTGCACCGGATATAACCTGACAAAATTCAATTCAAACTTTAATTTATTGTCGGAGTCTTTACAAACAAATAACACTAGCATTATAGCTATTTACCGACATACATTTTACAAAAAATAAATAAAGTTTAAAGTAACAGGACAAAGACATTATATTTATTTATTTATTTATTTAATGGATATCTTGACGATATCTTATTTACCGACGCCTCAACCTAATAAGGTCATGTGGCGTCGAAAACATTTGTAAAAATAAAAATTGTTTAAAAAACGTGATCTATGTTAAAAGGTTACATTTTAAATAATATATATACTCGATAATCACAATAAGTTGCATTATAATCTATTTATAAGGTGAGTTTCTTTTAAAAAACCTAATATTGTACTTGGCAGTACTGAATCGAATAATTCTTGTATACTATTTGTATTAAAGTATGCATTCCTTGTAAAGATGAGGTCGGCACAGTGGAGCAAAAAGTGCTTCACTGTGAATATCTCATCACAAGGAATACATATGGGTTGTTCTTCTGCATTTAAAATATAAGAATGTGTAATCCAAGTGTGTCCAATACGACACCGAGTCAAACGAACTTGTTCTTTTCGGTTTAGTTTTGTACGATATGTACTTGAAAATATGGGTTTAATTTCATGTAACTTATTTCCAACTTGTTTGTCCCAATTTATTTGACATTTACTATCGACATATTTCCTAATATTGGATTTTAAATCCGTATGCGGTATTTTAGAGTTTGTTATTGGCAAGTCTAAAGCAGACTTTGCTAGAAAATCAGCTTCATCATTTCCTCGTATGTTTATATGACTGGGAATCCAACAAAAAACAACAGTTTTTGAGGAGCTAATAGATATGTATCTTTTAAAGATTTGTTGAATTAGGGGGTTGGAATGGTTTGGTTGTTTGAGAGATGTTAAAACCGACAAAGAGTCGGAAAATATAATAAATTTGTCGTTTTCGTTAACAGTTATAAGGGAAAGAGCTAGGTCGATAGCTTGTGTTTCTGCAGAGAAAATTGAACTGTCATCAGGTAATCTTACAGTACTTGATTTAGTATGGGTAACTGCTGCACATGCAACCTTTTCAAGTCTTTTTGAGCCATCTGTGTAGATGGATATATAATCTTTATATTTAGATTTTATTTCTAAAAATTTTGTTTTAAAAATATCTGGACTAGTTTCACTTTTCTTATTCTCATACAAATGAAGATCTAAAATAATGTTTGGGGTAGTCAAAGTCCACGGTTCTTTATTTAACAACTTGTTTTCTTGTATAATTGTTGTATCTATTTTTGCTTCTACTAATAATGGTTTAATACGGAGACCTAGTGGTTTTATGGCGGATGGAGAGTTTCCGTAAACTATTTTGTTTTTAGGCTCGAAAACGCAATTGAATGCAGGATTATAATCAATAAAATAATATCAACATTTTATGTGTCATTAAACGGATTAAAATGTCAAGATATAAAAACACTACATATTAAGATAATTTTAAGATAAAACATGGAGTACCTATCTAAAACAAACAAACTGTTAACCCATTTCATTCTGGATACATTTAAAGGCTTTTGCAAACAACATAGAGCCAGATCAGCCGCAGCGTGACGATCAGGATCTATGTTATTTGCTACATAGCCAAGTGTCTTAGCAAGATCATCTGAATAGCAAACAGCATAGAGCCTGATCAGACGGAACATTCCGTAGCGGCTGATCTGGCTCTATGTTCTTTGCAAATACTGTTCAAACGGTATCCAGAATCAAAAGGGTTAAAGCTATCTTTTAATTGGCAACTGTCCTGTTGTTAATCAACTTATTTTTCTGTTTACCAACCTATCTCTAATTAAAATTTGTGCCAAAACCTGTTTTAATATAATTCAACGAGGCTACTTTTACCTCTGTAAATAATGATCGATTTATTGAAATTTGTACGTACCTTTTTATATATCACAAGAAACAGCTGCTAATTAGTTTATTCTCGATCTGATCAACGTTGAAAATTTATCTTTTTAGCAACTTTTATGTTGTAAATATCTGATGAATTGTACTGTAATCATGTAATAGTGTTAATGTGATATAGTGAATGAACTGTTGGTCTGTGTCATTCATCACCAGAGATATCTGTATATATTTTATGTGATGGATGAGACTTAAATAAAGATTTAAACGTAATGAAGTAAAACAATGCTAGAAGATTACTCCTTTCATATTTACAGAGAGCAAGAAACTACATACATTATGTGTGAAACTAACGGGCAGTGGTGTAGCTAGACCAAATTGATGTGCATGCCCACATAGGTGTGGACATGCCCCCCCCCCAGAGACTTTTACTGTAAAAAAAAAAAATTAAATGTATTTATTTTGTTATTCCATAAACATACAAACAAATGTTTGCATGTTAACAATATACATAGCACTAGAGGAATATGTAGCATAGATATTAACATGCTTACATGTGTACATTTATTTCACAAATTCATTTCTATTCTGTTTGGGTTTTAAGCCTTCATCAGCACCATTTTGTAGCCGGTGGGCAGTATACATAGCAAGCAAGACCTTTCATGGGCAGGCTCCAACAGTTAACCAGTACTTGGTGCACCAACCTCCGTAGGAAATTGCCAATTTTTTCATATAAAGGGACATGGGCGGCCTGAACGGGGCTTGAACTCGCGACCATCAGTGATGATAGGTTACAGTGGTATACAAGTTAACGCCCGTAACCACTCGACAACGGAGGTGGTCATGTAAGCAGTGTGCAGTGTTATAAAATATGTCATTTTGTAATGTGACCCTCCATTACCTGAACTTTATCATGTTGCCGTTTTTTTCCTTTTTCTAAGATAACAAAACTTCTAAGTGTTTCTGTGCACATTTTCTAATCTTCTAATCTATCAGTAATGCATATCATTAATCTGGGGGCCCGGCCCCACTTCTCCCTAAAAAAATAATATTTTTTTGTTTTTTCTATTTTCAAACAAAATGTTGTCTAGTAAGATAGCGACAATGTTTACAAATAGAACCTTGAGTTTGAAATATATATGGTTAATTAATGAAACTCGATCAATGCCTAATACATAATAATGCTATCAACATGGCGCAGGGCGTTCACTAGACTTTGAAACTCAAGAGTCAATGACCCTTGAGGTCAAAATCTCAAGAGTCAAACAGGAATTTTCAAGAGTCAAGCTGGAATTTTCAAGAGTCAAATATATGCATGTTGGTACTTTATGTACATGTAATTGTTGTAGGTTCGTGCTACCACTGTTAGCAAAGGGATTTTTCTTTTTAGCATCTCTACACCAAGTACAATACAACAGAATCTGATCATCAGTTTGTTTCATTTCCAGCCACCCAAATTCATTAAGCCACTCAGACCTGAATTTTCTTTTCACTTTAGACTTACGAGTGTCACAGTCTACTTTATGGCGTTTAGGTGTCCCAGGTTCACTAACACTAAGCTTACGTTTGCTGGGTGTGCCAATTCCGAAGTGACTAAGGCTTTTCTGAACCATATTTAAGATTTAATTTCTAAAACTGATACTCTTTAATTTTTATCTCCGATCTGATTGAAAATATAACTAAGAATGATTTAGGAATATTCTCCAGAAAATGAAGGAATAATGTAGAAACAATGAAATGATTAATGGGTGGTGCACACAATGAATACCCCATAGAAATCTGTAACAAACAATAGCAAAAGTACTTTTACTCACCGACATCATCAAACGATTCCGGCGTATAATTTCTATATCAGTGGCCCACTATAAGCTTCTCAAATAGCAGACAACTTATTATTGACAATACACGTGTTACAAAAACACCGTTTTATCTATGCCGATTGTACATTGACAATACACATAATGTCAACACCTACTTAAACTTCTCAGTTCTCATGATTAGCAGCACATATGATGGCAAACAACACAAACGGTAATTGGTTGTTTGCAAAACGGTGTTTATTGTGACAATCAATAATAATTGTCTTTTGATAAAAACTAATTTTTACCGGAAAAATACCGAGCCGTACAGGTATTAGAGAAACGTTATTAAAGATTTATTTCCCTTTGATACTAAAGTTTGGGTAAGCCTTTTTTCTCAACCACCCAACTGAATAATGACATCAACCACGCGTTTTGAACCTAACCCTGGGTGGCGCAAGTGATGAAGGCGTTTTATGCGTGGTTGATACTATATTCTGATCGGCTGGTTGAGATAAAGATTTTACGTAAAGTTTGCCTATGTATGTATGTTCCTAGACGCCATTTGTCCGATTGTGAGTCCCTCGTAAATCACGATCGTGTTCATAACGAAATGCAGCAGACTTTTGATGACAATAACTGCGTTTTATATATGAACGAATACGGTCTTCGACCTCGTAGACAGACATATTTTGATAATTACTCGGCTGAGAAAATATTTGATGACGCATGACCGATCAATGCCCCGGGTCAAGTTGACTCTCAGGGCATTTTCACCAAGAGTCAAACATGCGTCTTTATCAATTTTCGTGCGTCAAAACCCGGGAGCTCGGGTCAAATGAATGCCCTGATGGCGTGCATGTAATCGTACAGTAATACGAATATTGTAGTGGTAGAACCTATGCTCGACGTAAATCCTACATATCATGGCCTATAAAAAAAGGTAAATGCACTTGCCATATATTATTATTTAAGTCGTGAACACAACTTTCAAAAAATTGTTGTTGAAAATGTTAGCTTCATTACCTGACCATGGGCCTCACTACAGCTATTGCAATGGCACCTGCTTCCAAGGGGAACTAGATACTTTAGGGCACCTATGCATAGCGTACATGATATTTTAAAGTTATGCACGTGTAAATGTTGAATACCGTATACCCCCGTTTAAACGCCCCCTCCCTAATACCCCCCCCCCCCCATTTTGAAGCAAATCAAAATAATTCTCACCTATCATAGTCTGTACTGCTAGAAACACAGTGTCTATGTCAAGAGGTGTGAAGAAAGGGGGGGCGTTTAAAGGAATCCAAACATACTTTGCATATAATTTGTCGCAAATTGCATTGCCCCCGGGGGCGTTTATACGGGAATATACGGTTATATTATTTTGACTAACATCAATAACTAACAATATTACAACTCATAAGAAACTTTTTTCTGGTTATTTGTACACTTTTTTCCAATTCGGAAAGCCACCTGAAATGCTCATAAACAGCATCATTTCGGTAGGAAAAAATATTTTCACAACAAGTTGTCTGTTTATATTCGGCTACTGAACCAGTCAGGTGACAGTTGCGTTAGGCTACCGGCACGCACACTTCACCTCTGTCAGCGAAAATAGGTTAAAACTATTTAAATACGGATGTAAATGGGAAAAAATACGCTGAGCATAGGTTCCACCACTCTATTGGATGTATATTTATGACCGTTATCAGTTATTACTTTACTGTGAAAGCACAATAAGTCTCGGTATTTGATGTATTCTCTAGCAAGATGGTGAATCAAATATGATTTCCCCCCCCCCAAAAAATACAAAAATTGTGCCCCTCCACACCTTCCGCCACATGTTCAGCATGAATAAACAAAAGACGGGATTCATTATCATACAGATGTCATTAAATTTAGCTATGAGTTTGCCAACAAAGGAAAATAGCAAAACCATCGCACTTAAAATATAAAGCCAATAATGGCTAATAAAGTATCAGCGACAGCGTGTTGCGGCTTTCCCGTTATAATAAAAACAATTATAAAGTTCTCCTCTAGGAATGAGAAGGTGCAAAATTGATTCATGTATTTGAAGAATTCGCTAATGTATCATAGAAAAATATACTAACCTGTTCACAAACTGAATCTAGAGAGTATATAATATCTTTTTAAAAAAACAACACTAACCGTCTGTTGTTTACCACATGAGAAAGATCACTGAAATCTAGACGCTTATGGTCGTGAAGCTCAATATAAATCAATAACCAGACTCAACTTTAGACGAAATTTATAATGAATTGTCTGCAGTAGTTGCGTCCCTTCAATACTTTGACGATGTGGCTGTCCGATTAGCCCAGTGGTTAGCGCTCGCTTTCGATTCTCGGACCGGGAAGTATGTGAGATGGTACGGTGATCGCCAGATCGGACAGGTGGGTTTTGCCCAGGTACTCCGGTTTCCTCCTACACGAATGGCCACATTTACGCTTTCATCCGCGCCAATGATAGTGATTAATATAAGTTGTTAAAACTTGTTTCGCAATCGTTGTAAAGTAAATAAAGTTTAAATTTAATGAAGATTTAATATTAAATAGAGCGTCCGGTGGAGTTGTCAAAGCCCGCCGATGTTTGAACTCGAATTAGACTGCCCGATATTGCCCCTACGAGTTCGTTCCATATCAGGGACAAGTGATAACCGATATACACGTGTATTATATAGTTTCTCTACTTTTCAGCTTTAACATTACTACATAATTCTTGTGAAAGTCGTGATAGCGCAGTTGTAGCGCGTTCGCTTCAGGTGCAGGGTTAGAGCCCCGATGGGGCCGTCACGAGTGTGCCCTTAGGAAAGGCATTTAAATTCCACGTCGCCTCTTCTCTCTCCTTCATGGCGATGGATTCCATCGGGAATGAGGTCTCGAGAGTGATTAATATAAGTTGTAAGAACTTGTTTCGCAATCGAGCTAAACTAAATTTGTAATAAAAAAATAATAATTCTAATGTGCAGTTTTCACTTAGTCATATCATTTGGTTTGTATATATACTCAATTCCAAAATAAAGTGTGCACTTTTGAATTTAGAATATTTCACTATTTAGAAGACGTATCGGTTAGAAATTTCGCATAGTATACCTCAAGTATATTTGTCATCGATCAATTGCATAATCTACCACGTGGTATGCAAAAAATGTCAGTCCAGTCTGTGAAACTTGATTTCGCATGATTTGCACGTGCAGCCCGAGGAAAATATACATGTCACCGGAAACTTGTATTAGTGTAATCCTTATGTCTTACATAACGGTTAAATCACATTTGAGTTCACATTGGTACACAACGAGCATGCCAAGATTGAGCGAAAATCAACGTATCCAAGCATTCTCAACAGGAACAACGTTGACGTGCTTCCCTGGCCTGCTATATGCCCGGATATGAAACAAATCGAGCAAATCTGGGATTACCTTGGCAGAAGGGTGCGATCCCGAGGAAATATCCACAATCTGAGGGACTTGGCAAACGCCCTCGTGCAAGAGTGGGATAACATCCCTGACGCAGTAATCAGACGTTACATGCGGTCTATGCGAAGTCGAATTGCCACCTGCATCAACAGCAGAGGTGCGCACACAAGATACTGATCGAAAAAAACCAACCAGAACTGCGATTACTGCGATTAAAACAACTTTAAATGCATTTTTGAATGTGACCTGATGCTTCGAGTACTTTTGCAATTTTGATTTTAGCACCGTCTCCTTTCTCGCATAAAAAAAGATACGTAAACTGACCGTGACTTAAAATCTGATATGTCTGACATATTCTACAGGGTCTGATCTAAAGCTTGGTACCAAATTTATAGGCTTTCGGTTAAATAGGCGATGAGAAATCACAGAAAAGTGCACACTTTATTTTGGAATTGAATATATATATATATGTTGAGGGCCTCGTGGTAGATGTAACCTTTTGTTAAATGAGTTATCTCGTTTATTATTGTCACCTGTGGTTGGTAAATATTATACAACTCCGAAGGTTCCTTCTGCAGTCTGATTATTTAGGGCAGTCACTTGTATACATAACATTCGAAAACCAAAACAATCATTGTTGAACCATCTAACCTAAAAATAGTTTTCTGTAAGCCTACAGCTTTGACCACTCGGCCATCCTGCCATGTGTGATAATTCGATATATTTTATAGTATTCAATGAGTGTTTTAACTCGCCAATGTTTATATACATCAGCATGTTTGTATACAAGTGACTGGCCTGATTAATCGAACTGTAGTAATCCATATAATATGTTTGTCAACGAGAGACTATAATTAAAACAATACATATACAGTACTATACAAATCATGGTACTTATAATAAATACACACGTAAAATAATAATACAAAACCACACATTACCAGAGCTCTGTATACAATAAATATACATATTTACAACGTAAAATAATAATACAAAACCACACATTACCAGAGCTCTGTATACAATAAATATACATATATACAACGTAAAATAATAATACAAAACCACACATTACCAGAGCTCTGTATACAATAAATATACATATATACAACGTAAAATAATAATACAAAACCACACATTACCAGAGCTCTGTATACAATAAATATACATATTTACAACGTAAAATAATAATACAAAACCACACATTACCAGAGGCTCTGTATCATTTCAGTCATACAAAGTTCCATTTTACTGAAGCTAAGATATTATGGACAGGTTTCACAACCATAACATATCCTCTTGGTTTCACAACATATCCTCATAGTTTCACAACCCATCATCTTGGTTTCACAACATATCCTCTTGACTATTGGAAACGATGTGTAAACGATTTAACGGGAAGTGCACATACGTAGTTATGTTAGTAATTCACTCATGCATACACCCCACCTGACCATCACTCACCCGTAATACTGCACGTGTACACACAATAGTAACACAGTACAATACAATGATATGGGACCATACTGCATAATTATGGTACGACTGTTACTGGTGATTTTATTGGGCCATATCAAGAAAACTATTGGGTTGTTATGCTTGCAGCTGTGTGTGTGTTTTACGTTTATTTATCGTCGCTACCGGTTGCCCATATGAGCGACGCCTCCTGAAGAGATTACTAATTTTAGAGTTTGGAGGGTAGTGCAATGATACAGACATAGACCCATTCCAGAGTCTCCTCTGGTTCTTTTACGTGCACGATGTAAAGCACCGACACGTAGACCTCGGTTTAACGTCCCATCTGAAAGACTGTTAATTTTATTATGGTCAGACGGGGGATCGAACCTGCGATCCCTGGATTACCGATCCTTACCTTGCAGCTGGGTTAGAGAATATATTATATACCATCATTATGTATAGCTCGAGTGGCTAAATATGACGTGGGATACATTATTATTATTATTATTATTATGATTAGAGAGTTGTCAATCCGTTACTGAGGTTGGAGAGTTGTCAATCCGTTACATAGGTTGGAGAGTTGTCAATCCGTTACTGAGGTTGGAAAGTTGTCAATCCGTTACGGAGGTTGGAGAGTTGTCAATCCGTTACATAGGTTGGAGAGTTGTCAATCCGTTACTGAGGTTGGAAAGTTGTCAATCCGTTACGGAGGTTGGAGAGTTGTCAATCCGTTACATAGGTTGGAGAGTTGTCAATCCGTTACTGAGGTTGGAGAGTTGTCAATCCGTTACGGAGGTTGGAGAGTTGTCAATCCGTTACGGAGGTTGGAGAGTTGTCAATCCGTTACTGAGGTTGGAGAGTTGTCAATCCGTTACTGAGGTTGGAGAGTTGTCAATCCGTTACGGAGGTTGGAGAGTTGTCAATCCGTTACTGAGGTTGGAAAGTTGTCAATCCGTTACTGAGGTTGGGGAGTTGTCAATCCGTTACATAGGTTGGAGAGTTGTCAATCCGTTACGGAGGTTGGAGAGTTGTCAATCCGTTACTGAGGTTGGGGAGTTGTCAATCCGTTACATAGGTTGGAGAGTTGTCAACCCGTTACTGAGGTTGGAAAGTTGTCAATCCGTTACTGAGGTTGGAAAGTTGTCAATCCGTTACTGAGGTTGGAAAGTTGTCAACCCGTTACGGAGGTTGGAGAGTTATCAATCCGTTACTGAGGTTGGAGAGTTGTCAATCCGTTACGGAGGTTGGAGAGTTGTCAATCCGTTACTGAGGTTGGAGAGTTGTCAATCCGTTACTGAGGTTGGAGAGTTATCAATCCGTTACTGAGGTTGGAAAGTTGTCAATCCGTTACCGAGGTTGGAGAGTTATCAATCCGTTACTGAGGTTGGAAAGTTGTCAATCCGTTACTGGGGTTGGAGAGTTGTCAATCCGTTACTGAGGTTGGAGAGTTATCAATCCGTTACTGAGGTTGGGTAGTTGAGTACCTCATAGCCAGGAGAGGGTACTCAACTATCCAACCTCAGTAAGCGATTGACAACTCTCACACAATAATAATAATAACCAGTGACCTCAGGTATATCTCGTGGTTCTGTTTTACCAGTGACCTCAGGTCTATCTCGTTGTTCTGTTTACCAGAGATCTCAGGTCTATCTCGTTGTTCTGTTTACCAGTGACCTCAGGTCTATCTCGTTGTTCTGTTTACAAGTGACCTCAGGTATATCGCGTTGTTCTGTTTACAAGTGACCTCATGGATCTCTCAGGGGTCTGTTTTGAATGGCACCTCTTTTATTGTTTACTATCCCTGATGACTTCTCTCAGTAGTCCGGCATCATTTTGTATTGTGACCGATCCACATATTGGTGAAGTTCGAACCGGCGACCTACAGCCCTTAACAACAAGGCCACATAGATGGTTACATGTATGAAATAGTTACACAATACAAAACATGTATGCACAATCTAAACACAACATACAACTAGTGAAGTTGGTTCCGCAACAGCGCTTCATTTATTTCAATCAGATTCAACAATCCTCAGTTTCAATCTTGGTAACAGTTCTTCGTGTTCTAGTTGTTTCTGAAACGGAAGAAACTGATTTTAGTTTAGGAACAATGTAAATGTCAAGTTATCCTAGTGGTGTTTTACCTTTATTTATCGTCGCTACCGGTTGCCCATATGAGCGACGCCTCCTGAAGAGATTAGTAATTTTAGAGTTTGGAGGATAGTGCAATGATACAGACAGAGAGCCATTCCAGAGTCTCCTCTGGTTCTTTTACGTGCATGGTGTACAGCACCGACACGAGACCTCGGTTTAAAGTCCCATCTGACAGACTGTGAAATTTATTAGGGTCAGACGGGGGATCGAACCTGCGAGCACTGGATTCCCAGTCCAGCGTGTTACCATTGTACTACAGATCCGTCTGTAAGGTATCCTACATTCTTATGTTTCCTATAATAGACAATTCTATAAATTTAGTTCTACCCGATTATCCCCCCTTATCACTCTTCACATCCGCCATTAGACTACTGCAGATAAAAATACCGATATTTTAAGTGAATAATTAAGAATTTTGATAATTTATTTCGCTATTTGGGCAAAATGCCGTATACAAACAGTTCGGGGAAATCGACAGACTGGAACCCAGGCTAGCTGTATACAAACAGTTCGGGGAAACGATGTGTTGCTGTGGTATGTAATACTAATCAGAAGAAACTGTACACACGGAGAACTAGTAATTACAACTTCTTGTAATATCGTGATCCTGATTGGCTGATTCAACCCATGTGATCACCGTTCATAATCCAATGAACTGCGTCTCATCGTGGTATGAAATGTCAGTTTTTCTTTGGTTTTTATGCAAATTAGGTTTTAAAAAACATACTTTTCATTCATCGATGAAACGCAGAAAAAGAACATCCAATTGTTAAAATAGAACCCATAGAGCAATGTGTATATCTATGATATATTGATGTTGTTGGTAAAAGAAATGCACAGGTGCCCCTTCGAGGTGTATTTCTGACGAGCATCCAGGTTGAAAAACCGACCTCCCGCAGGCCTGGTGAATAACTTCCTCAATTAGCGGAATTCGAACATACAGCGGTGATCGGTATGTCAATGACCGTAACCACCCGGCCACAGAGGAAGCTTCATCGGTATGTCAATGACCGCAACCACTCGGCCACAGAGGAAGCTTCATCGGTATGTCAATGACCGTAACCACCCGGCCACAGAGGAAGCTTCATCGGTATGTCAATGACTGTAACCACCCGGCCACAGAGGAAGTTTCATCGGTATGTCAATGACCGTAACCACCCGGCCACAGAGGAGGCTTCATCGGTATGTCAATGACCGTAACCACCCGGCCACAGAGGAAGCTTCATCGGTATGTCAATGACCGTAACCACCCGGCCACAGAGGAAGCTTCTATCGGTATGTCAATGACCGTAACCACCCGGCCACAGAGGAAGCTTCATCGGTATGTCAATGACCGTAACCACCCGGCCACAGAGGAAGCTTCATCGGTATGTCAATGACCGTAACCACCCGGCCACAGAGGAAGCTTCATCGGTATGTCAATGACCGTAACCACCCGGCCACAGAGGAAGCTTCATCGGTATGTCAATGACCGCAACCACCCGGCCACAGAGGAAGTTTCGTCGGTATGTCAATGACCGTAACCACCCGGCCACAGAGGAAGCTTCGTCGGTATGTCAATGACCGTAACCACCCGGCCACAGAGGAAGCTTCATCGGTATGTCAATGACCGTAACCACCCGGCCACAGAGGAAGCTTCATCGGTATGTCAATGACCGCAACCACCCGGCCACAGAGGAAGCTTCATCGGTATGTCAATGACCGCAACCACCCGGCCACAGAGGAAGCTTCATCGGTATGTCAATGACCGTAACCACCCGGCCACAGAGGAAGCTTCATCGGTATGTCAATGACCGTAACCACCCGGCCACAGAGGAAGCTTCTATCAATAGTACACTCCTAATCTGCAATGCAATATTTGCGACGTTGGGATTAGCTTTTGGGATTAGCTGTTGGGATTAGCTGTTTCAAATATAAAGCCGACACTCACGACAACAGTACAATGATATTTCAGAAGCAAGAAACCTCCTACAATTAGCCTACATGTCAAAGTACGACAACATTGGAAGTTTGCAGTAGATTCTGAATATATTTTTTTTTAGTTTAAACTTTATTTATTTTACAACGATTGCGAAGCAAGTTCTAACAACTTATTTTAATCATTCTCGTTGGTGCGGATGAAATCGTATATGTGGTCATTCGTGTGGGATGAAACCGGAGTACCCGGCGAAAACCCACCTGTCCGATCTGGCGACCACCGTACCATCTCTGAATATTTGAATACGGCATACAATAATATTCCTCATAAACTCGCTTGCTGTTAGTCTTTATACAGTGTTGTCTTCTTCACAGAGAAATGTGAACAACATTATCTTCAATAAACACACGAACAAATACAAAAGCGATAGATTAGGGTAAACACATTTATTTTAGCTCGATTGGGAAACAAGTTCCTACAACATTAGTTAAATCGCTCTCGAGACCACATTCCTGGTGGAGTTCCATGTGGAATTTAAGCGCCTTGCATAAGGGCAGCGTCGTAACGACTACAGCTGGGCGTGGACTCCGGACCTCTCACATCTGAATCGAACGCGCTACCACTGCGCTACCACGACTTCCACTGTAATTGTCTATGTACAATTGTCACTAACCTCGTGTGTTTCTAGACGTACATTTTCTGACACGTGCCTGTCTTAGGATCACATGTCAGCCCATCAGCGCATTCATATGTATCAGGGGGACCACCAAATGTGTGCACACGCCGACACCAAGCTCCCTCGGCTGTATAAGTACATGCATGCTAATTAATACACAACTTGGCTATTAAGTATATTGTCAAATAATTAATGTCGCTTGCACATTGGCATCTCATTGTGTGCTACTGTTGTAGCATAGTTACGTTTGTGCGTACATACGAGCATGTACATATACAATCTACATACGTTATGTCGAATTCCGTCGGACCGAACAAAATACTTCGACATAACCGAAGTTTGACTTAACGAAATTCTATAAACGGAGCAAGTATATACACTGATATTGTCTGAAACCGGACTTTGTCCTGACTTCGAGATAACCGGAGAATTCGACATAACCGACTTTAACATAACGGATGTAGGCTGTATATTGATTTCTTTAATTGATACATTGATATGTTATGAATTTAGTTGTTTGATATTAACATTCACTCTATATATGAATTTGCACTGGGTGACTTAGAGGACTAAACTATCGGCAATGTAATGAACACTTAATATAGATAGTACATTTAATATAGATAGTACACTTAATATAGATAGTACATTTAATATAGATAGTACATTTAATATAGATAGTACATTTAATATAGATAGTACATTTAATATAGATAGTACATTTAATATAGATAGTACATTTAATATAGATAGTACACTTAATATAGATAGTACATTTAATATAGATAGTACATTTAATATAGATAGTACATTTAATATAGATAGTACATTTAATATAGATAGTACATTTAATATAGATAGTACATTTAATATAGATAGTACATTTAATATAGATAGTACATTTAATATAGATAGTACATTTAATATAGATAGTACATTTAATATAGATAGTACATTTAATATAGATAGTACACTTAATATAGATAGTACATTTAATATAGATAGTACATTTAATATAGATAGTACATTTAATATAGATAGTACATTTAATATAGATAGTACACTTAATATAGATAGTACACTTAATATAGATAGTACATTTAATATAGATAGTACACTTAATATAGATAGTACATTTAATATAGATAGTACATTTAATATAGATAGTACATTTAATATAGATAGTACACTTAATATAGATAGTACATTTAATATAGATAGTACATTTAATATAGATAGTACATTTAATATAGATAGTACATTTAATATAGATAGTACATTTAATATAGATAGTACATTTAATATAGATAGTACACTTAATATAGATAGTACACTTAATATATTTAGGAGGGATGTTTTCAAAACACATATAGCACGTGGCTAGAGCACGTGGCTAGAGAACGTGGCTAGAGAATGGGCATTTGCACATTAGATTGACATTATAAAATGCTGATCCAGATCACAAGTTGCCCATCAGCTGATATCGTGATTATCGTATGATATATAACGCCATGGAATAATAAGTACATTCTGATTGGTCTGAGAATGAGTATGATGTAACAAGTTGACCGTATTATAATGGGTATTAAATAACGCCCATCTTTGTAATGGCAGAGAGGCATTGCTTGTTACTATCGCGATATATGTGTGCAGACCCGATGCATTCTAAATGTAATACTTAATTAACAGTTTTATTTCGTATTGTAGTTTTCTCACTGACCATCAATGAGCGCTTTCTTGCTGGTCAATTCATTTCGTGACTATCACACAGTTAGTCGTGTTCACAAGATAATATTTACATCCCTATTGCATTTCCTTCGATGAACGTATGTGCCCTGATTGTATATATTTTCGTATGAGTGTTCCCAACTAATGATATGCAGCTGACATGCGCACTCGATATTATGGGCATGCGCATTCGCAGTGTTAGGCAGCGTTCGTCGCGAGAAAAGGCGTGTCTTACAGTTTACGCTGTTCCAAGGGTGATCTATGTACCTGTTCCGGCACACGGTAAGTTGCAAATCTAAAACTTGTGCCACTAATATACAATGTAAATATAAGGAATGAATCGCGGGTTAATAGTTTTCATCTGGGTATGAACTACATTGGGCGTGCTTAAAGTTAGCATGGATGCCCTCGACCCCCACACACTTTAACCACGCCCAATGTAGTTCATACCCCGATGGAAATTATTAAACTCGCGATTCATTCTTTAAATAATGCTTCTGTACACAGAGCTATCCGTTTGATAAACGACAATAGGTCTACAAAACCATATCAATATCTAACATACGCAACTGGGTAATGCAGGCATCGCAGCATCCGCAGAATCCACCGTGTTCGCGCACCTTCCCGTTGCAATTCACGGCAGTCACTGCCTCACAACTCTCCCTGTGACACATCTGGGGCAGACATACCATGGCAGCGGCCGCAGCCACAACCACAGAGAAACAAAAAAGCTTCAACATATCTCAAACGTCTAAATAAACGTGATTCTTTTTCCATATATATAAATGACGTGTTCGCTAGATAGAACGACCTTAAAACCAAGACATTTTAAGATAAGGAACATATTGCGAAATCGCCAAACGACACTGCGGTCTAGCTAAAGGACATGTTGCCAAGTTTATAGTCCAGTTACGGTAACGATGTAGGTCTAACATTGTGCAAGCGCAGATATGCACATGAGTGTAACATAGTCAAGTGTTTGCATACAACCATGTACATATATATTGACTTCCTTAATTGATACATTGATGCATTATGACTTTCATTGTTTGATATTACCGTTCACTTTATATACGGACATGCACTGGTTGACTTAGACGACTAAATTCTCGTGAGCTGGTACGGTGGTCGCCAGATCGGACAGGTGGGTTATCCCCGGGTACTCCGGTTTCCTCCCACACGAATGACCACATATACGCTTTCATCCGCGCCAGCGAGAGTGATTAATATTTCCGTAATATCTCACATACTTCCCGGTCCGAGGATCGAACCCGGGTTGCATTGGTGAGAAGCGAGTACGCTAACCACTGCGCGCCAATCGGACAGCCTTTCAAAAATGTGACCGCCGGACAGACAGACAGACAGACAGACAGACAAACAGACAGACAGACAGACACTTGTTCCCCAGCATAAGCTGTTATATTACTAGTGTATCATGC
The DNA here is from genome assembly GCA_014843695.1 of Archivesica marissinica. NCBI lineage: Eukaryota > Metazoa > Mollusca > Bivalvia > Venerida > Vesicomyidae > Archivesica > Archivesica marissinica. Next base: position 7,778,688 of record CM026386.1, on the reverse strand, counting down.
CTATGAACAACTGTTTCTCTATGCCACAACAATACAAGCATTGCAACATAAATGGACCGGTACGTTTTAGGCACACTATATTACCTTCAAATACACCAATCCTTATCGTTCGAAGACATGCCCATGACCTGATATCACCGTCGTCATGTAGGCTAGCATGTTATTTTGGCGATTTCGCAAGTGTCATGTCCACTTATCTTGAAATGGCCCCATATAAGCCCAGTTATCCCAGGACAAATCCCTTTATTCACGTGGAGATCGTTGACCGTTGCAGCAAACTTAAGAACAATGTTGAGGTTTCTATGTCTGATCATGTTTATGGCTGCAGCCAATGCCTTACAGTGCATGCCAGATACGTGTAAACTGGTGATGTGTGCCGCCGTGATGAACGACAACTGTAATGGCATGATCAAAGCAAAGGGAGGAATGTGTGGCTGCTGTGACGCATGCATCACCGAGCTAGGTATGGTACCAGAATACTGAATTTGTATCTTCGTTTCTTAACGAGCCACATCAGGCCCGTAGCCACACTGAGGCACACCGAGGCAGCCGTCTCGGTTAAAATGTCCAAAGTAAAAAATAAATAAATGAAAAATTAAATAAATAAAATGCAAAAAATATCCATTTGCTGTATAACAAACATGTTGACTGCTAGAGAACTGAAAGTTCAGTACATAATTATACGTCTAAACTCATTAAATCAGAAAACGCAAGACATCGCTTCTATGCACCAACAATTTTAAAGAGGAACGTTGCCTCGGTTGAAATGTGCCTCTGGCTATGGTACTGCACGTGGTATATAACACACCAATAGACACATCACTATGATGCACTACGCATCCCATTTATTTAGTTTAGTTTATACACATTTATTTTAGCTCGATTGCGAAACAAGTTCTTATAGTAATCACTCTCGAGACCTCATTCCTGATGGAATCCATCACCACGAGGGAGAGCGAAGAGGCAACGTGGAATTTATATGTCTTGCCTAAGGGCACAATCGGAACGGCTCCATTTATGTGCGTGCTATATACATTTGCAACTGTCATACAAACCCACAGTACATAGCACCACACTTTTTTCTTAGAGCAGAGATAAAGTCAATCACAAGTATTAATTCGCTAATTCTTAAAGTCTCTTTACAAATGTCGTTTGATAATTACAAGGGAAGTAACTTTTTACTGACATTACCGGATTTTTTCAGCGGCGATGTTATACGGATTACCATAGTTTTATTTCGGAAATAGCAACACTTCGATGGTCGCCATAACAACAGGCATTGACATATTTCTCCCGTCAACTCGAATCGTTTCCTCATTGACAAACGCTCTATATATCAACAAAGTTTCATAAAATTCCATCAACAACACTTTAGAGGTATCGTGTCCACAGACAGTGTGTCAATTACCAGCGCATGTTGGCATCTCTCCCGTTAATATATGTATTAGTGTCGTGTGGAAGTTCGGACACCGAGTGAAGCGTGGAAGTTCGGACACCGGGCGAAGCGTGGAAGTTCGGACACCGGGTGAAGCGTGGAAGTTCGGACACCGGGCGAAGCGTGGAAGTTCGGACACCGGGTGAAGCGTGGAAGTTCGGACACCGGGCGAAGCGTGGAAGTTCGGACACCGGGCGAAGCGTGGAAGTTCGGACACCGGGCGAAGCGTGGAAGTTCGGACACCGGGCGAAGCGTGGAAGTTCGGACACCGGGTGAAGCGTGGGAGTTCGGACACCGGGCGAAGCGTGGAAGTTCGGACACCGGGCGAAGCTTGGAAGTTCGGACACCGGACGAAGCGTGGAAGTTCGGACACCGGGCGAAGAGTGGAAGTTCGGACACCGGGCAAAGCGTGGAATATTCTTAGCATATAACTTGATCAAGTATGGTGTGCATTGCTTGTTACACTAATGAATAGTGTAGTATTTATGTCTGTGTAGGCTGGTATAGAACTCGTAATTTGTCCCAGCACATTGTAACAGTGTATAACGTTACACAAATTCATTCACTGATTGGTTAAAAATAATGCCACTGCGAACCAATATGCAGATGCTGCCAGGCCACAATATAGCTAACGGTAGCAAAGGATGTCATTGTTCTGTTCTGTGATGCAAGCTATATATTAATTTTACATTTTAATTATTAACAGTATTTCAGATGGGATTTTAAACCGAGGTCTCTTGTCGGTGCTTTACATCGTGCACGTAAAAGAAACAGAGGGAGGCTGGAATGGGCCTCTGTCTGTATCAATGCACTATCCTCCAACAATCTAAAATAAGTTAAATAACTAATCTCTTTAGGAGGCGTTGCTCATATGGGCAACCGCTAGCGACGATAAATAAACATAAAAGACACGCACGCACGCACACACACACACACGCACGCACGCACGCACGCACGCACGCAGGCACGCACGCACGCACGCACGCACGCACGCACGCACGCACGCACGCACACACAGTGATTAATATAAGTTGTAGGAACTTGTTTCGCAATCGAGCTAACATAAAGTTGTATACACTATATAGGATTGTATTTGTATTGCAGGGGAAGGGGACATGTGCACGAGCTTCCTGCTGGGCACTCCTTCAACAGTGCAGTTTGCTGTTGAATTGTCGTGTCCTATACTTAAGATGCACTATAGATATAGGATTGTATTGCAGGGGAAGGGGACATGTGCATGAACTTCCTGATGGGCGCTCCTTCAACAGTGCAGTGTGCTGCTGGATTGTCGTGCAGTTCCAAAACGTTTACATGCACGAGAACACACGTAAAGCGAGATTTGAGTAAGTTAGCTGGATAGTGTTATGAACTCTTTTTTACGATGGTAACACACTCGGCTCAGTATTTCCTGGGCGGGCTTTGTCGATCTACATGGTTAACCAATACTAAGCTATGTGTGTGAGGTCACTGAGGTGTCTTGCTCAATGACACTACATACGTGGTCTGGCCGAATATCGAACCCGGGACTGTTCGAGTAATATCAGTACATATTGTGGATATACGGTCAGTGGTCCAGTGGTTAACCCGTTAGACTGCGACTCCAGGGTTCGCAGGTTCGATTCCCCGTTTGACCCTAATAATATTGACAGTCTTTCAGATGGGACTATAAACTGAGGTCTCATGTACCGGTGATATAAACCAAGTATATAGAAGAACCAGAGATGGTTCCGGAATTAGACTTATCCTCAAAAAGATCAAATGCGTGATATACTTCTGGAGGTGTCGCCCGGAATAACCAGGGGACGACGTGATATACTTCTGGAGGTGTCGCCCGGAATAACCAGGGGACGACGTGATATACTTCTGGAGGTGTCGCCCGGAATAACCAGGGGGCGACGTGATATACTTCTGGAGGTGTCGCCCGGAATAACCAGGGGGCGACGTGATATACTTCTGGAGGTGTCGCCCGGAATAACCAGGGGGCGACGTGATATACTTCTGGAGGTGTCGCCCGGAATAAACAGGGGGCGACGTGATATACTTCTGGAGGTGTCGCCCGGAATAAACAGGGGGCGACGTGATATACTTCTGGAGGTGTCGCCCGGAATAACCAGGGGGCGACGTGATATACTTCTGGAGGTGTCGCCCGGAATAACCAGGGGTCGACGATAAATAAACGTATCAAAAAGGAAGAACAAAAAAGAGTACATATTCCTGTATTAAAGAAGGGCAATTGAGGCATTTAATATTGAGAACCAGACCCATCCGTACATGTGAGCATGTCGCACCTGTGAGCATGTCGCACCTGTGAGGCACCTGTGAGCATGTCGCACCTGTGAGCGTGAGCTTGTCGCACCTGTGAGCATGTCGCACCTGTGAGCATGTCGCAGCTTGTCGCACCTGTGAGCATGTCGTACCTGTGAGCTTGTCGCACATGTGAGCATGTCGCACCTGTGAGCTTGTCGCACCTGTGAGCATGTCGTACCTGTGAGCATGTCGTACCTGTGAGCATGTCGCACCTGTGAGCATGTCGTACCTGTGA
>CM026386.1:7669604-7773711 GCA_014843695.1 Archivesica marissinica | reverse complement strand
CGGAAAGTATAGGGTAAGAATAGGGTAAGTATACGGAAAGTATAGGGTAAGTATACGGAAAGTATAGGGTAAGAATAGGGTAAGTATACGGAAAGAATAGGGTAAGAATAGGGTAAGAATAGGGTAAGTATACAGAAAGTATAGGGTAAGCATACGGAAAGTATAGGGTAAGAATAGGGATACACAGTCATAGCACCTAAATGTACAATTGTACCCATTAATAACATATAAATGTACAACTGTACACATTCATAACATCTAAATGTACAACTGTACACATTCATAACATCTAAATGTACAACTGTACACATTCATAACATCTAAATGTACAACTGTACACATTCATAACATCTAAATACAATCATAGTACACGTCCGGATAAATGTACATTACTGGTATACAATCATAGTACACGTCCGGATAAATGTACATTACTACCATACAATCATAGTACACGTCCGGATAAATGTACATTACTGTTATACAATCATAGTACACGTCCGGATACATGTACATTACTACCATACAATCATAGTACACGTCCGGATAAATGTACATTACTGTTATACAATCATAGTACACGTCCGGATAAATGTACATTACTACCATACAATCATAGTACACGTCCGGATAAATGTACATTACTACCATACAATCATAGTACACGTCCGGATAAATGTACATTACTACCATACAATCATAGTACACGTCCGGATAAATGTACATTACTACTATACAATCATAGTACACGTCCGGATAAATGTACATTACTACTATACAATCATAGTACATGTCCGGATAAATGTACATTACTACCATACAATCATAGTACACGTCCGGATAAATGTACATTACTACCATACAATCATAGTACACGTCCGGATAAATGTACATTACTACTATACAATCATAGTACACGTCCGGATAAATGTACATTACTACCATACAATGATAGTACACGTCCGGATAAATGTGCATTACTACCATACAATCATAGTACACGTCCGGATAAATGTACATTACTACCATACAATCATAGTACACGTCCGGATAAATGTACATTACTACCATACAATCATAGTACACGTCCGGATAAATGTACATTACTACCATACAATCATAGTACACGTCCGGATAAATGTACATTACTACTATACAATCATAGTACACCTCCGGATAAATGTACGTTACTGTTATACAACCATATATTACACGTCCGGATAAATGTACATTACTGTTATACAATCATAGTACACACCCGGATAAATGTACATTACTACTATACAATCATAGTACTCGTCTGGATAAATGTACATTACTGGTATACAATCATAGTACACACCCAGATAAATGTACATTACTGGTATACAATCATAGTACACGTCCGGATAAATGTACATTACTGTTATACAATCATAGTACACGTCCGGATAAATGTACATTACTGGTATACAATCATAGTACACACCCAGATAAATGTACATTACTGTTATACAAGCATAGTACACGTCCGGATAAATGTACATTACTGTTATACAATCATAGTACACGTCCGGATAAATGTACATTACTACCATACAATCATAGTACACGTCCGGATAAATGTACATTACTGTTATACAATCATAGTACACGTCCGGATAAATGTACATTACTGTTATACAATCATAGTACACACCCAGATAAATGTACATTACTACCATACAATCATAGTACACGTCCGGATAAATGTACATTACTGTTATACAATCATAGTACACGTCCGGATAAATGTACATTACTGTTATACAATCATAGTACACACCCGGATAAATGTACATTACTACCATACAATCATAGTACACGTCCGGATAAATGTACATTACTGTTATACAATCATAGTACACACCCGGATAAATGTACATTACTGTTATACAAGCATAGTACACGTCCGGATAAATGTACATTACTGTTATACAATCATAGTACACACCCGGATAAATGTACATTACTACCATACAATCATAGTACACGTCCGGATAAATGTACATTACTGGTATACAATCATAGTACACACCCAGATAAATGTACATTACTGTTATACAAGCATAGTACACGTCCGGATAAATGTACATTACTACCATACAATCATAGTACACGTCCGGATAAATGTACATTACTGTTATACAATCACAGTACACGTCCGGATAAATGTACATTACTGTTATACAATCATAGTACACGTCCGGATAAATGTACATTACTGGTATACAATCATAGTACACGTCCGGATAAATGTACATTACTTGTATACAATCATAGTACACATCCGGATAAATGTACATTACTGGTATACAATCATAGTACACGTCCGGATAAATGTACATTACTACTATACAATCATAGTACACATCCGGATAAATGTACATTACTACTATACAATCATAGTACACGTCCGGATAAATGTACACTTCTGTTATACAATCATAGTACACATCCGGATAAATGTACATTACTACTATACAATCATAGTACACACCCAGATAAATGTACATTACTACTATACAATCATAGTACACACCCAGATAAATGTACATTACTACTATACAATCATAGTACACGTCCGGATAAATGTACACTTCTGTTATACAATCATAGTACACATCCGGATAAATGTACATTACTACTATACAATCATAGTACACGTCCGGATAAATGTACATTACTACTATACAATCATAGTACACGTCCGGATAAATGTGCATTACTGGTATACAATCATAGTACACATCCGGATAAATGTACATTACTGTTATATGATCATAGTACACGTCCGGATAAATGTACATTACTGGTATACAATCATAGTACACGTCCGGATAAATGTACATTACTGGTATACAATCATAGTACACATCCGGATAAATGTACATTACTGTTATATGATCATAGTACACGTCCGGATAAATGTACATTACTGTTATACAATCATAGTACACGTCCGGATAAATGTACATTACTACCATACAATCATAGTACACGTCCGGATAAATGTACATTACTACCATACAATCATAGTACACGTCCGGATAAATGTACATTACTACCATACAATCATAGTACACGTCCGGATAAATGTACATTACTACTATACAATCATAGTACACGTCCGGATAAATGTACATTACTACCATACAATCATAGTACACGTCCGGATAAATGTACATTACTGTTATACAATCATAGTACACGTCCGGATAAATGTACATTACTACCATACAATCATAGTACACGTCCGGATAAATGTACATTACTACCATACAATCATAGTACACGTCCGGATAAATGTACATTACTACCATACAATCATAGTACACGTCCGGATAAATGTACATTACTACTATACAATCATAGTACACGTCCGGATAAATGTACATTACTACTATACAATCATAGTACACGTCCGGATAAATGTACATTACTACCATACAATCATAGTACACGTCCGGATAAATGTACATTACTACCATACAATCATAGTACACGTCCGGATAAATGTACATTACTACTATACAATCATAGTACACGTCCGAATAAATGTACATTACTACCATACAATCATAGTACACGTCCGGATAAATGTACATTACTACCATACAATCATAGTACACGTCCGGATAAATGTACATTACTACCATACAATCATAGTACACGTCCGGATAAATGTACATTACTACCATACAATCATAGTACACGTCCGGATAAATGTACATTACTACCATACAATCATAGTACACGTCCGGATAAATGTACATTACTACCATACAATCATAGTACACGTCCGGATAAATGTACATTACTACTATACAATCATAGTACACCTCCGGATAAATGTACATTACTGTTATACAACCATATATTACACGTCCGGATAAATGTACATTACTGTTATACAATCATAGTACACACCCGGATAAATGTACATTACTACTATACAATCATAGTACTCGTCTGGATAAATGTACATTACTGGTATACAATCATAGTACACACCCAGATAAATGTACATTACTGGTATACAATCATAGTACACGTCCGGATAAATGTACATTACTGTTATACAATCATAGTACACGTCCGGATAAATGTACATTACTGGTATACAATCATAGTACACACCCAGATAAATGTACATTACTGTTATACAAGCATAGTACACGTCCGGATAAATGTACATTACTGTTATACAATCATAGTACACGTCCGGATAAATGTACATTACTACCATACAATCATAGTACACGTCCGGATAAATGTACATTACTGTTATACAATCATAGTACACGTCCGGATAAATGTACATTACTGTTATACAATCATAGTACACACCCAGATAAATGTACATTACTACCATACAATCATAGTACACGTCCGGATAAATGTACATTACTACCTACAATCATAGTACACGTCCGGATAAATGTACATTACTACCATACAATCATAGTACACGTCCGGATAAATGTACATTACTACTATACAATCATAGTACACGTCCGGATAAATGTACATTACTATATACAATCATAGTACACGTCCGGATAAATGTACATTACTGTATACAATCATAGTACACGTCCGGATAAATGTACATTACTACCATACAATCATAGTACACGTCCGGATAAATGTACATTACTGTTATACAATCATAGTACACGTCCGGATAAATGTACATTACTACCATACAATCATAGTACACGTCCGGATAAATGTACATTACTACCATACAATCATAGTACACGTCCGGATAAATGTACATTACTACCATACAATCATAGTACACGTCCGGATAAATGTACATTACTACTATACAATCATAGTACACGTCCGGATAAATGTACATTACTACTATACAATGATAGTACACGTCCGGATAAATGTGCATTACTACCATACAATCATAGTACACGTCCGGATAAATGTACATTACTACCATACAATCATAGTACACGTCCGGATAAATGTACATTACTACCATACAATCATAGTACACGTCCGGATAAATGTACATTACTACCATACAATCATAGTACACGTCCGGATAAATGTACATTACTACTATACAATCATAGTACACCTCCGGATAAATGTACGTTACTGTTATACAACCATATATTACACGTCCGGATAAATGTACATTACTGTTATACAATCATAGTACACACCCGGATAAATGTACATTACTACTATACAATCATAGTACTCGTCTGGATAAATGTACATTACTGGTATACAATCATAGTACACACCCAGATAAATGTACATTACTGGTATACAATCATAGTACACGTCCGGATAAATGTACATTACTGTTATACAATCATAGTACACGTCCGGATAAATGTACATTACTGGTATACAATCATAGTACACACCCAGATAAATGTACATTACTGTTATACAAGCATAGTACACGTCCGGATAAATGTACATTACTGTTATACAATCATAGTACACGTCCGGATAAATGTACATTACTACCATACAATCATAGTACACGTCCGGATAAATGTACATTACTGTTATACAATCATAGTACACGTCCGGATAAATGTACATTACTGTTATACAATCATAGTACACACCCAGATAAATGTACATTACTACCATACAATCATAGTACACGTCCGGATAAATGTACATTACTGTTATACAATCATAGTACACGTCCGGATAAATGTACATTACTGTTATACAATCATAGTACACACCCGGATAAATGTACATTACTACCATACAATCATAGTACACGTCCGGATAAATGTACATTACTGTTATACAATCATAGTACACACCCGGATAAATGTACATTACTGTTATACAAGCATAGTACACGTCCGGATAAATGTACATTACTGTTATACAATCATAGTACACACCCGGATAAATGTACATTACTACCATACAATCATAGTACACGTCCGGATAAATGTACATTACTGGTATACAATCATAGTACACACCCGGATAAATGTACATTACTGTTATACAAGCATAGTACACGTCCGGATAAATGTACATTACTACCATACAATCATAGTACACGTCCGGATAAATGTACATTACTACTATACAATCATAGTACACGTCCGGATAAATGTACATTACTACCATACAATCATAGTACACGTCCGGATAAATGTACATTACTACCATACAATCATAGTACACGTCCGGATAAATGTACATTACTACTATACAATCATAGTACACGTCCGGATAAATGTACATTACTACTATACAATCATAGTACACGTCCGGATAAATGTACATTACTACTATACAATCATAGTACACACCCGGATAAATGTACATTACTACTATACAATCATAGTACTCGTCTGGATAAATGTACATTACTGGTATACAATCATAGTACACACCCAGATAAATGTACATTACTGGTATACAATCATAGTACACGTCCGGATAAATGTACATTACTGTTATACAATCATAGTACACGTCCGGATAAATGTACATTACTGGTATACAATCATAGTACACATCCGGATAAATGTACATTACTGTTATACAATCATAGTACACGTCCGGATAAATGTACATTACTGTTATACAATCATAGTACACGTCCGGATAAATGTACATTACTACCATACAATCATAGTACACGTCCGGATAAATGTACATTACTGTTATACAATCATAGTACACGTCCGGATAAATGTACATTACTGTTATACAATCATAGTACACGTCCGGATAAATGTACATTACTACCATACAATCATAGTACACGTCCGGATAAATGTACATTACTACCATACAATCATAGTACACGTCCGGATAAATGTACATTACTACCATACAATCATAGTACACGTCCGGATAAATGTACATTACTACTATACAATCATAGTACACGTCCGGATAAATGTACATTACTACTATACAATCATAGTACACGTCCGGATAAATGTACATTACTGTTATACAATCATAGTACACGTCCGGATAAATGTACATTACTACCATACAATCATAGTACACGTCCGGATAAATGTACATTACTGTTATACAATCATAGTACACGTCCGGATAAATGTACATTACTACCATACAATCATAGTACACGTCCGGATAAATGTACATTACTACCATACAATCATAGTACACGTCCGGATAAATGTACATTACTACCATACAATCATAGTACACGTCCGGATAAATGTACATTACTACTATACAATCATAGTACACGTCCGGATAAATGTACATTACTACTATACAATCATAGTACACGTCCGGATAAATGTACATTACTACATACAATCATAGTACACGTCCGGATAAATGTACATTACTACCATACAATCATAGTACACGTCCGGATAAATGTACATTACTACCATACAATCATAGTACACGTCCGGATAAATGTACATTACTACCATACAATCATAGTACACGTCCGGATAAATGTACATTACTACCATACAATCATAGTACACGTCCGGATAAATGTACATTACTGTTATACAATCATAGTACACGTCCGGATAAATGTACATTACTGTTATACAATCATAGTACACGTCCGGATAAATGTACATTACTACTATACAATCATAGTACTCGTCTGGATAAATGTACATTACTGTATACAATCATAGTACACGTCCGGATAAATGTACATTACTGCTATACAATCATAGTACACGTCCGGATAAATGTACATTACTACTATACAATCATAGTACACGTCCGGATAAATGTACATTACTGTTATACAATCATAGTACACACCCGGATAAATGTACATTACTGTTATACAATCATAGTACACGTCCGGATAAATGTACATTACTGTTATACAATCATAGTACACGTCCGGATAAATGTACATTACTGTTATACAATCATAGTACACGTCCGGATAAATGTACATTACTGTTATACAATCATAGTACACGTCCGGATAAATGTACATTACTGTTATACAATCATAGTACACGTCCGGATAAATGTACATTACTGTTATACAATCATAGTACACGTCCGGATAAATGTACATTACTGTTATACAATCATAGTACACGTCCGGATAAATGTACATTACTACTATACAATCATAGTACACGTCCGGATAAATGTACATTACTGTTATACAATCATAGTACACACCCGGATAAATGTACATTACTGTTATACAATCATAGTACACGTCCGGATAAATGTACATTACTGTTATACAATCATAGTACACGTCCGGATAAATGTACATTACTGTTATACAATCATAGTACACCTCCGGATAAATGTACATTACTGTTATACAATCATAGTACACGTCCGGATAAATGTACATTACTGTTATACAATCATAGTACACGTCCGGATAAATGTACATTACTGTTATACAATCATAGTACACGTCCGGATAAATGTACATTACTGTTATACAATCATAGTACACGTCCGGATAAATGTACATTACTGTTATACAATCATAGTACACACCCGGATAAATGTACATTACTGTTATACAAGCATAGTACACGTCCGGATAAATGTACATTACTGTTATACAATCATAGTACACACCCGGATAAATGTACATTACTACCATACAATCATAGTACACGTCCGGATAAATGTACATTACTGTTATACAATCATAGTACACGTCCGGATAAATGTACATTACTGTTATACAATCATAGTACACGTCCGGATAAATGTACATTACTGTTATACAATCATAGTACACGTCCGGATAAATGTACATTACTGTTATACAATCATAGTACACGTCCGGATAAATGTACATTACTGTTATACAATCATAGTACACGTCCGGATAAATGTACATTACTGTTATACAATCATAGTACACGTCCGGATAAATGTACATTACTGTTATACAATCATAGTACACGTCCGGATAAATGTACATTACTGTTATACAATCATAGTACACACCCGGATAAATGTACATTACTACTATACAATCATAGTACACACCCGGATAAATGTACATTACTGTTATACAATCATAGTACACGTCCGGATAAATGTACATTACTGTTATACAATCATAGTACACGTCCGGATAAATGTACATTACTGTTATACAATCATAGTACACGTCCGGATAAATGTACATTACTGTTATACAATCATAGTACACACCCGGATAAATGTACATTACTACTATACAATCATAGTACACGTCCGGATAAATGTACATTACTGTTATACAATCATAGTACACGTCCGGATAAATGTACATTACTGTTATACAATCATAGTACACGTCCGGATAAATGTACATTACTACCATACAATCATAGTACACGTCCGGATAAATGTACATTACTGTTATACAATCATAGTACACACCCGGATAAATGTACATTACTACCATACAATCATAGTACACGTCCGGATAAATGTACATTACTGTTATACAATCATAGTACACACCCGGATAAATGTACATTACTACTATACAATCATAGTACACGTCCGGATAAATGTACATTACTGGTATACAATCATAGTACACACCCAGATAAATGTACATTACTGTTATACAATCATAGTACACACCCGGATAAATGTACATTACTACCATACAATCATAGTACACGTCCGGATAAATGTACATTACTGTTATACAATCATAGTACACGTCCGGATAAATGTACATTACTGTTATACAATCATAGTACACGTCCGGATAAATGTACATTACTGTTATACAAGCATAGTACACGTCCGGATAAATGTACATTACTGTTATACAATCATAGTACACGTCCGGATAAATGTACATTACTGTTATACAATCATAGTACACACCCGGATAAATGTACATTACTACTATACAATCATAGTACACACCCGGATAAATGTACATTACTGTTATACAATCATAGTACACGTCCGGATAAATGTACATTACTGTTATACAATCATAGTACACGTCCGGATAAATATAAATTACTGTTATACAATCATAGTACACGTCCGGATAAATGTACATTACTGTTATACAATCATAGTATACGTCCGGATAAATGTACATTACTACCATACAATCATAGTACACGTCCGGATAAATGTACTTTACTGTTATACAATCATAGTACACGTCCGAATAAATGTACATTACTGTTATACAATCATAGTACACGTCCGGATAAATGTACATTACTGTTATACAATCATAGTACACGTCCGGATAAATGTACATTACTGTTATACAACCATAGTACACACCTGGATAAATGTACATTACTACTATACAATCATAGTACACACCCGGATAAATGTACATTACTGTTATACAATCATAGTACACGTCCGGATAAATGTACATTACTGTTATACAATCATAGTACACGTCCGGATAAATGTACATTACTGTTATACAATCATAGTACACATCCGGATAAATGTACATTACTGTTATACAATCATAGTACACGTCCGGATAAATGTACATTACTGTTATACAATCATAGTACACGTCTGGATAAATGTACATTACTGTTATACAATCATAGTACACGTCCGGATAAATGTACATTACTGTTATACAATCATAGTACACGTCCGGATAAATGTACATTACTGTTATACAACCATAGTACACACCTGGATAAATGTACATTACTACTATACAATCATAGTACACACCCGGATAAATGTACATTACTGTTATACAATCATAGTACACGTCCGGATAAATGTACATTACTGTTATACAATCATAATACACGTCCGGATAAATGTACATTACTGGTATACAATTATAGTACACGTCCGGATAAATGTACATTACTACTATACAATCATAGTACACACCCGGATAAATGTACATGCTGCTAAGAATTGAAGTCCAACAATTATTCCAGTTTCCGAGATAGAAATATTAGGCTGCATTATTTCAATGTTTACAAACTAAGCGTAATGTTTATGGTTGTTGTTTATATGTGGTGATGCCGCACACAATCATATATTATGCTATTATAAAATGGTAAATAATGTTGAAATATGCATTATATTATTATTATTATTATTATACAATTAAACACTACAGAACTTAATACTATTACAAAATAAATATGCAGAAATATATACTATACTATTACAAAATGATAATCAACGCTGACATATATATGATATCATTACGAAATAATAAACAGTACAGAAATAATGATATACTATTACAACATAAATATACAGAAATATATACAGAAACATTAACTATTGCTTACACAATATTATATACATGTATATACATGTACTGAACTAAATAATAAACTATGCAAACATATATACTGAAATATATACTGAAATATTATGAAATAGATACTGAAATATATACTGAAATATTATGAAATAGATACTGAAATATTATGAAATAGATATACAGAAATATTATGAAATAGATACTGAAATATTATGAAATAGATACAGAAATATTATGAAATAGATACAGAAATATTATGAAATAGATACAGAAATATTATGAAATAGATACAGAAATATTATGAAATAGATACAGAAATATTATGAAATAGATACAGAAATATTATGAAATAGATACAGAAATATTTTGAAATAGATACAGAAATATTATGAAATAGATACAGAAATATTATGAAATAGATACAGAAATATTATGAAATAGATACAGAAATATTATGAAATAGATACAGAAATATTATGAAATAGATACAGAAATATTATGAAATAGATACAGAAATATTATGAAATAGATACAGAAATATTATGAAATATTTGAAATATTATGAAATAGATACTGAAATATTATGAAATAGATATACAGAAATATTATGAAATAGATACAGAAATATTATGAAATAGATACTGAAATATTATGAAATAGATACAGAAATATTATGAAATAGATATACAGAAATATTATGAAATAGATACAGAAATATTATGAAATAGATACTGAAATATTATGAAATAGATACAGAAATATTATGAAATAGATACAGAAATATTATGAAATAGATACAGAAATATTATGAAATAGATACTGAAATATTATGAAATAGATATACAGAAATATTATGAAATAGATACTGAATTTGTGTATATTATGAAATAGATACAGAAATATTATGAAATAGATACTGAAATATTATGAAATAGATACAGAAATATTATGAAATAGATACTGAAATATTAGGAAATAGATACAGAAATATTATGAAATAGATACAGAAATATTATGAAATAGATACAGAAATATTATGAAATAGATACAGAAATATTATGAAATAGATACAGAAATATTATGAAAGATATACTGAAATATTATGAAATAGATACTGAAATATTATGAAATAGATATACAGAAATATTATGAAATAGATATACAGAAATATTATGAAATAGATATACAGAAATATTATGAAATATATATACAGAAATATTATGAAATAGATATACTACATTATATACTGAAATAGATACTATTCTTTACACAATATTACATATACATGTACTTTAATAAATAATAAATGTACTAACATAAATAAACAGTACTGAAATAATAATAAAATAATTGTACTAAAAATGCATAGCTTCATGTTCATCGAATTAGAATCATTAATGTTGTCTTTCTTCGTAATTTATGTTTATAACATGCAATCAATTTATATATGAAGTTGCTATGTCTATAAACGAACGAACGAACGAACGAACGGAACGACGAATGAACGAGAACGAACGGAACGAACGAACGAACGAACGAACGAACGAACGAACGACGAACGAACGAACGAACGAACGAACGAACGAACGAACGAACGAACGAACGAACGAACGAACGAACGAACGAACGAACGAACGAACGAACGACGAACGAACGAACGAACGAACGAACGAACGAACGAACGAACGAACGAACGAACGAACGAACGAACGAACGAACGAACGAACGAACGAACGAACGAACGAACGAACGAACGAACGAACGAACGAACGAACGAACGAACGAACGAAAATATAATGTTTTCATGTTTATATTCATGGTGTATTTATGGTCATACATATTTGTTTAGGCTAAAAATCATTGTTTACAAAATATATATATTACGGGGCTACCATACAGTTCGTCCGTATGTCATTCACATTCAATTCACTGTATATTATTATTATTTCAGCTGCACTTTTTTATGAAGTGCGAGTTGAATTTGCTAATGTTGATTAGTAGAATTTGTTATAAAAGTTAAATTGTTTGAAATGTGATGAGAATAATTTAATTTGCGTCCAAAAAATATAATAAAGTAAGTAATATGTTGGTTGTTTACACGTTTCTATGTGCTAGTTCATGTTTTATTTTGTTGATTTGTTGATTTGTTGATTTGTTGATTTGTTTGGTAGATTAACGTAGTTGTTTAACTGATATATCTCCTTGAACAAAGTCTTCATTATTATTATTATTATATTTTTAATATTTAGTATTAAATGTTTTAACAAAAGAATCCATTTACATGTATGTATTTCATTAAGTGTAATATGCTGTTTTCCAAGAAGAACGTGTATTTCTGATGTTCTCATTTTAACTAAATATATATTTTCTGATTCAAAATGTATTTGTACAAAAACATCAATGTTTAGTTGCTATTTTCATCTGTTTATATTCAATGTATCTCTAAATTTTGCAAGGGTAATGAAAAATTAGAAAATAAATTTTAAAATTCTTCAATATGCTATTTACGTTGGCCAGTACACACCAGTGAACCATATAAACATGAACAATATAAAATGTGAAATATATATATTGTTACGAGGCATTCCTGTTAGTAGCACTGGTAGATATAATATAGAGTTCTTGGGAATTTCTAAAACAAATATCTCCACTTCCATGTGTAGTTTAAACAATATTTATGAATAAACATAGTCAAGTATAAATAATATGTATATACATGGTGGATTGAGGAGAAAGCAACCTGCTTGTATGGTTACATATTTCCTGTGTGTATATTATGTGTACTTGTATTAAATATATTACATATTGATTCTGATATAACTATAATATGTATTATTTCTCGGACAGAAATAGCCAAATATTTCTGTTTTTTCTGCTTCATTATTTTAATATTAGTTGTTATTGTTTGAACTCTTATGTTTACTAATATTTTTGAAATTTAAGTCAACTATTTTTGTATATTTATAATAAAATTAAAATAAGAACAGCGTTTATATTTTTATTCCGTACGATTACATACTAAATATTTATGTTTTGAAAATTACTATGCAAAATATATATTTTTGTTTTGAATAAGGCTAAAAACGATGTTTTAAATTCTAATTTAAAATATCAAATTAACCTGTAAAAACGGCTCTAAAGTACAAATGGCCGACTTTCTATTTACACTATTGCGCTTCCGACGCAAGGTACATGCACACTATTAGAATCAGGAAAACAGACACTTACCACGTGCTTCAAGGGTGCTCGGGTTCTTCAGACGAGACCTCAAAGATGTCCTCAACAAAGTCAAGTACCAGAATCAGCGCACGTCAACACACAACGTCCGTCATTACAGTGCACACGGTGAGGCAAAACGCTTGAAATAATTCCAAATCAATCATAATTTCTTCTCCTTTTCTTCTCAATTTACCAGGAATCTCGGATAATGTTGTCAGCAACCCACAGCCAGCTGATTTATCGTCATCATCGCCTCCTATCCAATGGTGTGTCTCCGCGGCGTAGCCTCAACTAGGAACCGTGTGACAACTCATTATAATACTGACAGCGTCTCGGGAAGGGGCGGGACTTAGAACGTAGAATGTGAAGTGATTTTTCAATTTATTTGAAGCTACATGTGCGGTGCGTGGAAGTGTGGAAGTGTACTCAATCCTCATACGGTCGTAGCTAATGTGCTGTACTCACGCGCTGTACTCACGCGCCGTACTGTCCGCTGCCTCCAGCACACAATGTGCATCTCTTTTTGCAGGAATTTCAAAAAAGATTTGTAATAAATTATTCTACTCTTGTTGCAATATTGATATTGATCTAGAAGGAATGTTTTTATTTATTCCATTGGGACGTTCTGCAAGTATGTGTATGTATGCACTGTTAGTGTGTAGAAAATAATACCTCTGCAACATTTGCATTTTTTTCACAAAGTCTTTTCTTTCATAATTCAAAACATCATTGTAAAATATTTACACGTTTTTCTTCAATATTACAATACAATATATTTCATCCAACATTATCTCATTAAATAATATAGCACAGTTTGCTATTATGATGCTAAAAAATTAAATATTAAAAAATTAAATTTTCATAAATCCAAATCAAAAATCACTTGTTTTGATCGCTTTAATATTTCAATTAATTCTATGTCGATTGTCTTTCAAAATTAATGTTTAATTTTTATTCCACTTCTGAGCAAATCTGAACACACATACATTCCTGTTTTATGTCTTAAAATGAAATAGTATATTACTGGACACGCTGTTATAAAACAGCGGCCATGTTGGGGTTTTTTCGGCGGAAGGCAGTAATGGCGTAATGTGTGTTTACAATTTGTTATTTTTATCTTTGTTCAATTTAATACAAAGAAGCAACACTCAGATAAGGGTATATTATCTGATAATATAAGCCGTTCACACGTACCTTTCTTGAGACACGTTAATTGCAATTTGGGGGAACAGTTTCAGAATTTTAGTACCCATAACAATAGGTCGTTATTAGGTTTATAAACAGATTACGGCGCGCGCATGCCGGGTGTCAATAAATCTATATACGGACTACTACGGACTTTATCATAGACACTTAATTTGCGCTTTATTGGTCGGAAACAAATCGCGTGGAGAAATACAAATAATCGCACGGTCTACTTTATTCAGAAGTCGCCCTGAATACTGGTTAATTGGTGATAATCACGCGAAAAGGGGAATAAAACAAACCTTCTTAACTGATTTCAGGGGTTTGGAGAGTTTAGACGTTCAGATTAGAGGGAATTGGACGTGTAATAGAGCGGTAATTACCCCCACTGTGAGTATAAACGTCAGAACGCCAGTCAGCTCTTCTCCTTGACACGTGAACATATTTAAAGGACACATATGATGCATAATTCCTAATACTGCTGCTTCCTGTGAAGTTCTACACATATGATACATAATTCCTAATGCTGCTGCTTCCTGTGAAGTTCTACATATATGATACATAATTCCTAATGCTGCTGCTTCCTGTGAAGTTCTACATATATGATACATAATTCCTAATGCTGCTGCTTCCTGTGAAGTTCTACATATATGATACATAATTCCTAATGTTGCTGCTTCCTGTGAAGTTCTACACATATGATACATAATTCCTAATGCTGCTGCTTCCTGTGAGTTCTACACATATGATACATAATTCCTAATACTGCTGCTTCCTGTGAAGTTCTACACATATGATACATAATTCCTAATACTGCTGCTTCCTGTGAGTTCTACACATATGATACATAATTCCTAATGCTGCTGCTTCCTGTCGGTTCTACACATATGATACATAATGCTGCTGCTTCCTGTGAGTTCTACACATATGATACATAGTTCCTAATACTGCTGCTTCCTGTGAAGTTCTACACATATGATACATAATTCCTAATGCTGCTGCTTCCTGTGAAGTTCTACACATATGATACATAATTCCTAATGCTGCTGCTTCCTGTGAAGTTCTACATATATGATACATAATTCCTAATGCTGCTGCTTCCTGTAAGTTCCACACATATGATACATAATTCATAATGCTGCTGCTTCCTGTGAAGGCTACATAAATCACAGAAGGATCTGTAGTCCAGTGGTAACACGCTGGACTGGTAATCCAGAGATCCCAGGTTCGATCCCCCGTTTAGCAGTTGTTGGAGAATGTTACATAAATCACAGAAGGATCTGTAGTCCAGTAGTAACACGCTGGACTGGTAATCCAGAGATCCCAGGTTCGACCCCCCGTTTAACAGTCTATCAGATGGGACTTTTAACCAGAGGAGACTCTGGAATGGGTCTCTGTCTGTATCATTGCACTATCCTCGAAAAATCTAAGATAACTAATCTCTTCAGGAGACGTCGCTCATATGGGCAACCGGTAGCAACGATAAATAAACGTAAAACACACACATTACAAACATCAATAAAATATTATAACAAATTCAAACACATTTTTTAACAGTTTATACAAATTTATATGAACTCGATTGCGAAACAAGTTCTTACACAATTTATTAATCACTCTCGAGACCTCATTCCTGGTGGAATCCATCGCCACGAGGAGGCAATGTGGACATTAAATGCCTTGCCTAAGGGCACAATGACTACAGCTGGGCTCGAACTCCGGGCCCTTCGCACCCGAAGCGAATTCGCTACCACTGCGCTATAAATACTTCCAAATATTTTAATAAACCATGAGTCCCGATGTTACATGTTAACAGTTGAGATGTTGTCCCTGAAAAACTACATACCAAATAAACACTATAATCACTGTTCCCTTGGTAACCGGTGTCAACTGCAGCATCACTGTTCCCTTGGTAACCTGTGTCGACTGCAGCATTACTGTTTCATTGGTACCCAGTGTTGACTGCAGCATCACTGTTCCCTTGGTGACCTGTGTCGACTGCAGCATCACTGTTCCCTTGGTGACCTGTGTCGACTGCAGCATCACTGTTCGCTTGGTAACCAATGTCGACTGCAGCATCACTGTTCCCTTGTTAACCAATGTCGACTGCAGCATCACTGTTCCCTTGGTAACCTGTGTCGACTGCATCATCACTATTCTCTTGGTCACCTGTGTCGACTGCAGCATCACTATTCCCTTGGTAACCAATGTCGACTGCAGCATCACTATTCCCTTGGTAACCAATGTCGACTGCAGCATCACTGTTCGCTTGGTAACCGGTGTCGACTGCAGCATTACTGTTCCCTTGGTAACCTATATCGACTGCAGCATCACTGTTCCCTTGGTAACCTGTGTCGACTGCAACATCACTGTTCCCTTGGTAACATGTGTCGACTGCAGCATCACTGTTCCCTTGGTAACATGTGTCGACTGCAGCATTAATGTTTCCTTGGTAACCTGTGTCGACTGCAGCATCACTGTTCCCTTGGTAACATGTGTCGACTGCAGCATCACTGTTCCGTTGGTAACATGTGTCGACTGCAGCATTAATGTTCCCTTGGTAACCTGTGTCGACTGCAGCATTACTGTTCCCTTGGTAACCTGTGTCGACTGCAGCATTACTGTTCCCTTGGTAACCTGTGTCGACTGCAGCATCACTGTTCCCTTGGTAACCTGTGTCGACTGCAGCATCACTGTTCCCTTGGTAACCTGTGTCGACTGCAGCATCACTGTTCCCTTGGTAACATGTGTCGACTGCAGCATCACTGTTCCCTTGGTAACATGTGTCGACTGCAGCATCACTGTTCCCTTGGTAACATGTGTCGACTGCAGCATTAATGTTTTCTTGGTAACCTGTGTCGACTGCAGCATCACTGTTCCCTTGGTAACATGTGTCGACTGCAGCATCACTGTTCCCTTGGTAACATGTGTCGACTGCAGCATTAATGTTCCCTTGGTAACCTGTGTCGACTGCAGCATTACTGTTCCCTTGGTAACCTGTGTCGACTGCAGCATTACTGTTCCCTTGGTAACCTGTGTCGACTGCAGCATCACTGTTCCCTTGGTAACCTGTGTCGACTGCAGCATCACTGTACCCTTGGTAACCTGTGTCGACTGCAGCATTACTGTTCCCTTGGTAACCTGTGTCGACTGCAGCATTACTGTTCCCTTGGTAACCTGTGTCGACTGCAACATTACTGTTACCTTGGTAACCTGTGCCGACTGCAGCACCACTATTCCCTGGGTTATCTGTGTCGACTGAGATATCATATTGTACATACAGTGAATTATTAGATTTTGATGTGTTCGACTGTGTTCGGGAGTAGTTGTCTCCGGTGTGTATTCGACTGTGTTCGGGAGTAGTTGTCTCCGGTGTGTATTCGACTGTGTTCAGGAGTAGTTGTCTCCGGTGTGTATTCGACTGTGTTCGGGAGTAGTTGTCTCCGGTGTGTATTCGACTGTGTTCGGGAGTAGTTGTCTCCGGTGTGTATTCGACTGTGTACAGGAGTAGTTGTCTCCGGTGTTTGTTCTGCTGTGCAGCCACTATGCTCACTGTGCTGTCGTTCAATGGTTGTTGTTGGCAGAGTTGATGTTGTTGTTGAATCCTCGGTTAATAGTCCCAACTTACACACTGTTAATATTATCATAGTCAGACGGGGGATCGAACCTGCGAAACCGTGATTGATAAACAACGTGTTAACCACTGTGATACCGACCCGTCTATAGTGGAAGCGTACCTGATCACTGGGATACCGACCCGTCTATAGCGGAAGCGTACCTGATCACAAGTGGAATATAAATTAGTAGAACATCGAACCAATCAGAATAAAACAGCCTGGATTAACATAAACAGAACAATCTATCAATCATATATTATACAGTCTACATCCGTTATGTCGAATTCCGTCGGACAGAACAAAATACTTCGACATAACCGAAGTTTAACTTAAACGTAATTCGATATAAACGGAGACAGTTATATGTAAAATGATAGTGTCTGAAACGGGACTTTGATCCGACTTCGAGATAATTCGACATAACTGACTTTGACATAACGGTTGTAGACTGTACATGTACGTCTTTTATAAACATATTGTCAATTAGGATGGAAGGATTCAACACAAGGCCCTGTCTATAAATAAACTAAAATTAATAACAATATTGCAATATAAAATCTTTTACATTTATGGGGTTTGAAAAGAGAAACTTTAATAATGTAGTACTTAAGTAATCGCGAGCTAACACATGGGTGACCAGTAACAGTACAGAGCTAACACAGGGGTGACCAGTAACAGTACAGAGCTAACACAGTGGATGGCCAGTAACAGTACAGGGCTAACACAGGGGTGACCAGTAACAGTACAGAGCTAATACAGGGATGACCAGTAACAGTACAGAGCTAACACAGGGGATGACCAGTAACAGTACAGAGCTAACACAGGGGTGACCAGTAACAGTACAGAGCTACCACAGGGGTGCCCAGTAACAGTACAGAGCTAACACAGGGATGACCAGTAACAATACAGAGCTACCACAGGGGTGACCAGTAACAGTACAGAGCTAACACAGGGGTGCCCAGTAACAGTACAGAGCTACCACAGGGATGACCAGTAATAGTACAGAGCTAACACAGGGGTGCCCAGTAACAGTACAGAGCTAACACAGGTGTGACCAGTAACAGTACAGAGCTAACACAGGGATGACCAGTAATAGTACAGAGCTAACACAGGGATGACCAGTAACAGTACAGAGCTAACACAGGGGTGACCAGTAACAGTACAGAGCTAACACAGGGGTGACCAGTAACAGTACAGGGCTAACACAGGGGTGACCAGTAACAGTACAGAGCTAACACAGGGGTGACCAGTAACAGTACAGAGCTAAAACAGGGGTGACAAGTAACAATACAGAGCTAACACAGGGATTACCAGTAACAGTACAGAGCTAACACAGGGGTGACCAGTAACAGTACAGAGCTAACACAGGGGTGACCAGTAACAGTACAGAGCTAACACAGGGGTGACCAGTAACAGTACAGAGCTAACACAGGGGTGACCAATAACAGTACAGGGCTAACACAGGGGTGACCAGTAACATTACAGGGCTAACACAGGGGTGACCAGTAACAGTACAGGGCTAACACAGGGGTGCCCAGTAACAGTACAGAGCTAACACAGGGATGACCAGTAACAATACAGAGCTACCACAGGGGTGACCAGTAACAGTACAGAGCTAACACAGGGGTGCCCAGTAACAGTACAGAGCTACCACAGGGATGACCAGTAATAGTACAGAGCTAACACAGGGGTGCCCAGTAACAGTACAGAGCTAGCACAGGGATGACCAGTAATAGTACAGAGCTAAAACAGGGGTGACCAGTAACAATACAGAGCTAACACAGGGATTACCAGTAACAGTACAGAGCTAACACAGGGGTGACCAGTAACAGTACAGAGCTAACACAGGGGTGACCAGTAACAGTACAGAGCTAACACAGGGGTGACCAGTAACAGTACAGAGCTAACACAGGGGTGACCAATAACAGTACAGGGCTAACACAGGGGTGACCAGTAACATTACAGGGCTAACACAGGGGTGACCAGTAACAGTACAGGGCTAACACAGGGGTGACCAGTAACAGTACAGGGCTAACACAGGGGTGACCAGTAACAGTACAGGGCTAACACAGGGGTGACCAGTAACAGTACAGAGCTAACACAGGGGTGACCAATAACAGTACAGGGCTAACACAGGGGTGACCAGTAACATTACAGGGCTAACACAGGGGTGACCAGTAACAGTACAGGGCTAACCCAGGGATGACCAGTAACAGTACAGGGCTAACACAGGGGTGATCAGTAACAGTACAGAGCTAACACAGGGATGAACAGTAACAGTACAGAGCTAACACAGGGATGACCAGTAACAATACAGAGCTAACACATGGGTGACCAGTAACAGTACAGAGCTAACACAGGGATGACCAGTAACAATACAGAGCTAACACATGGGTGACCAGTAACAGTACAGAGCTAACACAGGGCTGACCAGTAACAGTACAGAGCTAACACAGGGCTGACCAGTAACAGTACAGAGCTAACACAGGGATGACCAGTAACAATACAGAGCTAACACATGGGTGACCAGTAACAGTACAGAGCTAACACAGGGATGACCAGTAACAGTACAGAGCTAACACAGGGCTGACCAGTAACAGTACAGAGCTAACCCAGGGATGACCAGTAACAGTACAGGGCTAACACAGGGTTGACCAGTAACAGTACAGGGCTAACACAGCGGATGACCAGTAACAGTACAGGGCTAACACAGGGGTGACCAGTAACAGTACAGAGCTAACACAGGGCTGACCAGTAACAGTACAGAGCTAACCCAGGGATGACCAGTAACAGTACAGGGCTAACACAGGGATGACCAGTAACAGTACAGGGCTAACCCAGGGATGACCAGTAACAGTACAGGGCTAACACAGGGGTGACCAGTAACAGTACAGGGCTAACCCAGGGGTGACCAGTAACAGTACAGGGCTAACACAGGGATGACCAGTAACAATACAGAGCTAACACATGGGTGACCAGTAACAGTACAGAGCTAACACAGGGATGACCAGTAACAATACAGAGCTAACACATGGGTGACCAGTAACAGTACAGAGCTAACACAGGGATGACCAGTAGCAATACGGAGCTAACACATGGGTGACCAGTAACAGTACAGAGCTAACACAGGGATGACCAGTAACAATACAGGGCTAACACAGGGGTGACCAGTAACAGTACAGAGCTAACCCAGGGCTGACCAGTAACAGTACAGAGCTAACCCAGGGATGACCAGTAACAGTACAGGGCTAACACAGGGGTGACCAGTAACAGTACAGGGCTAACCCAGGGATGACCAGTAACAGTACAGGGCTAACACAGGGGTGACCAGTAACAGTACAGGGCTAACCCAGGGGTGACCAGTAACAGTACAGGGCTAACACAGGGATGACCAGTAACAATACAGAGCTAACACATGGGTGACCAGTAACAGTACAGAGCTAACACAGGGCTGACCAGTAACAGTACAGAGCTAACACAGGGCTGACCAGTAACAGTACAGAGCTAACACATGGGTGACCAGTAACAGTACAGAGCTAACACATGGGTGACCAGTAACAGTACAGAGCTAACACAGGGATGACCAGTAACAATACAGAGCTAACACATGGGTGACCAGTAACAGTACATAGCTAACACAGGGATGACCAGTAACAATACAGAGCTAACACATGGGTGACCAGTAACAGTACAGGGTGGGGTGGTGTGAGCTAACACATGGGTGACCAGTAACAGTACAGGGCTAACACAGGGGTGACCAGTAACAATACAGAGCTAACACATGGGTGACCAGTAACAGTACATAGCTAACACAGGGATGACCAGTAACAATACAGAGCTAACACATGGGTGACCAGTAACAGTACAGAGCTAACACAGGGATGACCAGTAACAATACAGAGCTAACACATGGGTGACCAGTAACAGTACAGAGCTAACACAGGGATGACCAGTAACAATACAGAGCTAAAACATGGGTGACCAGTAACAGTACAGAGCTAACACATGGCTGACCAGTAACAGTACAGAGCTAACACAGGGATGACCAGTAACAATACAGAGCTAACACATGGGTGACCAGTAACAGTACAGAGCTAACACAGGGGTGACCAGTAACAGTACAGAGCTAACATAGGGATGACCAGTAACAATACAGAGCTAACACATGGGTGACCAGTAACAGTACAGAGCTAACACAGGGCTGACCAGTAACAGTACATAGCTAACACAGGGATGACCAGTAACAGTACATAGCTAACACAGGGGTGACCAGTAACAGTACAGGGCTAACACAGGGGTGACCCGTAACAGTACAGAGCTAACACAGGGATGACCAGTAACAGTACATAGCTAACACAGGGATGACCAGTAACAGTACAGAGCTAACACAGGGGTGACCAGTAACAGTACAGAGCTAACACAGGGGTGACCAGTAACAGTACAGAGCTAACACAGGGGTGACCAGTAACAGTACAGAGCTAACACAGGGGTGACATGTACACAATTTACCACACAGATTTGAATATACCAAGTTGTTCGTTAGGGTCTCTAGTATATGGAACTGCATGTTGCAGTTGCCCAAGCCGTGGTACAACATTTTTATTGCACGTTCTACACCCACATATTTCCATTCTTGTTTTATTTAATCATATTTTATTGTAAATCAATATTACATATGTCATACACATAAAGATACACTACATAGCATGATAATACAAATGGTTTGGGCCACAAGTTTTAACATTAGACAACGGCCCGCAACCAGGTTGGTTAACGTGGCCCCAGGGAGACATGTTTATCTATACCATGCATGCAGTTCTATTTTATATTAGCACTGAACAAGAACAGTAACCTACGAATGGCTTGTCTCTACTTTACGCCGCTTCTCTCCAGAGTACTCTATCATTGTACAGTAAGGCAAGATAGTGTATATGTTATACATGTTTGTACACACCTGTCTTCTGGAGGATGGATGATTAGAATGGGAGTGAGTGGGTGGATGGATGGATGATTAGAATGGGAGTGAGTGGGTGGATGGATGGATGATTAGAATGGGAGTGAGTGGGTGGATGGATGGATGATTATAATGGGAGTGAGTGGGTGGATGGATGGATGATTAGAATGGGAGTGAGTGGGTGGATGGATGGATGATTAGAATGGGAGTGAGTGGGTGGATGGATGGATGAGGTGGTTGGATGGATGGAGTGGATAAATGTGATTTATGAGCAGGGCTGACTGGGTTGGCTGGGCGCGCTGTGCTAAGCTGGGCTTGGCCGGCAGGGCTGGGCTGGGCCGTGCCGGGCTGGGCCGTGCCGGGCTGGGCACAGATAGGTTGGGCTGGGCTGAGCTGTGCTGGATCGCCTGGCTGGGCCGGGCCGGGCTGGGCAAAGATAGGTTGGGCAGGGCTGGGCTGTGCTGGGATTGGCCGGCAGGGCTGGGCCGGGCCGGGCAAAGATAGGCTGGGCTGGGCTGGGCTGGGCTGGGCTGGGCTGGGCTGGGCTGGCTGGGCTGGGCTGGGCTGGGCTGGGCTGGGCTGGGTGGGCTGGCTGGGCTGGGCTGGGCTGGGCTGGGTGGGCTGGGCTGGGCTGGGCTGGCTGGGCTGGGTGGGCTGGGCTGGGCTGGGCGGCTGGGCTGGGCTGGGCTGGGCTGGCTGGGCTGGGTGGGCTGGGCTGGGCTGGGCTGGGCTGGGCTGGGCTGGGCTGGGCTGGGCTGGGCTGGGCTGGGCCGGCAGGGCTGGGCTTGGCCGGCAGGGCTGGGCCGGGCTGGGCAAAGATAGGTTGGGTTGGGCTGGGCTGGGCTGGGCTGGGCTTGGCCGGCTGGGCTGGGCCGGCAGGACCGGGCTGGGCAAAGATAGGTTGGGCAGGGCTGGGGATGGGTGGTAGTTCGGTATATTAAATGAACATGGTATATATGCTGTGTTATCCATATATTGTAGCTATGTACGTTAAGTGAATGGCATATCTTTCATCACGATTGGTAGGTGGTGGGGTATGTATTATATGTGTATTACACAGGTCTAACATTCTACCGGATATACTATATGACAGCATCAATATATATGTATGAATATGTATTTTGCACATTTTCATATAATTTCGCTCACTGACGTATTTAGCCGAGAATTGACAATTTTAACGGACAATTAATGAATGGGAAATGCATTTTGAACATTCATTATTGTCCACCCGTATCAGTCTACCCTTCCCATTCGGATGATCTCCCCTGTGATGACCTCTACATACAGATGTACGTGTAGAAACTATACCCTGTGATGACCTCTACAGACCGGTGTACGTGTAGAAACTATCCCCTGTGATGACCTCTACATACAGGTGTACGTGTAGAAACTATCCCCTGTGGTGACTTCTACATATAGGTGTACGTATAGAAACTATCCCCTGTGGTGACCTCTACATACAGGTGTACGTGTAGAAACTATCCCCTGTGGTGACCTCTACATACAGGTGTACGTGTAGAAACTATCCCCTGTGGATACCTCTACAGACAGATGTACGTGTAGAAACTATCCCCAGTGGATACCTCTACAGACAGATGTACGTGTAGAAACTATCCCCTGTGGATACCTCTACAGACAGATGTACGTGTAGAAACTATCCCCTGTGGATACCTCTACAGACAGATGTACGTGTAGAAACTACCCCCTGTGGATACCTCTACATACAGATGTACGTGTAGAAACTATCCCCTGTGGTGACCTCTATAGACAGGTGTGTTGGTAGAAACTATCCCCTGTGGATACCTCTACATACAGATGTACGTGTAGAAACTATCCCCTGTGGTGACCTCTATAGACAGGTGTGTTGGTATAAACTATCCCCTGTGGTGACCTCTACAGACATGTGTGCTTGTAGAAACTATCCCATGTGGTGACCTCTACAGACATGTGTGCTTGTAGAAACTATCCCCTGTGGTGACCTCTACAGACAGGTGTGCTGGTATAAACTATCCCCTGTGGTGACCTCTACAGACAGATGTACGTGTAGAAACTATCATCTGTGGATACCTCTACATACAGATGTACGTGTAGAAACTATCCACTGTGGTGACCTCTACAGACAGGTGTGCTGGTAGAAGCTATCCCCTGTAGTGACCTCTACAGACAGGTGTGCTGGTAGAAACTATCCCCTGTGGATACCTCTACAGACCGGTGTACGTGTAGAAACTATCCCCAGTGGTGACCTCTACAGACAGGTGTGCTGGTAGAAACTATCCCCTGTGGTGACCTCTACAGACAGGTGTGCTGGTAGAAACTATCCCCTGTGGTGACCTCTACATACAGGTGTACGTGTAGAAACTATCCCCTGTGGTGACCTCTACAGACAGGTGTGCTGGTAGAAACTATCCCCTGTGGTGACCTCTACATACAGGTGTACGTATAGAAACTATCCTCTGTGGTGACCTCTACATACAGGTGTACGTGTAGAAACTATCCCCTGTGATGACCTCTACAGACAGATGTACGTGTAAAAACTATCCCCAGTGGATACCTCTACAGACAGATGTACGTGTAGAAACTATCCCCTGTGGATATCTCTACAGACAGATGTACGTGTAGAAACTATCCCCTGTGGATACCTCTACAGACAGATGTACGTGTAGAAACTATCCCCTGTGGATACCTCTACAGACAGATGTACGTATAGAAACTATCCCCTGTGGATACCTCTACAGACAGATGTACGTGTAGAAACTATCCCCAGTGGATACCTCTACAGACAGATGTACGTGTAGAAACTATCCCCTGTGGATACCTCTACAGACAGATGTACGTGTAGAAACTATCCCCTGTGGATACCTCTACATACAGATGTACGTGTAGAAACTATCCCCAGTGGTGACCTCTATAGACAGGTGTGTTGGTAGAAACTATCCCATGTGGATACCTCTACATACAGATGTACGTGTAGAAACTATCCCCTGTGGTGACCTCTACAGACAGGTGTGCTGGTAGAAACTATCCCCTGTGGTGACCTCTACAGACAGGTGTGCTGGTAGAAACTATCCCCTGTGGTGACCTCTACAGACAGGTGTGCTGGTAGAAACTATTCCCCTGTGGTGACCTCTACAGACAGGTGTGCTGGTAGAAACTATCCCCTGTGGTGACCTCTACAGACAGGTGTGCTGGTAGAAACTATCCCCTGTGGTGACCTCTACAGACAGGTGTGCTGGTAGAAACTATCCCCTGTGGTGACCTCTACATACAGGTGTGTTGGTAGAATCTATCCGATGTAGTAACTTCTACAGACAGATGTGTTGGTAGAAACTATCTCATGTGGTTGTATTTGTATGTAGTAACTGCTGCTATTTTCGTAACTGTACAAGACACAGCGAGCGAGAGAGCGAGAGAGAGTAATTCACACGGTTGCTTGGATAACTCTTGATGTATTTACCGGTAACCAGTTCGCTATCAAATATGTTTCCATTTCCATTCCAGCAGTTATAGCAGTATGTAAATATAGCATCATTGTTCATGAGTGTATATAGGCGGAAGACAGATATATTGGAGCAATAACTAAGTTCGGTTCTTGGCACACTAAGTTATACGTGTGTTTTACGTTTATTGTTCGTCGCTACCGGTTGCCCATATGAACGATGCCTCCTGAAGAGATTATTCATTTTAGATTTTTGGAGGATAGTGCAATGATACAGACAGAGACCCATTCCAGAGTCTCCTCTGGTTCTTTTACGTGCACGGTGTACAGCACCGACACGAGACCTCGGTTTAATGTCCCATCTGAAAGACTGTTAATTGTATTAGGGTCAGACCGGGGATCGAATATGCGATCCATAGATTACCAGTCCAGCGTGTTAACCACTGGACTACAGATCCGTCTATGTTATATGCCAGAATGCCGGCGACTATATTTGATGTGTTCTAGGAAATGTGGTAACATCATTAAAATGTTAAACAAATGTTGAAGATGCAAACGAAGCGTTTACAATACACTTTTTTATATAAAATTTATTTTTGTTCGATTGTGAAACAAGTTCTTATAACTTATATTAATCACTCTCGAGACCTCATTCCTGGTGGAATCCATCGCCACGAGGGAGAGAGAAGAGGCCACGTATACACGTATTACAATACACTTGTAAAGAAAGAATACTTTTAAAGCGAATGTCATTGGCTGCCTAGAACAAACATGTATGATGCACGTGGAAAAAGAGATAAAATGTTATATTAGAAAACCAAATAACAGTTCATCCCCAGGACAAGGCATTAACAACTGAAATTAATAAATTGATAAGAAATGCCGAGCGCACGTGTTACTCCGGTGGGGACTTGCATCAGCTAGATTTGCTATTTATATCACCTGTCTAACATCTGTTGGCGTATATCCAATGAGCAAGAAAACACTTTGAATATGTTTTCCATTTTTGACTGATGGATGTTCCAATATACGAAATAATGCCAGATTGTCAATTCCTGCCAGACATTGTTGAAATATCCAAAATCTCGATCTGTTCACACAATATGTAGTCAGTGCGTTATTTGAAGGTAAAGCATATACATGTACATGTATATATACATGTAAGTCTTATATCCAAAGTACATGGACAGTACATCAGCACAGCACTGCTTTGAACATTCTTGTTTGTTTGTTTGTTTGTTCAAGTTGTGCGCACCATTAGCATCATATTGGGCAGTTTACCTAACAGCACATTTCCTGGGCAGGCTCCAGCGGTTAACCAGTACTTGGTGCACCAACCTCCGTAAGAAACTGTCAACCTTTGCATATAAATGAGACACGGCCTGACCAGTCAGCGACCTTAACCACTCGACCACGAAGGCGGGCCTGACCAGTCAGCGACCTTAACCACTCGACCACGAAGGCGGTTTGAACATTCTAACGGTATTCGTATACTCGTAGTTGAAGAGTTATGTCCCGGACATTAGGGAACGAAACTCGGCGTAGCTCTCCTTGGCAACCAAACGTGGGGTGGGGACGGGGTGTGGCTTGACCAATGGAAACCTGACTCTCATCTGGAGTCACAGTACACATTTGTATATTTTACACAAATACAATCTAGTGAAGTACATAGCCAGCCAGAATGGATAGCTTAGTGAAGTACATAGCCAGCCAGAATGTATATCTAGTGAAGTACATAGCCAGCCAGAATGGATATCTAGTGAAGTACATAGCCAGCCAGAATGGATATCTAGTGAAGTACATATCCAGCCAGAATGGATATCTAGTGAAGTACATAGCCAGCCAGAATGGATATCCACTGAAGTACATATCCAGCAAGAATGTATATCTAGTGAAGTACATATCCAGCAAGAATGGATATCTAGTGAAGTACATATCCAGCAAGAATGGATAGCTAGTGAAGTACATTGCCAGCCAGAATGGATATCTAGTGAAGTACATAGCCAGCCAGAATGGATAGCTAGTGAAGTACATAACCAGCCAGAATGGATAGCTAGTGAAGTACATATCCAGCAAGGATGGATATCTAGTGAAGTACATAGCCAGCCAGAATGGATATCTAGTGAAGTACATAGCCAGCCAGAATGGATATCTAGTGAAGTACACAGCCAGCCAGAATGTATATCTAGTGAAGTACATAGCCAGCCAGAATGGATAGCTAGTGAAGTACATAGCCAGCCAGAATGGATAGCTAGTGAAGTACATATCCAGCAAGGATGGATATCTAGTGAAGTACATAGCCAGCCAGAATGGATATCTAGTGAAGTACATAGCCAGCCAGAATGGATATCTAGTGAAGTACATAGCCAGCCAGAATGTATATCTAGTGAAGCACATAGCCAGCCAGAATATATATCTAGTGAAGTACATATCCAGCCAGAATGTATATCTAGTGAAGTACATAGCCAGCCAGAATGGATATCTAGTAAAGTACGTAGCCAGCCAGAATGTATATCTAGTGAAGTACATATCCAGCAAGAATAGATATCTAGTGAAGTACATAGCCAGCCAGAATGTATATCTAGTGAAGTACATGTCCAACAAGAATAGATATCTAGTGAAGTACATAGCCAGCCAGAATGTATATCTAGTGAAGTACATATCCAGCCAGAATGTATATCTAGTGAAGTACATAGCCAGCCAGAATGGATATCTAGTGAAGTACATAGCCAGACAGAATGTATATCTAGTGAAGTACATAGCCAGCCAGAATGTATATCTAGTGAAGTACATAGCCAGCCAGAATAGATATCTAATGAAGTACATATCCAGCCAGAATGTATATCTAGTGAAGTACAAAGCCAGCCAGAATGGATATCTAGTGAAGTACATAGCCAGCCAGAATGGATATCTAGTGAAGTACATAGCCAGCCAGAATGGATAGCTTAGTGAAGTACATAGCCAGCCAGAATGGATATCTAGTGAAGTACATATCCAGCCAGAATGGATATCTAGTGAAGTACATATCCTGCCAGAATGGATATCTAGTGAAGCAAGCAGCCAGCCAGAATGGATATCTAGTGAAGTACATATCCAGCCAGAATGGATAGCTAGTGAAGTACATAGCCAGCCAGAATGCATAGCTTAGTGCAGCAAGCAGCCAGCCAGAATGGATATCTAGTGAAGAACAAAGCCCGCCAATGGATATTTGCATCATGTGTACATCGTTACCGAGCCAGCACACTAATTAACATAGCTTATAATGAACCTCTGTCCTGCAGTTCTGCCACTAATGATTCCTGTAGTTCTACCACTAATGATTCCTGTAGTTCTACCACTAATGATTCCTGTAGTTCTACCACTAATGAGTCATGTAGTTCTACCACTAATGATTCATGTAGTTATACCACTAATGATTCATGTAGTTTTACCACTAATGATTCATGTAGTTCTACCACTAATGATTAATGTAGTTCTACCACTAATGATTCATGTAGTTATACCACTAATGATTCATGTAGTTCTACCACTAATGATTCCTGTAGTTCTGCCACTAATGATTCATGTAGTTCTACCACTAATTATCCATGTAGTTATACCACTAATGATTCATGTAGTTCTACCACTAATGATTCCTGTAGTTCTACCACTAATGATTCATGTAGTTCTACCACTAATTATCCATGTAGTTGTACCACTAATGATTCATGTAGTTCTACCACTAATGATTCATGTAGTTCTACCACTAATGATTCATGTAGTTCTACCACTAATGATTCATGTAGCCGTACTATGGTTTATAGCTTTGTGGTTCTTACTGGCCCATAGCTAACCATGATTTACCCATGATAATTAACTTCCGTGTGTAATAGGACTGGCGCGAGTCAGTCGTGGGAACATGTACACGCGTGTGGTATTAGCGCCGTCTCATCATCTCCAGAATGTATGTATCCAGCTGATCTGAAAGTCATGAGTCGTATGAGCTGGGGGTGTGTTTTAGTAAAGCTGTAAACCCCTACTTGACAACAACAGTTGTTTCATCAATAGTTAGTCTGTTAGGAAAACACTTTGTGTTGCACATATGTTTATATAAAGATAATGCAGAAATGATAAATAGGAAATCATTTCAACATACTTTCAGCACATATTGAATCGGCATGTCATAACCGCAGCATGTTATAGCGCGATTGTTTCATAACTACACACCACAAGCAAATATGGTGCGCCTCTCCACCATCCTACTACATGAAACGACATGAAAATAGAAATAAATATTCCCAATATTCCACATAGAGTTCATTACACAGCACTGTGATATAAAGAATGTAATACACCCCCTTAAAATACTAACCACTACTAACTTTGCTTTTGCAAACAACATAGACGGCATAGAACGTGCACAGAACGTGCCGTCTGTTCCGGATCTACGCTGTTGGTCTACATTCATAGTTCAGTGATGAGCGGGGTTGGTCTACATTCATATTCCTGTGATGAGCGGGGTTGGTCTACATTCATAGTCCAGTGATGAGCGGGTTGGTCTACATTCATATTCCAGTGATGAACGGGGGTGGTCTACATTCATAGTCCAGTGATGAGCGGGGTTGGTCTACATTCATAGTCCAGTGATGAGCGGGGTTGGTCTACATTCATATCCCAGTGATGAGCGGGGTTGGTCTACATTCATATTCCAGTGATGAGCGGGGTTGGTCTACATTCATATCCCAGTGATGAGCGGGGTTGGTCTACATTCATATCCCAGTGATGTGCGGGGTTGGTCTATAGTCATAGTCCAGTGATGAGCGGGGTTGGTCTACAGTCATAGTCCAGTGATGAGCGGGTTGGTCTACATTCATATTCCAGTGATGAACGGGGGTGGTCTACATTCATAGTCCAGTGATGAGCGGGGTTGGTCTACATTCATAGTCCAGTGATGAGCGGGGTTGGTCTACATTCATATCCCAGTGATGAGCGGGGTTGGTCTACATTCATATTCCAGTGATGAGCGGGGTTGGTCTACATTCATATCCCAGTGATGAGCGGGGTTGGTCTACATTCATATCCCAGTGATGTGCGGGGTTGGTCTATAGTCATAGTCCAGTGATGAGCGGGGTTGGTCTACAGTCATAGTCCAGTGATGAGCGGGGTTGGTCTACATTCATAGTCCAATGATGAGCGGGATTGGTCTACATTCATATTCCAGTGATGAACGGGTTGGTCTACATTCATAGCCCAGTGATGAGCGGGGTTGGTCTACATTCATATCCCAGTGATGACGGGGTTGGTCTACATTCATATCCAGTGATGAGCGGGGTTGGTTACATTCATATCCCAGTGATGAGCGGGGTTGTCTACATTCATATCCCAGTGATGTGCGGGGTTGGTCTATAGTCATAGTCCAGTGATGAGCGGGGTTGGTCTATAGTCATAGTCCAGTGATGAGCGGGGTTGGTCTACATTCATAGTCCAATGATGAGCGGGATTGGTCTACATTCATATTCCAGTGATGAGCGGGGTTGGTCTACATTCATAGTCCAGTGATGAGCGGGGTTGGTCTACATTCATATCCCAGTGATGAGCGGGGTTGGTCTATATTCATATCCCAGTGATGTGCGGGTTGGTCTATAGTCATAGTCCAGTGATGAGCGGGGTTGGTCTACAGTCATAGTCCAGTGATGAGCGGGGTTGGTCTACATTCATAGTCCAGTGATGAGCGGGGTTGGTCTACATTCATATTCCAATGATGAGCGGGGTTGGTCTACATTCATATCCCAATGATGAGCGGGGTTGGTCTACATTCATATCCCAATGATGAGCGGGGTTGGTCTACATTCATATTCCAATGATGAGCGGGGTTGGTCTACATTCATATCCCAATGATGAGCGGGGTTGGTCTACATTCATATCCCAATGATGAGCGGGGTTGGTCTACATTCATATTCCAATGATGAGCGGGGTTGGTCTACATTCATAGTCCAGTGATGAGCGGGTTGGTCTACATTCATAGTCCAGTGATGAGCGGGGGTGGTTCCGCATATTACAATCAGATATTTCGATTGACATGAAGACTTGCAATGTTTGTTAGCTTTGACTAACTCCAGTGCGGGATATGTAAGACGTGCAGTGGTTCCCGGCATCGACTGTTATTGAGACGCCAGTGCGGGATATGTAAGACGTGCAGTGGTTCCCGGCATCGACTGTTATTGAGACGCCAGTGCGGGATATGTAAGACGTGCAGTGGTTCCCGGCATCGACTGTTATTGAGACGCCAGTGCGGGATATGTAAGACGTGCAGTGGTTCCCGGCATCGACTGTTATTGAGACGCCAGTGCGGGATATGTAAGACGTGCAGTGGTTCCCGGCATCGACTGTTATTGAGACGCCAGGGCGGGATATGTAAGACGTGCAGTGGTTCCCGGCACTGACTGCAATTGAGACTCCAGTGAAGGAATATATTCACAAATTATATGCATGGAAGCGTGCTATATTAATATAATCTAGCCATGCAACGTAGACTAGTATTGTGACGTCATCCAATCATCCATATTGCATCAGCTGGCTCGTGCCGGTAGGCCTATACATGTATAAATACTTCTCCCCGACGTACAGATACTGACCGCACGCGCCCACCACATAATTTATCTACCCTTACTGTGTCTGGCACTAACACATGCTATGTATTACTGTAATCTAGCAGACGTTTCCCCTAATACACATGAATGCGTGGAGAGTGATGCCAGCAAGCATTCTACTCATTGTTCGTATCAGGATTGTTTCACCTGTATATATTACACACGCTGGTACGATGAAACGATCTCGTCTGCCAGAAGTATGCACCAAACGTCAGATAGGCTCACAGCAGGTATAGCAATTACCAGTGTTCATTGCAGAAATACTACACCATTCCACTCATCCGTGTTCATTGCAGAAATACTACACCATTCCACTCATCCGTGTTCATGCAGAAATACGATACCATTCCACTCATCCGTGTTCATGCAGAAATACGACACTATTTCACTCATCCGTGTTCATTGCAGAAATACTACACCATTCCACTCATCCGTGTTCATTGCAGGAATACTACACCATTTCACTCATCCATGTTCATTGCAGAAATACTACACCATTCCACTCATCCGTGTTCATGCAAAAATACGATACCATTCCACTCATCCGTGTTCATGCAGAAATACGACACCATTTCACTCATCCGTGTTCATTGCAGAAATACGACACCATTTCACTCATCCGTGTTCATGCAGAAATACGACACCATTTCACTCATCCGTATTCATGCAGAAATACGATACCATTTCACTCATCCGTGTTCATGCAGAAATACGACACCATTTAACTCATCCGTGTTCATTGCAGGAATACTACACCATTTCACTCATCCGTGTTCATTGCAGAAATACGACACCATTTCACTCATCCGTGTTCATTGCAGGAATACTACACCATTTCACTCATCCGTGTTCATTGCAGAAATAAGATACCATTTCACTCATCCGTGTTCATGCAGAAATACGACACCATTTCACTCATCCGTGTTCATGCAGAAATACTACACCATTCCACTCATCCGTGTTCATGCAGAAATACGATACCATTCCACTCATCCGTGTTCATGCAGAAATACGATACCATTCCACTCATCCGTGTTCATACAGAAATACGATACCATTCCACTCACCCGTGTTCATGCAGAAATACGATACCATTCCACTCATCCGTGTTCATGCAGAAATACGACACTATTTCACTCATCCGTGTTCATTGCAGAAATACTACACCATTCCACTCATCCGTGTTCATTGCAGGAATACTACACCATTTCACTCATCCGTGTTCATTGCAGAAATACTACACCATTCCACTCATCCGTGTTCATGCAAAAATACGATACCATTCCACTCATCCGTGTTCATGCAGAAATACGACACCATTTCACTCATCCGTGTTCATTGCAGAAATACGACACCATTTCACTCATCCGTGTTCATGCAGAAATACGACACCATTTCACTCATCCGTATTCATGCAGAAATACGATACCATTTCACTCATCCGTGTTCATGCAGAAATACGACACCATTTAACTCATCCGTGTTCATTGCAGGAATACTACACCATTTCACTCATCCGTGTTCATTGCAGAAATACGACACCATTTCACTCATCCGTGTTCATTGCAGGAATACTACACCATTTCACTCATCCGTGTTCATTGCAGAAATAAGATACCATTTCACTCATCCGTGTTCATGCAGAAATACGACACCATTTCACTCATCCGTGTTCATGCAGAAATACGACACCATTTCACTCATCCGTGTTCATGCAGTAATACGATACCATTTCACTCATCCGTGTTTGTTTTTGTGTTTGGTTGTTGGTGTTTTTTGTTTGGTGTTTTTGTGTTTGGGTGTGTTTTTGTGTTTGGTGTTTTTTGTGTTTGGTGTTTTTTGTGTTTGGTGTTTTTGTGTGTTTGGTGTTTTTGTGTTTGGTTGTTTGTGTTTGGTTGTTTTTTGTAGTATGGCTTTGCATCACAGGCAGAGTTGATTGAGCATACCTAACAGAGAACCGGAAATCTCTATAGTATGGTTGATATATATTCCGTATCTGAAGCTGAACAGAAGTCGTGAGAGCGCAGTGGTATCCCATTCGCTACAGGTGTGAAAGACCCGGAGTTCGAGCAATGCAGTTGTAGCCGTTACGATTGTGCCTTTGGGCAAGGGGCTTAAGTTATATGTCTCCCTCATGGCGATGGATTCCGTCAGGAATGAGGTATAAACTAATGAATCTCAATGAACTTTACATTTATTCGATGGCCACATCGTACATTTACTATAGATACCCACTCTGTTCATTAACTAGATACCCACACCGTGCATTAACTAGATACCCACACCGTGCATTAACTAGATACCCACACCGTGCATTAACTATATAACCTAAATGTGCATTGCCTAAATAACCGTACTGTGCAATAACGAGATACCCACACCGTGCATTAACTATATAACCTAAATGTGCATTGCCTAGATAGCCGTGTTGTGCACTAAGTAGATACCCGCATTGCGCATTCATTAGATACACATCCTTCGTATTAATTAAATAACTCGAACTGCGCATTAATTAACTTGATAATAGCATTGCAAATTAACTAACTAGATCACAGCAATGTACACTAACCCAGGCTGAACAGGTATTAGGTTAATGAACAGATTCAAGTTACATTACTTGAACATCGTTCAAAACAGTTTTCTAAAGAAATGTTCATCATCTAAGATACAAAATACATTTCATCCTCAATAACACATAATTACAAACATTACATAAACAATTAAATGCGAACATTGAACAGTACCACCGAAAACACACACGCAAAAAGACAGAACACCTCTCCCAAAGAGCTTCACTGTGATCCTTGAGATGTGAAACTACGCTGAGGGAATATTACACACATCATGCAATACACCTATATTAATATAGGAAAACTTCCAGCAGATGTTGGAGCATCAGATTCTCACATAAAGATAACGCGATATCTTCCGCAAGCATGGTACACAATAAGGAGGATATGTGTAGTTAACAATGTGCCGATCTACTATCAAACACCAGATTAACGCGACAATCTACTACCAAACACCAGGTTAACGCGACAATCTACTACCAAACACCAGGTTAACGCGACAATCTACTACCAAACACCAGGTTAACGCGACAATC
Organism: Archivesica marissinica; assembly: GCA_014843695.1. Lineage (NCBI taxonomy): Eukaryota > Metazoa > Mollusca > Bivalvia > Venerida > Vesicomyidae > Archivesica > Archivesica marissinica. Next base: position 7,736,299 of record CM026386.1, on the reverse strand, counting down.
TACTACCAAACACCAGGTTAACGCGACAATCTACTACCAAACATCAGGTTAACAACGCTGACTTGTATGCGACAATCTACTACCAAACACCAGGTTAACGCGACAATCTACTACCAAACACCAGGTTAACAACGCTGACTTGTATGCGCCAACCTACTACCAAACATCAGGTTAGCGCGACAATCTACTACCAAACACCAGGTTAACGCGACAATCTACTACCAAACACCAGGTTAACAACGCTGACTTGTATGCGACAACCTACTACTAAACATCAGGTTAGCGCGACAATCTACTACCAAACACCAGGTTAACGCGACAATCTACTACCAAACACCAGGTTAACAACGCTGACTTGTATGCGACAACCTACTACCAAACATCAGGTTAGCGCGACAATCTACTACCAAACACCAGGTTAACGCGACAATCTACTACCAAACACCAGGTTAACAACGCTGACTTGTATGCGACAACCTACTACCAAACATCAGGTTGTCGTAGAACAGTTACCATGTTACAAATACACGGACTATAGTGTACATAAGCCGAGGCTATCGAGCAGATACAAACGGTATGAGTAAGCACATGTGGCATCGTTAATCGCACACAGCACACACACAGTACATAGCACACACGAAATACTTACAAAACACCAATTCAATTGAATTCAAACTTTATTATTGTCACAAAACATGCGGGTACGGTGTGTTACGGGAGACCAGAAACATATGTACGCTAGAACAGCCTTAATATAGATGTCTGCTATGTACGGATGGGTACGGTGCGCTACGGGAGACCAGAAACATATGTATGCTAGAACAGCCTTAATATAGATGTCTGCTATGTACGGATGGGTACGGAGCGTCACGGGAGACCATAAACATATGTACGCTAGAACAGCCTTGCAATATATGGCTGATGGGTACGGACGGGTACGGAGCGTTACGGGAGACCATAAACATATGTACGCTAGAACAGCCTGACAATATATGGCTGCTATGTACAGATTGTACGGAGCGCTACGGGAGACCAGAAACATATGTATGCTAGAACAGCCTTACAATATATGGCAGCTGGGTACGGACGGGTACCGGGCGCTACGGGAGTATATAAACATATATACGCTAGATCAGACTTACTATAGATGCCTGATATGTACAGATTGTATGGGGCGTTACGGGAGACCAGAAACATATGTACGCTAGAACAGCCTTACAATAGATGGCTGACTGCATTGTAAACGAATTAACATGATTAACGTGTGCCTGATTTCCTCCGATAGACTACATAGGTATGTTCAAGAATATCTCAAGTGTATACGGGACGGGAATGGTTGCATAGCAACAATGTACACCACATCCAGGTTAATCACAGGAGCATGCTGGCCAGGCGACTTTTGTTATATTACAGTTTATCAGTATATTTCCTCTGGTTAACAAGTTCTATATTCTGGCAAACACGCATAGATAGCGAGTAGATGTCAGATTAAATAACAAACGTTTTTCCAACCCTCTAGCAAACCGGTGAACATTTTAGAAAATAGTGTTCATATGTCGAGTGGAATGTGTGCAACATCATCCCATATCACACCAAACCTGTCCATTTTATTCAACATATCAAACCGTTATATGCTAAGTGGAACACAGATGAGATCGCTATAAATTTGACTGATGAATTATATCATACAAGTACACTCAAACCTGTGTTAGTGGTCACCTCTATTAAGCAGTCAACCTACATTAAGTAGTAAGTTTCCAGATTCCCAATATATTGTTTTATTATACATTTGCCCTCTATTAATCAGCCAATTTTGCTAATCAGCAACATTCTGTGATTCACATGGATGGTTGCTTAACATAGTCGAGGCTACACCAGATACACAGTTAGCATAGCATAGAAGTCGATGCTGCACCACATACACAGTTAGCATAGCATAGAAGTCGAGGCTGTACCATATACACAGTTACCATAGTATAGAAGTCGAGGCTGTACCATATACACAGTTACCATAGTATAGAAGTCGAGGCTGCACCATATACACAGTTAGCATAGCATAGAAGTCGAGGCTGCACCATATACACAGTTAGCATTGCATAGAAGTCGAGGCTGTACCATATACACAGTTAGCATAGCATAGAAGTCGAGGCTGCATCATATACACAGTTAGCATAGCATATAAGTCGAGGCTGCACCATATACACAGTTAGCATAGTATAGAAGTCGAGGCTCCATCATATACACAGTTAGCATAGCATAGAAGTCGAGGCTGTACCATATACACAGTTAGCGTAGCATAGAAGTCGAGGCTGCATCATATACACAGTTAGCATAGCATAGAAGTCGAGGCTGTACCATATACACAGTTAGCATAGCATAGAAGTCGAGGCTGTACCATATACACAGTTAGCATAGCATAGAAGTCGAGGCTGCATCATATACACAGTTAGCATAGCATAGAAGTCGAGGCTGTACCATATACACAGTTAGCATAGCATAGAAGTCGAGGCTACACCAGATACACAGTTAGCGTAGCATAGAAGTCGAGGCTGTACCATATACACAGTTAGCATAGCATAGAAGTCGAGGCTGTACCATATACACAGTTAGCATAGTTTAGAAGTCGAGGCTGTACCATATACACAGTTAGCATAGTATAGAAGTCGAGGCTGTACCATATACACAGTTAGCATAGCATAGAAGTCGAGGCTGTACCATATACACAGTTAGCATAGCATAGAAGTCGAGGCTGCATCATATACACAGTTAGCATAGCATAGAAGTCGAGGCTGTACCATATACACAGTTAGCATAGCATAGAAGTCGAGGCTACACCAGATACACAGTTAGCGTAGCATAGAAGTCGAGGCTGTACCATATACACAGTTAGCATAGCATAGAAGTCGAGGCTGTACCATATACACAGTTAGCATAGTTTAGAAGTCGAGGCTGTACCATATACACAGTTAGCATAGTATAGAAGTCGAGGCTGCACCATATACACAGTTAGCATAGCATATTAGTCGAGGCTGCACCATATACACAGTTACCATAGCATAGAAGTCGAGGCTGTACCATATACACAGTTAGCATAGTATAGAAGTCGAGGCTGCACCATATACACAGTTACCATAGAATAGAAGTCGAGGCTGTACCACATACACAGTTAGCATTGCATAGAAGTCGATGCTGCACCACATACACAGTTAGCATTGCATATAAGTCGAGGCTGCACCACATACACAGTTAGCATTGCATAGAAGTCGATGCTGCACCACATACACAGTTAGCATTGCATAGAAGTCGATGCTGCACCACATACACAGTTAGCATTGCATATAAGTCGAGGCTGCACCACATACACAGTTAGCATTGCATAGAAGTCGATGCTGCACCACATACACAGTTAGCATTGCATAGAAGTCGATGCTGCACCACATACACAGTTAGCATTGCATATAAGTCGAGGCTGCACCACATACACAGTTAGCATTGCATAGAAGTCGATGCTGCACCACATACACAGTTAGCATTGCATAGAAGTCGATGCTGCACCACATACACAGTTAGCATTGCATATAAGTGGAAGAGTACAACAGAGGTAGGTGGCATAGAACGTAACATTACACACACAGAGAACATAACACAGCAGGCAGTACAAACACATAAATATAGAAGACAGGGGTATCGCCTTTATATCTAAATCCGCTATATCTAAAATGTTGGACACCTGTCCTGTGCAACTTGAAATAGCAACGCTACACGTGCATCGTGCATCTACATATCTCTTATCAAATATTTCCTGGAATACTCGTAGTTTACTGCATGCACGCAGAGTGTTGTATAGCGTTGCAACAGTGAATAACCGCTTGCTATACTACTATACATACTATGTTATGTGCAGACTATATATTGAATTAATTATATGTATGTATTTCGGTAGTTTATGTTTCCCCCTTAATTATAACAATACTACTGCATTATTACATGTTCTATCATTCTCAGTTCTGGGGTTTCTCTGTTGCCTGGCGGCTTTATATTGATTCATGTTTAGATTCAAAGGAATCGTGCTGAGAATTCACTACGCGGAGCTTATGAAAGATTACAAAACAGAAGTGAAGGCACACGAACAAAGTTCTTCTGATAAATTGAGTGTAAATGTGTCTGTTGCTTGGTAAATATATGTTCATAAAATGGAGAGCAAATACTAAATCACTATCCATGATTAATTTATTTAAGTAAATCACAAAGTTATAAATATTTTTCCAAGGTCATTCATAAACGTGTGTCACGTACTGTAGATGTAATAGAAGTACATGGGTCACATACTGTATATGTAACAGATGTTTATGTGTCACGTACTGTAGATGTAATAGAAGTACATGTGTCACGTACTGTATATGTAACATATGTTGATGTGTCACGTACAGATGTAATAGACATTTTCAAATATGATCAAGCAGCGACAAGCAATCCACTTACAACGCCAAGCAATCCACATACAACGCCAAGCAATCCACCTACAACGCCAAGCAATCCACATACAACGCCAAGCAATCCACCTACAACGCCAAGCAATCCACATACAACGCCAAGCAATCCACATACAACGCCAAGCAATCCACCTACAACGCCAAGCAATCCACATACAACGCCAAGCAATCCACATACAACGCCAAGCAGTCCACATACAACGCCAAGCAATCCACATACAACACCAAGCAATCCACATACAACGCCGAGCAATCCACCTACAACACCAAGCAATCCACCTACAACGACAAGCAATCCACCTACAACGCCAAGCAATCCACTTACAACGCCAAGCTATGCACCTACAACGCCAAGCAATCCACCTACAACACCAAGCAATCCACCAACAACACCAAGCAATCCACATACAACGCCAAGCAATCCACCTACAACACCAAACAATCCACCTACAACACCAAGCAATCCACATACAATGCAAACCATACACATACAACGCCAAGCAATCCACCTACAACACCAACCAATCCACATACAACGCCAAGCAATCCATCTACAACGCCAATCAATCCACATACAACGCAAACCATACACATACAACGCCAAGCAATCCACATACAACGCCAAGCAATCCACATACAACGCCAAGCAATCCACATACAACGCCAAGCAATCCACCTACAACGCCAAGCAATCCACATACAACGCCAAGCAATCCACCTACAATGCCAAGCAATCCACCTACAATGCCAAGCAATCCACATAAAACGCCAAGCAATCCACCTACAACGCCAAGCAATCCAATTACAACGCCAAGCAGTCCACATACAATGCCAAGCAATCCACATACAACACCAAGCAATCCACCTACAACACCAAGAAATCCACATACAACGCCAAGCAATCCACCTATACAGCGCCAAACAATCCACCTACAACGCCAAGCAATCCACATACAACGCCAAACAATCCACCTACAACGCCAAGCACACAACATACAACGCCAAGCAATCCACCTACACCGCCAAGCAATCCACATACAACGCCAAGCAACCCACCTACAACACCAAGCAATCCACCTACAACACCAAGCAATCCACATACAACGCCAAGCAATCCACACACAACGCCAAGCAATCCACATACAACGCCAAGCAATCCACCTACAACACCAAGCAATCCACATACAACACCTAACAATCCACCTACAACGACAAGCAATCCACATACAACACCAATCAATCCACATACAACGCAAAACAATCCACCTACACGCAAATCCATCCACCTACAACGCCAAACAATCCACCTAAAACGCCAAGTAATCCACCTACAACGCCAGGCAATCCACATACAACACCAAGCAGTCCACATACAACGCCAAGCAATCCACATACAACACCAAGCAATCCACATACAACGCCGAGCAATCCACCTACAACACCTAGCAATCCACCTACAACGACAAGCAATCCACCTACAACGCCAAGCAATCCACTTACAACGCCAAGCTATCCTCCTACAACGCCAAGCAATCCACCTACAACACCAAGCAATCCACCTACAACGCCAAGTAATCCACCTACAACACCAAGCAATCCACATACAAGCCAAGCAATCCACATACAACGCCAAGCAATCCACCTACAACGCCAATCAATCCACATACAACGCAAACCATACATACAACGCCAAGCAATCCACATACAACGCCAAGCAATCCACCTACAACGCCAAGCAATCCACCTACAACGCCAAGCAATCCACATACAACGCCAAGCAATCCACCTACAATGCCAAGCAATCCACCTACAACGCCAAGCAATCCACATACAACGCCAAGCAATCCACCTACAACGCCAAGCAATCCACCTACAACGCCAATCAATCCACATACAACGCAACCATACACATACAACGCCAAGCAATCCCTACAACGCCAAGCAATCCACCTACAACGCCAAGCAATCCACCAACAACGCCAAGCAATCCACATAAAACGCAAACCATACACATACAACACCAACCAATCCACATACAACGCCAAGCAATCCACCTACAACGCCAAGCAATCCACCACAACACCAACAATCCACATACAACGTCAAGCAATCCACCTACAACGCCAAGCAATCCACTTACAACGCCAAGCAATCCACCTACAACACCAAGCAATCCACCTACAACACCAAGCAATCCACATACAACGCCAAGCAATCCACATACAACGCCAAGCAATCCACATACAACGCCAAGCAATCCACCTACAACACCAAGCAATCCACATACAACACCAAACAATCCACCTACAACGACAAGCAATCCACATACAACACCAATCAATCCACATACAACGCCAGCAATCCACATACAACGCAAACCATCCACATACAACGCCAAGCAATCCACATACAACGCCAAGCAATCCACCTACAACGCCAAGCAATCCACCTACAACGCCAAGCAATCCACATACAACGCCAAGCAATCCACCTACAACGCCAAGCAATCCACCTACAACGCCAAGCAATCCACATACAACGCCAAGCAATCCACCTACAACGCCAAGCAATCCACCTACAACGCCAAGCAATCCACATACAACGCAAACATACACTACAACGCCAAGCAATCCCCTACAACGCCAAGCAATCCACCTACAACGCCAAGCAATCCCCACAACGCCAAGCAATCCACTAAACGCCAACCATCAATACAACGCCAAGCATCCACATACAACGCCAAGCAATCCCCTACAACGCCAAGCAATCCACCTACAACGCCAACAATCCACATACAACGCAACAATCCACCTACAACGCCAAGCAATCCACTACAACGCCAAGCAATCCACCTACAACGCCAAGCAATCCACCTACAACGCCAAGCAATCCACATACAACCAAGCAATCACACAACGCCAAGCAATCCACATACAACGCCAAGCAATCCACCTACAACGCCAAGCAATCCACATACAACGCCAAGCAATCCACCTACAACGCCAAGCAATCCACATACAACCCAACAATCCACATACAAGCCGCCAAGATCCACTACAACGCCACAATCCACTACAACGCCAAGCACCATACAACGCCAAGCAATCCACATACAACGCCAAGCAATCCACATACAACGCCAAGCAATCCACATACAACGCCAAGCAATCCACATACAACGCCAAGCAATCCACATACAACACCAAGCAATCCACATACAACGCCAAGCAATCCACATACAACACCAAGCAATCCACCTACAACGCCAAGCAATCCACCTACAATGCCAAGCAATCCACTTACAACGCCAAGCTATCATCCTACAACGCCAAGCAATCCACATACAACGCCAAGCAATCCACCTACAACGCCAAGCAATCCACATACAACGCCAAGCAATCCACCTACAACGCCAATCAATCCACCTACAACGCCAAGCAATCCACATACAACGCCAAGCAATCCACATACAACGCCAAGCAATCCACCTACAACGCCAAGTAATCCACCTACAACACCAAGCAATCCACATACAACGCCAAGCAATCCACATACAACGCCAAGCAATCCACACACAACGCCAAGCAATCCACCTACAACGCCAATCAATCCACATACAACGCAAACCATACATATACAACGCCAAGCAATCCACCAACAACGCCAACCAATCCACATACAACGCCAAGCAATCCACCTACAACACCAATCAATCCACATACAACGCAAACCATACACATACAACGCCAAGCAATCCACATACAACGCCAAGCAATCCACCTACAACGCCAAGCAATCCACCAACAACACCAAACAATCCACATACAACGCAAACCATACACATACAACACCAACCAATCCACCTACAACGCCACGCAATCCACATACAATGCCAAGCAATCCACATACAACGCCAAGCAATCCACCTACAACGCCAATCAATCCACATACAACGCAAACCATACACATACAACGCCAAGCAATCCACATACAACGCCAAGCAATCCACCTACAACGCCAAGTAATCCACCTACCACCAAGCAATCCACTACAACACCAAGCAATCCACATACAACGCCAAGCAATCCACATACAACGCCAAGCAATCCACATACAACGCCAAGCAATCCACCTACAACGCCAAGCAATCCACATACAACGCACATCATACAAACACATACAACGCCAAGCAATCCACCTACAACGCCAAGCAATCCACATACAACGCCAAGCAATCCACCTACAACCCAAGCAATCCACTACAACGCACAATCCACTACAACGCAACAAATCCACATACAACGCCAAGCAATCCACCTACAACGCCAACAATCCACATACAACGCCAAGCAATCCACATACAACGCCAAGCAATCCACCTACAACGCCAAGCAATCCACTACAACGCCAAGCAATCCACCACAACACCAACAATCCACATACAACGCCAAGCAATCCACCTACAACGCCAAGCAATCCACCTACACGCAAGCAATCCACTACAACGCCAAGCAATCCACTACAACGCCAAGCACACGCCAAGAATCCACTACAACTACAACCATAATCCACATACAACGCAAACCATCACATACAACGCCAAGCAATCCACATACAACGCCAAGCAACCACCTACAACGCCAAGCAATCCACCTACAACGCCAAGCAATCCACATACAACGCCAAGCAATCCACCTACAACGCCAAGCAATCCACCTACAACGCCAAGCAATCCACATACAACGCCAAGCAATCCACCACAACGCCAAGCAATCCACCTACAACGCCAATCAATCCACATACAACGCAAACCATACATACAACGCCAAGCAATCCACTACAACGCCAAGCAATCCACTACAACGCCAAGCAATCCCATACATACAACGCCAAGCAATCCCTACAACGCCAAGCAATCCACCACAACCCAACAATCCACTACACGCAACATCACTACAACGCCAAGCAATCCAATACAACGCCAAGCAATCCACTACAACGCCAAGCAATCCACCTACAACGCCAAGCAATCCACATACAACCCAAGCAATACCACAACGCCAAGCAATCCACATACAACGCCAAGCAATCCACCTACAACGCCAAGTAATCCACATACAACGCCAAGCAATCCACTACAACGCCAAGCAATCCATGCCAAGCAATCCACATACAACGCCAAGCAATCCACCTACAACGCCAAGTAATCCACATACAACGCCAAACAATCCACATACAACGCCAAACAATCCACCTACAACGCCAAGCACACAACTTACAACGCCAAGCAATCCACCTACAACGCCAAGCAATCCACATACAACGCCAAGCAATCAACCTACAACACCAAGCAATCCACCTACAACACCAAGCAATCCACTTACAACGCCAATCAATCCACTTACAACGCCAAGCAATCCACCTACAACACCAAGCAATCCTCTTACAACGCCAAGCAAACCACTTACAACGCCAAGCAAGCCACTTACAACGCCATGCAATGTATGTAGTTGGTTGAACTTTGTGTTTACTAGTTGCACCGATATATTCTAAGCGCTAATCACGGCTTTAAGAAAATGAACCTTGTAACACTATTTCATCTTATTGGCAACAACCAAAATCACGTGCCATCATCATATTCAACGTGACTAGAACGTGACTTCAATAGCAACACGAGGCTGATTCGATTTGATCCTGAGATTATTGAGGCAGTTGAACAATACGTACATCTCGAGCTATCATCTGCGATAAATATATATCGGTGTGTGATTCGAAACAAGCATCAAACTTTACTTTGTATAATGAATAATTACATTGCACGAGCTTGTCCCGTTTCCTAGGCAACGTATACAAGTCGGTAGTTTTACCAAAATGTCTATTTTGATGTGATCTGTGGAACTATTGGCCTTATTCCAATTCATCACAGCTGGAAAGTCGCGAATTGTATGATAAAGTTGTTCAAAATCTGCTACGATGTTCAAACACACGCACGCACGCACGCGCGTGCGCACGCACATACATGACCCTTGGTTGCCTTGCTGTCCCATCGATAGAGACGGAAATTACAAACATAACTAACATGTACTAACTAGTACACACCCTGTAACTATCTAGTGCCGTCCACCTAGTACACACACTGTAACTATCTAGTACCGTCCACCTAGTACACACCCTGTAACTATCTAGTACCGTCCACCTAGTACACCCTGTAACTATCTAGTACCGTCAACCTAGTACACACCATGTAACTATCTAGTACCGTCCACCTAGTACACCCTGTAACTATCTAGTACCGTCCACCTAGTACACACCATGTAACTATCTAGTACCGTCCATCTAGTACACACCATGTAACTATCTAGTACCGTCCACCTAGTATACACCCTGTAACTATCTAGTACCGTCCACCTAGTACACACACTGTAACTATCTAGTACCGTCCACCTAGTATACACCCTGTAACTATCTAGTACCGTCCACCTAGTACACACCATGTAACTATCTAGTACCGTCCACCTAGTACACACCCTGTAACTATCTAGTACCGTCCACCTAGTACACACCATGTAACTATCTAGTACCGTCCACCTAGTACACACCATGTAACTATCTAGTACCGTCCACCTAGTACACACCATGTAACTATCTAGTACCGTCCACCTAGTACCCCCTGTAACTATCTAGTACCGTCCACCTAGTACACACCCTGTAACTATCTAGTACCGTCCACCTAGTACACACCCTGTAACTATCTAGTACCGTCCACCTAGTACCCCCTGTAACTATCTAGTACCGTCCACCTAGTAAACACCCTGTAACTATCTAGTACCGTCCACCTAGTACACACCATGTAACTATCTAGTACCGTCCACCTAGTAAACACCCTGTAACTATCTAGTACCGTCCACCTAGTAAACACCCTGTAACTATCTAGTACCGTCCACCTAGTATACACCCTGTAACTATCTAGTACCGTCCACCTAGTACACACCCTGTAACTATCTAGTACCGTCCACCTAGTACACACCATGTAACTATCTAGTACCCTCCACCTAGTACACACCCTGTAACTATCTAGTACCGTCCACCTAGTATATACACCATGTAACTATCTAGTGCCGTCCACCTAGTACACACCCTGTAACTATCTAGTACCGTCCACCTAGTATACACCATGTAACTATCTAGTGCAGTCCACCTAGTATACACACCATGTAACTATCTAGTACCGTCCACCTAGTACACCTGTAACTATCTAGTGCCGTCCACCTAGTACACACCCTGTAACTATCTAGTACCGTCCACCTAGTACCCCCTGTAACTATCTAGTACCGTCCACCTAGTACACACCATGTAACTATCTAGTACCGTCCACCTAGTACACACCATGTAACTATCTAGTACCGTCCACCTAGTACCCCCTGTAACTATCTAGTACCGTCCACCTAGTACACACCCTGTAACTATCTAGTACCGTCCACCTAGTACACACCCTGTAACTATCTAGTACCGTCCACCTAGTACCCCCTGTAACTATCTAGTACCGTCCACCTAGTAAACACCCTGTAACTATCTAGTACCGTCCACCTAGTACACACCATGTAACTATCTAGTACCGTCCACCTAGTAAACACCCTGTAACTATCTAGTACCGTCCACCTAGTAAACACCCTGTAACTATCTAGTACCGTCCACCTAGTATACACCCTGTAACTATCTAGTACCGTCCACCTAGTACACACCCTGTAACTATCTAGTACCGTCCACCTAGTACACACCATGTAACTATCTAGTACCCTCCACCTAGTACACACCCTGTAACTATCTAGTACCGTCCACCTAGTATATACACCATGTAACTATCTAGTGCCGTCCACCTAGTACACACCCTGTAACTATCTAGTACCGTCCACCTAGTATACACCATGTAACTATCTAGTGCCGTCCACCTAGTATACACACCATGTAACTATCTAGTACCGTCCACCTAGTACACCTGTAACTATCTAGTGCCGTCCACCTAGTACACACCCTGTAACTATCTAGTACCGTCCACCTAGTACCCCCTGTAACTATCTAGTACCGTCCACCTAGTACACACCATGTAACTATCTAGTGCCGTCCACCTAGTATACACACCATGTAACTATCTAGTACCGTCCACCTAGTACACCTGTAACTATCTAGTGCCGTCCACCTAGTATACATACCATGTAACTATATAGTACCGTCCACCTAGTATACACACCATGTAACTATCTAGTACCGTCCACCTAGTATACACACCATGTAACTATCTAGTACCGTCCACCTAGTATACCCCCTGTAACTATCTAGTACCGTCCACCTAGTACACACCATGTAACTATCTAGTACCGTCCACCTAGTATACACACAATGTAACTATCTAGTACCGTCCACCTAGTACACCATGTAACTATCTAGTACCGTCCACCTAGTACACACACTGTAACTCTCTAGTACCGTCCACCTAGTACACACTGTAACTATCTAGTACCGTCCACCTAGTATACATTCCATACACCTGCAAGGTTACATTCCATACACCTGCAAGGTTACATTCCATACATCTGCAAGGTTACATTCCATACATGAACAACTTTGGTTTTTATAAGTTACCTACTTACGTGCATGATTCATTCGTTCAACTTAAGTTTCAATGGAAACGGTACTCGGTGTTCGCCAGATCGAACAGGTGAGTTTTCTCCGGGTACTCCGGTTTCCTCCCACAGGAATGACCACATATACGATTTCATCCGCGCCAACGAGAGTGAGTAATATAAGTTGTTAGAACTTGCGTCGCAATCGTTGTAAAATAAATAAAGTTTAAACTTTAAAACGGTACTCTACGAAAATATGTTTATGAATACATGTTTATGAATACAAGTAGACTGCGCCGGTATTCAATATTGAAAACATGTTCAGCGTAAATAAACCTTGTCATTTATAGTTACTAGGCAACCTAGAATTAAAGCATGCATACTACACTGTTGTCTGGTAATAAACAAAGGCCACGAGTTCGAGCCCCGCTGGAGCCGTTACGGGTGTACCCATAGGCAATGCATTTAAAATACACATTGCCTCTTCTTTCTCCCTTATGGCGATGGATTCCATCAGGAGTGAGGTCTCGAGAGTTATTAATGTAAGTTGTAAGAACTTGTTTCACAATCGAACATAAATAAATGTGTATGAACTAATAAACAACATATTTTCCTAGTGGGAACATTACATTACATTGTATTTCGTTGACAATGAGAGACATCGGTCAGTTACTGCCCTTGAATACTCAAAAATATGTACATCCTCTTATGTGTGTGTGTTTTAAGTTTAATTATCGTCGCTACCGGTTGCCCATATGAGCGACGCCTCCTGAAGAGATTAGTCATTTTAGATGTTGGAGGATAGTGCAATGATACAGACAGAGACCCATTCCAGAGTCTCCTCTGGTTCTTTTACGTGCACGGTGTAAAGCACCGACACGAGACCTCGGTTTAACGTCCCATCTGAAAGACTGTTAATTTTATTAGGGTCAGACTGAGGATCTGCAATCCCTGGTTTACCAGTCCAGCGTGTTACCACTGGGCTACAGATCCGTCTGTCCGTCCTCTTAAGTTGTTTCCTCTGTTTTTATAGTTGTTTCCTCGTTTTTATAGTTGTTTCCTCTGTTTGTATAGTTGTTTCCTCGTTTTTATAGTTGTTTCCTCTGTTTGTATAGTTGTTTCCTCGTTTTTATAGTTGTTTCCTCTGTTTTTATAGTTGTTTCCTCTGTTTGTATAGTTGTTTCCTCGTTTTTATAGTTGTTTCCTCTGTTTTTATAGTTGTTTCCTCTGTTTGTATAGTTGTTTCCTCTGTTTGTATAGTTGTTTCCTCTGTTTTTATAGTTGTTTCCTCTGTTTTTATAGTTGTTTCCTCGTTTTTATAGTTGTTTCCTCTGTTTTTATAGTTGTTTCCTCGTTTTTATAGTTGTTTCCTCGTTTTTATAGTTGTTTCCTCGTTTTTATAGTTGTTTCCTCTGTTTGTATAGTTGTTTCCTCTGTTTTTATAGTTGTTTCCTCGTTTTTATAGTTGTTTCCTCGTTTTTATAGTTGTTTCCTCTGTTTTTATAGTTGTTTCCTCTGTTTTTATAGTTGTTTCCTCGTTTTTATAGTTGTTTCCTCTGTTTTTATAGTTGTTTCCTCGTTTTTATAGTTGTTTCCTCGTTTTTATAGTTGTTTCCTCTGTTTTTATAGTTGTTTCCTCGTTTTTATAGTTGTTTCCTCTGTTTGTATAGTTGTTTCCTCGTTTTTATAGTTGTTTCCTCTGTTTTTATAGTTGTTTCCTCTGTTTGTATAGTTGTTTCCTCTGTTTTTATAGTGTTTCCTCGTTTTGTTTTATAGTTGTTTCCTCGTTTTTATAGTTGTTTCCTCTGTTTTTATAGTTGTTTCCTCGTTTTATAGTTGTTTCCTCTGTTTTTATAGTTGTTTCCTCGTTTTTATAGTTGTTTCCTCTGTTTGTATAGTTGTTTCCTCTGTTTTTATAGTTGTTTCCTCGTTTTATAGTTGTTTCCTCTGTTTTATAGTTGTTTCCTCTGTTTTTATAGTTGTTTCCTCGTTTTTATAGTTGTTTCCTCGTTTTATAGTTGTTTCCTCGTTTTATAGTTGTTTCCTCGTTTTTATAGTGTTTCCTCTGTTTTTTAGTTGTTTCCTGTTTTTATAGTTGTTTCCTCTGTTTTTATAGTTGTTTCCTCTGTTTTTATAGTTGTTTCCTCTGTTTTATAGTTGTTTCCTCTGTTTTTATAGTTGTTTCCTCGTTTTTATAGTTGTTTCCTCGTTTTTATAGTTGTTTCCTCGTTTTTATAGTTGTTTCCTCTGTTTTTATAGTTGTTTCCTCTGTTTTTATAGTTGTTTCCTCGTTTTTATAGTTGTTTCCTCTGTTTTTATAGTTGTTTCCTCTGTTTTTATAGTTGTTTCCTCGTTTTTATAGTTGTTTCCTCGTTTTTATAGTTGTTTCCTCGTTTTTATAGTTGTTTCCTCTGTTTTTATAGTTGTTTCCTCTGTTTTTATAGTTGTTTCCTCGTTTTTATAGTTGTTTCCTCTGTTTTTATAGTTGTTTCCTCGTTTTTATAGTTGTTTCCTCGTTTTTATAGTTGTTTCCTCGTTTTTATAGTTGTGTTTTATAGTTGTTTCCTCGTTTTATAGTTGTTTTTATAGTTGTTTCCTCTGTTTTTATAGTTGTTTCCTCGTTTTTATAGTTGTTTCCTCTGTTTGTATAGTTGTTTCCTCGTTTTTATAGTTGTTTCCTCTGTTTGTATAGTTGTTTCCTCTGTTTGTATAGTTGTTTCCTCTGTTTGTATAGTTGTTTCCTCTGTTTGTATAGTTGTTTCCTCTGTTTGTATAGTTGTTTCCTCTGTTTGTATAGTTGTTTCCTCTGTTTGTATAGTTGTTTCCTCTGTTTTTATAGTTGTTTCCTCTGTTTTTATAGTTGTTTCCTCTGTTTTTATAGTTGTTTCCTCGTTTTTATAGTTGTTTCCTCGTTTTTATAGTTGTTTCCTCGTTTTTATAGTTGTTTCCTCTGTTTGTATCGTTGTTTCCTTTGTACAACATTATTTCACTGGTCTTTAACTTTCTCACACTATACTTATCATGTTACTATACCTCGACAGATATCCTACAGTATATACAATGGGTAAACATATGTACTTTTATCAATTAATTACCATGATTTGGATATAATCACATTTCTCATAGCGCAACATCTGGTTAGGGAACAACAGTAAAAACAAAGGATTCCAACTAAGGACAAATCGAACTTTATCTGCCATGGAAGGTAATAGAAAAGTATGCGAGGTCCTTCATTGTAATGTGCATATACTATACATGTGTACTGAGAACGGCACTCCGTAAAGCTGGAATAGATCCATATTTGTATTTGATTTAAAAACAAACTATGATATACAGTCTACATCCGTTATGTCGAATTCCGTCGGACCGAACAAAATACTTCGACATAACCAAAGTTTGACTTAACGAAAATCGATATAAACGGAGCCAGTTATATGTACACTTGATAGTGTCTGAAAACGGACTTTTATCTGACTTCTTTGACATAGCGGATGTAGACTGTATATTGGTTGGGATATCTACTAGTACCTACAGTATAGAAGAAAAGGAAAGTGGACACATTGCCTCTATGTTTCGTCTAGTGTACCGACACATGCATGCATAATCAGCATTCATATTGCCATGTGGTTTTCATGACTTGAAACAACGGAGACAGATCATGTTTGTATATCAGTACCGTAGCCAGAGGCGAATATCAACCGAGGCAATCTAGGGGGTCCGGGGGCATGTTCCCCCCTTAAAATTGTCGGGGGTATAGAAGCGATTCCCTGCGCTTTCTGATTTAATGAGTTTAACCGTATAATAATGTACTGACGTTTCAGCTCTCTAGCAGTCAAAATGTTGTGCAGCGAAGGGATATATTTTGCATTTTATTAATCTATTTGCTTTGGAAAATTTAACCGAGGTAGCTGCGTCGGTGTGCCTCAGTGTGGCTACGGGCCTGTATGTCCGCTCTTATATTAGACTAGTATTGTGTTGTATCAACAATTCCCATGTGCAGATTAATTTAAATGTCTGTATTGTACATGTTCATTGAAATGCATCTTTGAAACTACAGTGTATTTAGATATTGCCGTATATGTATGCTGGTCACACATGAGTTGCCTGGAATTGCCTCGTATAAGTAGTATAAGCCCCGCCCTCGTGGTCGGGTGGTTACGGAATTGCGTAGTATAAGCCCGCCTCCGTGGTCGGGTGGTTACGGAATTGCCTAGTATAAGCCCGCCTCCGTGGTCGAGTGGTTACGGAATTGCCTCGTATAAGCCCCGCCCTCTTGGTCGGGTGGTTACGGAATTGCGTAGTATAAGCCCGCCTTCGTGGTCGGGTGGTTACGGAATTGCCTAGTATAAGCCCGCCTACGTGGTCGGGTGGTTACGGAATTGCCTAGTATAAGCCCGCCTCCGTGGTCGAGTGGTTACGGAATTGCCTCGTATAAGCCCGCCTTCGTGGTCGGATGGTTACGGAATTGCGTAGTATAAGCCCGCCTCCGTGGTCGGGTGGTTACGGAATTGCCTAGTATAAGCCCGCCTCCGTGGTCGGGTGGTTACGGAATTGCCTAGCATAAGCCCGCCTACGTGGTCGGGTGGTTACGGAATTGCCTAGTATAAGCCCGCCTACGTGGTCGGGTGGTTACGGAATTGCCTAGTATAAGCCCGCCTCCGTGGTCGAGTGGTTACGGAATTGCCTAGTATAAGCCCGCCTCCGTGGTCGGGTGGTTACGGAATTGCCTAGTATAAGCCCGCCTCCGTGGTCGGGTGATTACGGAATTGCCTAGTATAAGCCCGCCTCCGTGGTCGAGTGGTTACGGAATTGCCTCGTATAAGCCCGCCTCCGTGGTCGGGTGGTTACGGAATTGCCTCGTATAAGCCCGCCTTCGTGGTCGGGTGGTTACGGAATTGCCTCGTATAAGCCCCGCCTCCGTGGTCGGGTGGTTACGGAATTGCCTAGTATAAGCCCGCCTTCGTGGTCGGGTGGTTACGGAATTGCCTAGTATAAGCCCGCCTCCGTGGTCGAGTGGTTACGGAATTGCCTCGTATAAGCCCGCCTCCGTGGTCGGGTGGTGGTTACGGAATTGCCTCGTATAAGCCCCGCCTCCGTGGTCGGGTGGTTACGGAATTGCCTAGTATAAGCCCGCCTCTGTGGTCGGGTGGTTACGGAATTGCCTCGTATAAGCCCGCCTCCGTGGTCGGGTGGTTACGGAATTGCCTCGTATAAGCCCCGCCTCCGTGGTCGGGTGGTTACGGAATTGCCTAGTATAAGCCCGCCTCTGTGGTCGGGTGGTTACGGAATTGCCTCGTATAAGCCCGCCTCCGTGGTCGGGTGGTTACGGAATTGCCTCGTATAAGCCCGCCTCCGTGGTCGGGTGGTTACGGTTGCTAACTTGTATACCACTATAACCTATCATCACTGATTGCTATGGGTTTGAGTCCCGCTCAGTGAAAAAGGTATCAGTTGCTTACGGAGGTTGGTGCACTAAGTACTGGTTAACCGCTGGAGCCTGCCCAGGAAATGTGTTGTTAGGTAAACTGTCCGTCGTTAAAATGGACAACCGGTAGCGACGATAAATAAACATAAATATAAAAAAAGAATATAATATATACAGACGAGTCATTAACCAGTGGTTTACACGCTGGACTGCGAATCCCGTGTCGGTGGTTTACACCGTGCATGTAAAAGAACCAAAGGAGACTCTGGAATGGGTCTCTCTCTGTATCATTGCACTATCCTCCAAAATCTAAAACGCCTAAACTCTTCAGGAGGCGTCGCTCATATGGGCAACCGGTAGCGACGATAAATAAAGTAAACATATGCATATATAATATATGTTGCTGTATAGAATACCACCTCTGCTTAATGGTAGATAGCATATGTATATATGCACCCGTCTCTTCTAGAACTAGAAATAGTACAAGTACTTTATGAACTACATGCTACAGTTTAAAGTAATAAATTATATCTCATTATATTTATCTCCGATTCTAACTCCTGTCTGTATGCTAGCAACAAACCCTGGTCTGGTCAGTGTAGGCTATTAGTATAGTATGTAGCAACAAACCCTGGTCTGGTGTAGACTAGTATAGTCTGTAGCAACAAGCCTTGGTCTGGTGTAGACTAGTACAGTCTGGTCATTGTTTTGGTTACGGCTGATTGCCCTGGGTTACGCAATGTGTCCATATATACATATATACATTATACTAACACCGATACACCATCATCATAATCTCGATAATACGTAACAATTAATGAATCTATTAACGAGTTAATGGGAAACCCCCGCGAACCACACCCTACACGGGAGCATGGGCTTTGAAACTGCATCCATTCGCAGCGGGGTTCCTCATACTTACTAATTACATACACACGAGTTCAATATGCCGGCCGACCTGTGGAGCTAATCTATGTGCAAGATCTTACACTAAGAGAGCGTTTCGGATACCGAGAGCAGAAACATCCCAACGAAAATACCCGAGTAGTCCGATTGTCTAAGCAAAGGTATATGGGATAGCGCTGCTGGTATATAAAGTCACAAGCCAAATTGTGTATGTTGCGTACGTTATCTGGGCTTATCGGACATAGAAAGTGAGGACTTGGATATAATATGAGCAAGGTAAGTGATTGTTACTAACACGTGCATATACCAAGGTATATTAATAATTTACAAAGTCAGAACTACTTAACTCGTCGATTTTATTAAACAATATTATTTAAATCTTGCTGAAAGTATTGAATCTATGAAAATTAACAAATTTCATCCAGATATTACCAGGCAATACATTAAGACAAATGTCATAGAAAGTTCTTGGAAATTTTAATAGAATCATATAATTGCATGATTTTCATTGATTTACATAGATCTGCATCTTATGTTTAATACTATGTATAAACTAGGTTTAGATTAAGTAGATGGTGAATACAATGTAGAGCTTTATACCAAATAGAAACATTCATTGGAGGTTGTATACGAGAAGATGATATTATTAATTCCGAGTAAGTTTGCTTTGTTTCGGAACTGAAGTTTGACAATGTAGCACATATCACGAACAATAATAATAACGTTCCTGCTATATTGATTTCATATTTTGTATATGAGTGTAGCCCTGTGTAAGTTGTAAGGGGTTGATTATATGTAGTGCACGAGCATATCGTAAGGAAGACGAACAAGGGACCTGGTATATACTGATCATGTAACGATGTAGCTGCAACTTCTACCTTGATAATGTTATATGTGTCTAAATTAACATATGCATGCATTTCTCATACTCGTGAAGCCAAATGTGTTTCAAACAAAATGGTTTTAAAATAATACGGTTCAAAAAGAGATTTCTTGCCTGTATATAAAATGTTTTTCAGTCGAAATAGCCAATTTGGCAGCCGCAGATTTGCCAATGGCATATGTTCAAAACAAGAGTTTTGACGCTAGATCAAACCAAGTTCGTGCGTTAGCATTTCGTAGTTCTCCCAGGAACTTTTGCATTACACAGTATGTACAGTATATATAAAATTTTGCATGTCAAGTTGCAATATTAGTAACATTGCATATAAAAATTCGAGTCACGTGTTTTGATGTTTTTTATTTTATATGTGTTTTTACACTTTTGTGTGTGTAGTATATGTTACAGATTACTATTCGCACAATTTACCTAGCTCATGTATACACACGGCGGACAATTACGATAACACGTTTTTCCTATCTATGTTTACACCAACGGAAGCAGAACTCTACATTCGTTGCCTAGCAACCAATCAACAGCGCCGCATAATTAGATGACGGCACTGTCTATATATGGTTGGTAGAAACACGATCAGTACGATCGTACACTCCCCCACTGGTTGCCCCATAACTCCACCTTCCTTTTAATCAAGCCAACATTGTACATTCCTCTACTTCTACCCTTTGGTGAATATTATCGTCTGCAGCTTTGAATATTTTCGACTTTTTTTCTGGAAAGTGTTGGCGCGGATTCAACGGCATAGTGCGGGAATAGCATACACCTTCATCACTAATTAGATAAATTATAATCAGTACTTTTAACAATAAAGTGGGACCAATACAGTATAGAGAGATGGACAGACCATTTGCTTCAAAGGTAAGTGTTATATATATTACATAGAGGTGCGACATTAACTGATTGCTTTCATTAATGAATACTTTAATTTTTTTTTCTTCATGAATACATTATCGGTATCAATGACCCCTGAAAGGTCACGGTCATGCTAAAGATGTATCTTTATTTAGATACTTACTTATATTTGCTTTGTGTGTTTACACGTCAGCATTTTTGTACAATGAATATTGTAAAACAAGTTTCACTTCCCTTGGGTGACCCTGCACTTTGCATATATATTTCAAATTAATAAAACATTATAACACAACATAACATAGTAGATCTATAATATAAATAAAATTTAAATTTTAAACATTGATTTGTTTTATACCAATAGAAGAAGAATACTTTAATAGAAATGTGTTCTTAAATTCTTTATTTAAATAAAATAATTTAATTTAAGAGTGTGATAGTTTATTGACAAACATTATTATAAAGTAACCGTATGTTTAACATATTGTATAAAATAAATTAAAATATTACACATGTTATCTGAGACACACGTACGTTGTGAGAGTGACGTATAAGCATTCAGCTGCTAGATATATATAGCAATATGACTCATGCACTTAATCAGCATTCCAGCATACTCGGAGAGCTTACTCACTGACTCGGAATGAAGTCTTACGACAATCAAAGCACTTCAATGTTTAGAAAGTAGAATATACTTGCATATTTCGGAATATTTAATAGTATTGCATTGTTATATATTAATTTATTCACGGACTTGACTTCACCTTGCATCGGGTATCGGATATCAGAACATTTCTTCAGTGCGCATGCTCACAGTAACTTCCGGGTTCTAGATTATCTGACATTTTCGCCATCTTGGACTTAAAGAACGCACACAGATAACCAATATGGTAAATATAATTTATTTCTCTTTCCAAATTGAGTTTATTTTCAACTCTGATTTCTATTGTTATCAGTTTATGTTGTGTTTAGCTGTTACTGAATTAGCTTTGCATTTTTCTTGTGTTTGCTTGTTACGCGTAGGCGTATTAATTTATGAAAAAAGTTCTGCGAGCGCAATTAATATAAAATAGAAATAGTTTGAAATTATTCTGATATAAGATAACCATTGTTATAATTTCGTTGTTGATGGTCCACGAACTCATAGTCTCCATCTTTCTTTCGGAGACATAATTACTTTAAAAATAAGGCATTGAAGGTATCGAACCATGAACCATTACAATAGTTTAAAATTTGCTGCAATCAGACCGGGGACATAATTAAACAATGGAGAGAAAAAACGACACTTTTACCAGGTTACTGACTTTAATGACGAGATACATTTAACATAACACACACGCAGCTTGTAAACACATTTATTTTTTACTCAGAAGAAAAAAACAATATGTAGTTGCTACATATCGTAGATAATACTTCTAAGAATGTCTATGACGTCAGTAGTTGTGGTTTTCTTGTATTATCAGCCGATCGCTGGGATATTCAACGAACATCTCTCGTGCGCGTAAGGCGATACCTGATCAATCTATTTATAGATTACTGCTATAGGTACTGCTACAGGTGTGCTGTGAGGCACCAATTGGGGGGTTCCTAGCTCAATGTTTTTGCAATATGTAATACAATGGTAACGATTTAAGATGTTAATGTTTTGTTAAATATTTTAATGTAAGATGAACTTAAATAATCGGAACAGAATTAAAGAAACAATAAAGACACGTGGTTCAATCATACCCGGTATCTAGATCTGCCGACCATAATCATGAACTGTTCGCAGAATATTCACTTTCATGTAGTCAAGAACCCTAGTGTGTTCTCTGCTTCAGTTATGGCAACGATCATTTATGCCCAGAACTTCTGCTATGACTGAGATAAATCAGGTTATGACATATTTCGTAGCATTCACTATTGGTCCGCCTGATGACCATATAATCAGTATTCTACCCGTGCATTGCCCAATTCCTTTCTCAATTTTACCCTACCCCACGTGTGCAGTTCTGCGTTACTCTAGCAGCACTGTCCTTGCATTGTGGTTTAATAATTACCAAACCCCTTACTGAATGCCCCACACCACATGCTATGTATGTTTCACTATTGTTATCATTTTAATACCTACATCCACTACTAGTATATCAGAATTATTAGTAAAAAAGCGGTATCTTAATACAAATGCTCTCTTAATAGACATGGTTTTTCGAGCAAGTTTGACTTTATTTAAATATATATTTTTGTATTATATAAACGCGTCTATTTCGTATAGATTTATTCAGATTACAGTGCCAAAACATATTAACCTCCACCTCACTCGGATTCAGAGAAACGCGTTTATGATCGCTATCAATGTAGTTGGAACTTCAACATGTAATGCTTATCTAGACTTGATAGTGTAAAGCTAGACGGCATTCCAAACAGCTGATGTACAAACAAACACATCAGAACTTAATTGCTATGTAGATGGGTGCATTTACAAGCACATGTTTTATGTTCAAGAACTGTTATACAAGTGTCTAGTGTTCCCCGACAGACTCAAGTGTACACATGAATAATCATGGCATCTGTTCTGTAATTCCTAATGATAAATGCTAAAGGAATGTTATATTCACGAACACAATCGTTTCAAATGTTCGTCACAACAACATATCGGTATAATAAAATCGTTTGCAATATATTCTTCGTAACTCAATGACATATAGAATCGTTTAGAATTTACTGGTCGCAACGTAATGACTAAAATAGAATCGTTTAGAATTTACTGGTCGCAACTCAATGACTAATATAGAATCGTTTAGAATTTACTGGTCGCAACGTAATGACTAAAATAGAATCGTTTAGAATGTACTGGTCGCAACTCAATGACTAAAATAGAATCGTTTAGAATTTATTCGTCGCAAATATTACAACACGTACGTCGTATTGGTTTGTTGCGAGCTAACTTGTATTACCGTGTACCTATTGTGTTAGCAATGTACACTAATGTTGTTGTTTATCTATTTACTGACTGCATATATAGTATATTTTGCATAGAAAAGAAACTGTATTGCTTAAATCTTAAAAATAAAATGTGTGTTCTGTTGATAATCTAGTCTATGTGTGCACGTGACACATTAATACACCAGTTATTTACTTACTTATTTACTTATATTATTGGTGTTGCAAGGACTAAGTAATTATATAGGAACACTAAATCATTATTTTGTAATGTATTAAATCATAAAATAATTGCTTAACGTATTTGAAACAAGACCACACCCTCATTCTCAATATCACACAAGAACACCATTTCAATACAGAAACTATTACTTGGGTTCGTTGGGACACTCTACTGTAAATGCGCACATACAGGTTATTAATGTCTAGCAGTTCACGTTTTATGTTGTCTGTCGGGAATATTTGACAACTACATATATAAATATGCTAGCATATTCAATGCAATTAAATAAATAAAAGGCACTATAGTTCCAACCTTCCAAAACTGAATATTAAATATTTGATATAATAATTATAAACTTAATAAAAAAAAGAACGGAACGGAACAGAAACTACCTTGAGTAAACAAGTCGTACCTTATCATGCTACATATATACATATATTCTCTTTTATTTCCACCTTGCGATGATTAATAGTTACAGTGTCACAAATAATAATGCATAGCAGTAATACAAGCAATGCAACATACATATAAATAAACACTTTTCATAGGTACATATTGTATCAGCAATGAATTATTACATGGGTTGAACAATTGTATAAATAGTAAACGTTAGCCGGATAAACACTTCATTTTGAGATTGTTTGTCAACATAAGTATAATATATTGGGTGTTTGTACAGATTTGGTCTACGCTAAAAGTAGCTCATCTATAACTATCTTATTTTATCGCAATAAATACACAAGAAATGTTACTCGTCTTCTACACCAATTGCATTACATCATATACATGCGAGAGCGAAAATATACTTCAACAAATGTATGTTTCTCCTCTCCCCTGATGAACATTCAACATTGGTATTTCGTTCGTCTAGAGTTCAATGTATGCTGGTGAACATATCACTGGATCAAACTGGAAAGATAAGATTCTAAGGATACATTTACTTCTGGCATCAACACATTTCTGAGAACTTTTTGAATCTCTGCCAAGCATTTTTCATCTGAATCACTATGGTTTATTGTTGTTTGACGTAAACATCACGTCTAGCTAAAGCGTTGCGAATTTTTTCTGGAAATATCTCTGGAGTTCTTCTAAACACACATACAATTCTGCGCGAACTATATACAACATTAAATACCACTACAGTTTACAGCTTATACAGAATCAAAAGGATTTATAACTTACAATCATGGTGAGAGCTCATTAACTATATGTACATGTATACTTGAAACGATGTTCTGTGTCGGATGTTTTAAAATTACACAATCTGTGATCTCAGCAAAAGGTTAAACTAGTAAACATGCAGTCATTTACAAGTGTGAGATTGCTGCCAAACATGGAATACTGACCACATATCACTAAAGGCAGAATATGGAAACAGCAGCCAGCTTGCAAGGTGGTACAAAAACACCCGTGTCTTATAGGTCATACTCTGCATTGATTGGTTAATACGATAAGAATACAAGAATACTGTAGGATGAGTGGGTAAAATGTGAATCAAGGTAAACCACATTATACACATGTCACACAAACCACGTGCACATTAATAATAAAATGATACACATGTATGACGGGTAGCTATCTAAATTGCAGCATGTACTCCATGGAAAGTCACCATATTACATAGTTAATCACAATAGCAATAATCCACGGTATTAACACACATTCTAGAGACTTTCATTCCAAATATAAACTAGTTATGCACACGCCACGGCTCTCAATCGGGAGATGACATTGTGGTGAACATATAGACGACGTTTGCAGAATTCTTTACACTGTTCATCTCTGAGTGTGGATATTTAGCGTGTATGACATATGCATACTTAGATATAAAGATAACTGTGGTTGTTCCCTAGACGCAGCAAGCGCGTGCAGCAGCAGTGTCGGGAAATACGGCCGATATGCCCGCTCACCATCGTCCAGTACCAGGCCCATCGTTCAGTAGAAACGTGTCAGCCAAGGGAGGCCGGGTAACACCGCATGCGAACATGTACACACCATGCACTTAATATAAAACTATTATATCTTATATCACCTACTTACTCACTTCAATACTAACACCAGTTAATAGCAAATAACTAGATAACATACACATATCTCATATAATATCCCACACTTAAAGTCTTTATGCGTTTTGTTTTCTTCAGTTTGAAAAATAATACTATATCATAATTAATATGCACATTTATTCCCTAGTGTTAATTTTATAAACAACCATTTACAGAGTTATTGATGATTTTGTTAAACAATATTCATCAAGGGAGGTAATTTACAAATACTAATTTCACAAAAGCAGGTTTATTTGTGGCCACATTTTCCAAATTTTACATTTTTCTTTTTACCGTAATAATTTATTATTGAAAAATGAAAATATGTAAGACAATAATAACAATATATAATACTCCGCTACACTATCTCGGTGTGCATCTCGGTGTGCAGCACATTCTAAGAGGTTGGTGCACCCAAGTACTGGTTAACCGCTGGAGCCTGTCCAGGAAAGGTGTTGTTAGGTAAACTGCCCACCGGCGATATAGCCCAAAATGGTGCTGATGCAGGCGTAAAACCCGAAATATAACATAAGCACATTCTAAGTACACGCATAGGCTTTAAATGGAGTAGAAAACAAATACAATGTAGTTGTATCATTATATTGGTAGAGTAGCATTCACAAACTATAATCCAGGTCTAATGATTGATTCCGTTTCTGTAAATACATGATACCACGCTTAAAGAATACCCCACACATGGTAATTACTCTATGTTCTCTACATAACGTTTCAAATACTTACGTTACCACTATAATAATACCGTTTCAAAGACTAACGTTACTACTACAATAATAACACTTGTACTGACATATATATAATATTTTATTATTTCAATGTATTTTGTAGCAATATTTTCGTCCATACATATTATTATATGAATTGATTACAAAGTGAATATTTATGTACATGTATATGTAGACATGCTAATTGCTATCTTGTATTTGCAACGATACGAATAGACTCAGTTCTACAAGTACATGTTACATCGATGTTACTGGTTTACTATTGTATATGTACTTGGTTTATTTGTCATTTGTATGCAATGTTACTATACAGCACAGTTCTATGCATGCGACAACAACAGTTGCTACTTTCTATTCATAAACTTGATTAGAACGTTACACTTCCAAAACTATTTTGTCGGAAACTGTTTTGTTTGGATAATATTTCTAGACCACGAAATTAATCTGATGCAACTAATACCAGTCTATGTTATGTGCGCATGTGTGTTTTAGCTGTTTTATGGTGGCATTCGTCATATCCGAAGTCCTCTTGGACGTTCCCATGGTGATCAACATGCTTTTCATGTAAGCTTGGAGTGTGAACATTTTACTTACATTTCACTAATACGAGTGCAACGTCTAATAGTTACTTAACACGACTTGGTACAGGCCACCTAAATACAAGCCCGTATTACAGCGGTATCGCGCTATATCGTCGCGTAAATGAGTTCGTTAAGCATACATGGAAACGCATGAGTGGTGCCTCGGGATCGGCCAATTGGACACTGCTCAGTGCTTAGAGTTCTAGTTGTGTATCGTGAACCATCGTTCGCTCTTGACATAACATTTTGGTTACCAGGTTGCCGGAAAATATGACCTTCAGGCTGAAGCTGAGGTTCGAAACTGGATTCAACAGCTCACCGGCGAAATCATAACAGAATATGACCTAGAAAGAAGATTGAAAGATGGAATCATATTGTGCCAGTAAGTTCATGCTAAAGTTAACTGTTCCTAATCACATTTCAAGTAACACTTCACGAAGTGCATGCATTCCTTATTCGTTTCCTCTGTTTTCATCGTGGTTTCCTTTGCACAACATGCTATCCTGTTTGTGAATAAATACGGCGAAGGAAGCGTAATCTAAAGTAAAATAGAGTACTGCGTGACATATTAAAGTGTAAATAAGAATAAGAAAATGCTAAAGAGTTACAGAGTCGCAATTTATAAATAACTGATGTTATTGCTTTGAAATTTGGCGAGTAATGTTTGAATGATGTACGCTTCACTGTGTATCATTTCTCATCCAGGTTGATGAAGCGGATATATGACGGCACTCCGGCCGAGTCTCTGCCACCAGCATGCAGGAGTATCAATCCGAAATGCAGAAAAAGTGATAAGGCTGCAGTACAGGTAGGTCCAATAACCTAAAACCAGTCTGAACTCTTTCCACGAAAACAGCACAGTACGGTCGGGTTCCCAAACGATCGCCTGTCAACGCCATCGCGAGTCAATTGGTCGCACTATTCAAGAATCGGCTTATATTTTCTTTATAGACTGAACAAACTTCCATATAGTGTGATTATGGTATCCACAGCTTTCAAAATTATTTCATTTACATCCTTTTTTAAAAATAGTTGCTCTAAAGTATATAAAACACTTACGTTAGATCTATGCACACTATTGTTCACTGTCTGTTGGTGTATACGAACTACTACCGCAATCAAAACACCCAGAAAACTTAACTATTTAAATGTGATTATCAACGTTCGACACAGGAATTACGAGAGCATGAACTACAGACCAACCATATATTTGTACTATTTGAATGTCCGCCATTGTTATTCATACGCGTACAGTTATTGGGTTGTAGACATGTAAATACGTTGATATGTGGCAAGCAAGTGATCGTTTGTTAATCCGACCGTGCTAGTCTAAGATGACAATAGACTGAACTTATTGCAATTATATAATGTCCAATGGCCAAAGCGATAACACTTTCCTAGTCAGATCATGTGAGAATAGTATAGTACAAAATAAAGAACATAACAAAGCGATCAGCTAAAATAGTTTACATACTAAAGCTGAGCAATTTCTTGTGAATAAAAACTTAATTTCACAAAATGTATGGAGTTCATCATTCCTAATACAGTTCCGCACTTTCCTTGGAATTATATTTCTATTAACAGCAAGGGCGGTTTCTGGACAGTAAGGTCTCCATTAGAAAGTTCGACAAACTAAACAGTGTTGTTTATGAGTAGAAGTACATAGACGAATACGTTCACGTATTCAAATAAAGTAATGCAGCATAAGACGTAGTTACGTCAATTATACACCGGACGTCATAATAATAAGACAAATAGAACAGTTCCCAAAAACACAACGATAAGAAAACAAAATGTTAGAAGAAAGTAGTACCACCTTAGAATGTGTTTGTATTGTGTTTTATGTAATTATGTTATACACGTGTATACATAGTTACCACGGCCTGTGATAACACTGTGGAAACACTGATAAGATCTTATCTTGGCCGCCATTTTGTTTGGCAAATTTCATAGATGTCAATTTCAGAATTTTCCTAGTAACTCTGTAATTGCAATAATATAATTAATTATTGTTTGTTAATATAAAATTAGATATAATTTTAAAGGAGTTGAAATGCACCTTTTAAATATTGATGTATTTTGTTTGACAATGATAGATAATTATTTATAAGAACATAGCTTGCACCTATAAGTTTATTTTCACAGTTGAAATATTACTATGTATTGTTCAATACCACTTCAGATGGAAGGAATCGAAATATTCCTTAAAGCTGCAGCAGCGTACGGTGTTTCACAGAGTGGTCTCTTCACCTGCAACGATTTATTCGAAGGCAAAAATATGCCAATGGTGATAGCCACAATCCTGCAAGTTGGCTCAGAGGTAGGTGGTCATGTCTTACTGCAGTGCTCGCCTCAAATCTAAGCTTACAGAACGATTGCATAGCTTAAGCTTAAACCAATTAAAACATTAACAATGAACAACCATATGCCTGTGATCATTGCTGTGTGTAGAATCATAGTGCATGTATAGACAATCATAGTGCATGTACACATCTAGTCTCCAGTATTATCATTAGACGATACCAATTTAATCCATCTATTACTCGATATATTCCCACCACACATACGTTCAGTTTAATTATTGTGTTTTTTTTTACACAAAACCTAATTCAGAAATGTAACTGAGAAACAGAAAAGTAACCGAACAACAGAACAGTAACTGAACAACAAAAAAGTAACTGAACAACAGTTTATTGGACACAATATATTTCAACAATGTCCAGAACAAGAATATGCTTTGCTTATTTCCGCCTGTGCGCTAGAACATCCGTGGTACGACTGCATTGCTAATGTTCTGTGATTGCATATTACAACAGTTTATATGTAATTGCAATAAACATGATGTGTATTCAGGCAACATTGCTGCAAACTTTAATACATTTCCAATATCAATCTAGTAATAGCAATGTGATCGTGAGTTTACCCTTTAGCTGGTTTCATTGTCAGTGCATAATGAAAAACTACACAAGTCGCACAAATTCGCGCAATTCTTTTATGATTCATGAACATGAAAATGCATTTAGCAAGGTGTATGCGTGTACCTTGCAGTAATTTCCTACACATTATTCGGATAGAGTAATATTCGGATCGAAACCTGAATCTAGTTCTTGCACGAAATGCATACTGTTTTAGTTTCTTTCACATTATTCATATACACATATATATATATTATCGACTTGCAGTTGTTTACTGATTGTCTATCCACACATTTATACAAATTTATTTTAGCTCGATTGCGAAACAAGTTATTTCAACTTATATAAATCACTCTCGAGACCTCATTCCTGATGGAATCCATCGCCACGAGGGAGAGAGAGAGTCTATCCACACATGATTGTCTATCAACACATTACTGTATATACACTGATTGTCTATCCACACATTACTGTATATATATACTGATTGTCTATCCACACATTACTGTATATATATACTGATTGTCTATCCACACATTACTGTATATATACTGATTGTCTATCCACACATTACTGTATATATACTGATTGTCTATCCACACATTACTGTATATATACTGATTGTCTATCCACACATTACTGTATATATACTGATTGTCAATCCACACATTACTGTATATATACTGATTGTCTATCCACACATTACTGTATATATACTGATTGTCTATCCACACATTACTATATATATACTGATTGTCTATCCACACGTTTATTGTGCATGCTACTTGCATGTATTGTTGAGATCATTATTACCAATTAATACACATTGTCGCCGGCGTAATAAATTAGCACGAAAGTAACGCTATGTTGGGGATAGCCTATTGCCGAAAATAGGGAGTAAATTATAACAGCCTATTGCCGAAAATAGGAAGTAAATTATAACAGTTCTCCGTTCCCCGATTCATGCCTATCCCATATAGCTCTACTTTACTGCTAGCTTAAGGCGCTGCCACAATACATCTCTGTGAACACGTGGTTCTCAGAGATGTTCGATGAGAGACATTGGTCAGTTACGTCCCCTGAATACTCATTAGGAAGTGTAGGTATTCGTTTACTCTGTTTTCATCGTTGTTTCCTTTGCACAATATGCTATCAATTCCATCCATTTTCTCATCTTATAATTATTAAATTATTAAATCTCGACATACGTCATACAGTATACGTAGCTGGGTATGGAACAACAGTAAAAGCAAAAGATTCCAACTAAACGGACATATATACATTTTGGGATAAATCGGACTTTATCTGCCAAGGGAGATAATAAAACCCTGCAATGTCTCTCATTAACACAATGCTTGCCTGCGAACTCGCCTTGTTGTCTAACAAAAATAGTTCTGAATTAATATATAGAGTTTGATACAATATTAGTTTGGATAAAGTCGCAAATAGTTCATGTTTATTATTTATTTTCTGTAATAGCTGGTGTCATAAGAGGTGTTTGGCTATGCGCATTGTGAACGTGTAATTAACGTGTGCAGTTGACAATGAGTAGATTACACTGTATTAGTGAGTACTGTTGAAGAATTAGTCCGCCTATGTAAACAGTGTTTTCTCTCTCTCATGCAACACACTTAAATGGAAACAAAATACAATGAAATATAAAAGATATGGAGATTACGTTTTAAATTCGTTGAAATAAGGAAGGATTACATTGCGGAGAGAAATTGGACTTGCTTGCATCGTTGTGTTAGACCATCATGATGTATCGCGATGAATGCCCGCGATGAATGCCGCGGTACGTAGTATACTTGGAGGAGCAGGACTCTGGTGATCTGGAATGATGCGGCATTCAGGTATGTATCTGTGTGGATGCCGAACTTCACATCAGCAATAAGTCACGTGCAAATTGAAATAGAACATAGTCCAAGAGCCTAGTCGATATTTGTGAGTTCAATGGATCAGTCATATATCATCGATTCTAAAAACGCAGGAGTTTGCTTGAAATAACAATTAACCTATATAGACTATCTTCTACTATAATGCTTTACTACACAACTTCATGCGATACGTTTCAATTGTGGAGAAAAGCGCCAATGAGTAAAGACAATCATATAAACAAACTCAAGTAATATTTAACATTTCTATAACAGCATGTACAATATAATATATTACCACAGAAGGTTTATAATTGCCTAATGTGAATGTAATGTTGCTTTGTATTTTAGTTTCAAAACTTTCTTTTCTTCTCTGTACCGCTTTCGGATTATGCTATTTGGAATGTAGTACTTGTGTATTATTAGGTGCCATAATTTTGTAAATCGATCCTTCTTGTAATGTGCTTGTTGTCTATAAGATATCCATCGTACTTTAAAATAGGACGAGTTCGAGCTCTAACTCTGGTAACTAATAGACTACCATGGGTCTACCAACATCGGCTCGAACTGAATTTGCTTAAACTATGAAATTAACAGAACTCACTAAGCATTAAATGATACTCTTCATATAGAAGCTAGGCATGCGTTATTGCATATCCGAGCATTACACTAGTTGAACTGTGGTTAGACATCGAACACACGCGTATTAATAAAATGCACCTCCTTGCCTAATACCTTTATTTAACACGATGTAATAATAATAATAATAATAAGGCATTATGTGCACACTATAGAAAGGCATGAATAATTAATAAATACTTCATTGTCTTCAGTTATACATACTATCAGTGATTCTTCGGGATTCAGTCCACACGGTCAGTCTCGTTTGTTCTAAAATCATAGAGATCTACTTTTGGCGTGTATTATCAGTATACGTCAGTATTTAGGATATGATCTCTTTTCTTAATATAACTTTCATGTTTTACTATAATTATACAGCTTAACATCGACACATTCATGCACATCCATGTATCCATTAGTAGTCGCGTGAACAACACATGTATGGTAGCGATACGTCATTTATTGCATCATCGATGACGTATAGCTGTTCTAATCTTGTTCGATGCAATCATAACCGGAACATGTTATGGAATCTAATTTCAATTTTTGTTTCACAAGATTTGTCATTTAAAATATATATAGTTTGCACAAACAAGACTAAATGCGTGTAACGTGCACTGTATTTGGGGTTAGTATTGTAAGTAAACCTAACATCAACAACCTCATCCTCTGCTTCTGTCCTAATATCATTGGCTACATCTATAGACGGAAAGCTCTGTTTAACGGTGTAATGCGTTATCTTGGGCTTTAGGTGTTACTATCTCTCCTGTACTGCACATGTGTCGTTGTAGGGCTATCTGTAATGCACAAACGTGACATATAACCTGCATTTTGTCTAACAATAAGCAAGGCCATTGTAAATGTGACATATACAATTACATACTGTTTCATATTAAATTCTTATTTCCATATTGAAAAGTGGAACGTAATTAAAGACTAAAATTACTGCTGTTTCACAGTTTTCTAGAGAAATGAAACCCATCTACTTAATATTGAGAAAGTTTTCGCATTCACTAGATAACCTGCTTCGCTGATCATTAAGTTTTGGGTAATTGCAGGCTCAACGAGTCAACTTTGACGGTCCAACCTGTGGGTCAAAGCCCACGCCACGAAAACCCAAGAAGAAATTTACTCGACAACAAATTAGGGAAAGTCATTCAATTCTGACACCGCAAAGCGGCACAAATATATATGCCTCTCAGAAAGGTATGTCCTTCGGTGCCGTTCGTCACTGTGCCGATATAAGGGCTGATGACATGTCACAAGAAGGTCAGGCGGACCTTACTCTCCAGGGTGGAACTAATAAATTCGCCAGTCAAAAAGGCATGTCATTCGGCGCTGTTCGTCACTGCGCTGATATAAAAGCAGACGATATGTTACAAGAGGGCCAAGCAGAAATCTCTCTGCAAAGTGGAACCAATAAATTCGCAAGTCAAAAGGGTATGCGAATTGGGGCAATACGACACATAGCCGATATTAGAGCAGACGATATGGTCGCGGAAGGGATGTCCGAGCTTACACTCCATGGTTCAACCAATCAGTATGCTAGTCAGAAAGGAATGTCGTTCGGTGCAGTCAGGCATTGTGCAGATATTAGAGCGGACGACTACAACCAAGAAAGCGCTGGCGACATTGGCTTACAAATGGGTTCCAATAAATACGCATCGCAAAAAGGAATGTCATTCGGTGCCGTCCGTCATGTTGCCGATATCCGGGCAGACGACATGTCGCAAGAGAGTTCGGGCCACATTAATCTTCAGAGCGGGTGGAATAAGGGTGCAAGCCAAAGTGGTATGAGAGGTTTCGGAGCTGCACGCCACGTTGCCGATATCAAGGTCACGGAGTTGTGCGATGAATGCGAACCGGAAGAAGGAGAGGATGGATACGAAGAGTACAATGGCGCGGAAAGCGTACAATAGTAGCAACATATGTACGAAGCAGAAACACTGAAATTCATTTAAATATTTGGTTTGGAATATGCGTTCTAATCAGGCACTAAACATTTGCCAAACGTTAAACTTTCATAAAAATCCGCAATTGACACAAAACAGTTTGCCGAATGTGATATGCATTATGACTTTAAATTGATAGATTATACACAATTTGCACATTATTAATGCTTGAAACCACGAACTTTATTTTTCCGAATTAACGCTTCGTGGATCAGGAGTTGAAGGCAATGCTGTTAGGTGTGAACTACGTCATATTCTCTTTACAATGACATTTACTGAACCGTTACATTATAAATACATGTGAATGTTGGTACTCTATTCATCTCCATACTTAAGTAGCTTGTCATGAATACCTCTATATCAAACCTAGTTACACATTGATTCATCTTGTAAATTGTACAACGATATTGTCGAAATAAAGAACTGTATACACGAGCAAGCCATTCTTCTTAAAAACCATACTGACACTGTATATACTAGTAGATTTCACAATACATATATATGAATGAAGCTGTTCTACAATACACTATGAATGAAGCTGATTTACGATATAAAATGAGATGGTTTGCATTTTATTTTCCTTATGATTATATATAACTTAACACTCTAGAACTTATAGGAATGCAAGGTATTTATATACAATATGAAGTATTTATATATAACGTGTGATATATATATATATATATAGCCGACAACAGTGATAACGCAGCATTGGTAGATGGATGACGCATGCCCTGTAACATACTCATATACGCAATATGTAAAAGTAATTATTCATTTAATAATTTCATATAATAAGTAATTTCAAAATTGTTTATGCAAATCATTTATCGAGATATTGTTGACGCTTAAACTAATTGTAGGTACTGTGTTTTTTTAAACGAGCAAACATTAAAACTTTAAAAGTAAGAATATCCAAATACATGCTGCAAATTCGTTGTAGGCACAAAGACATAAATGTCATGCTCCCGTGTGTGGCCCTAAGCCTTCGGAGAGAAAACCAAGACGTTTATTTACAAGATCCCAACTTCGAGCAGGACAGTGTATGATTGGATTGCAATCTGGAACCAACCGATTTGCCAGTCAGAAAGGGATGAGTTTCGGTTCTGTAAGACACGTCTCTGACATAAAATGCGACGATATCGACCCTGAAGGCAAGGCCATACTCACCCAACAGGCGGCGACAAATAGATTCGCGTCCCAGGCGGGTTCTCGGGGTTTCGGTGCGGTGAGACATGTTGCAGATATTAAATCAGAGGACATATCAGACGAGGGAAAATCCATAATAAATATACAGATGGGTTCCAATCAGTTTGCTTCGCAGAAAGGCATGTCATTTGGCGCTGTTCGTCATGTTGCTGATATTAAAGCGGACGACGTAAGCTTAGAGGGCATGGCCACATTAGGCTTACAATCTGGGTCGAATCGCGGTGCTTCCCAGCGCGGAATGACTTCATTTGGTGCGCAGCGTCATATTTCGGACATAAAAGTAACTGAACTCTGTGATGAAGGCGAATATTTGGAGAGTGACGAGGAACAATATGTGTACGAATAACATACAACTTAAATATGTGGTGTTCAGTATACAATCTTTATTATGCTTTGTAAGCTGTGGATACTATTGAAAGAATGCAGAATGTTTCTCTTTCATAGTTATTAACTAATCTATTAATTGTTTTCAATCATTTCATCAGTAACACGATTGCAAAATTTGGTTGACATTTCCAGCGAGAAAAATAATTCCAAAATAAAATGTGTGTGTGTGTGTTTAAAATATTTTTGTAATGGTGTGTATAGTTTATTATAACCTCGTGAAATAAAACTGTTTTTCCGTTTTAAGTTCCTGTTTATATTAACACTTGTTAATTGTTTCGTGAACGATTTAATACACACTTTGCTTGTAATAAAGCTGGTAAGGTAAGATACATCTTAACTATGCTTTTTAATTCAGTAGTGGTGTTTGTGAACCTCTACTTAGAATGCATTTCATTTATACATTGATTCTTACCGCAGGTTTGAAGTTGCGTGAACTAAAATGTAGCCAAGCACTTCTTAAACACATCTAGTACAGTTTTATACATTGCTAAGCAAGGTGGTTCATTAAAAAGTATGCTTTGTAGAATATTTGCTTAAAACATATAACTTTTATCTATTTATCCAAGTCTAATGATTGCATTACTCATGCGATGTATCATAACACTGTATTCTAAATAATAAACTTTGCCATTACAGACCCAAAGACACCAGTTTAACGGCCCAACAGCAGGATCCAAGCCAACGACAAAAAATGTTAGATACTTTACAGATGACCAGCTTAATGCCGGGAAAGCAATCATTGGTCTTCAAGCCGGAACAAACAAGCTAGCATCGCAGGCGGGAATGCGTATAGGGGCTGCACGTCATGTCGGTGACATCAAATCAGACGATATGGACAGAAGGGGTCAGGGTATCATCGGGGGTCAGGCTGGCTTCAACAAAGGTGCTACTCAGGCGGGGATGAGTATTGGTGGCGTGCGACACATTGCAGACATAAAAACAGAAGATATGTCTATGGAGGGGCAAGGCATCATTGGTCTTCAAGCAGGTACAAACAAGAAAGCCTCACAAGCTGGTATGTCATTTGGAGCCCCGAGACAGGTTTCCGACTCAACAATGCAAGAGATGAGTCACAATTCGTACGGCATGGTTGGGGGTCAGGCCGGCTACAATAAAGGAGCAAGCCAAGCCGGAATGTCATTTGGAGCGCAAAGACATATTGCCGATACACATATAGAAGAGGCCGATAGAGCTGGTCAGGCAATTATTGGAGGACAATATGGTTACAACAAAGGCGCGACTCAAGCGGGTATGAGCTATGGAGCACCAAGACAAGTTTCTGACCAAAGGATCTTGGACGCAGATCGCACTGGTGAAGGCATTATAGGCGGGCAATATGGGTATAACCAAGGTGCAAGTCAGGCAGGCATGAGCTTTGGCGCTCCCAGACACATTGCTGATATCCGTGCTGATGACATGACGCAAGATGGACAAGGATATATCGGGCTGCAAGCCGGAAGTAATAAAGGGGCCTCTCAATCAGGAATGATGATGGGTGGAATGAGACACCCAGCTGATATGCATATTCCAAATATTGAAGACTCGTATTGTGACTTCTAAGTGTGCTTAGGATAAGCGTGGCTTTACTTGGAGAGGAGGGTGCGCTAGTAACGTTTGGTTGTTACTGGCTGATATTTATGCTTTGCAAACTGTACCAAATGGATAAGATAAAATAGTTCGGATATCTCTGCGTGGCCAGATAAATAACTTCTGATTACAAATTGATCATCTACAAATACAAATGTAGTTCATATAAATATTTAATGTATGGTATAATTTATATGCTTGTGAAATCGCGTCATCTATGTGTCCGAGTATGGATGTATTCGGCTGTATTTTAGCTGCTAATAAAATATTCATATTTATGTAACATAATAAAATATGCATATTTATGTAACATAATAAAATATGCATATTTATGTAACATAATAAAATATCTATATTTCTGTAACATAATAAAATATGCATATTTATGTAACATAATAAAATATCCATATTTATGTAACATAATAAAATATCCATATTTCTGTAACATAATGAAATATGCATATTTATGTAACATAATAAAATATCCATATTTCTGTAACATAATGAAATATGCATATTTATGTAACATAATGAAATATGCATATTTATGTAACATAATAAAATATCCATATTTTAATGAGATACTATCCTTATTTCTGCAACACAATAAGTCTAATACTTTTTCTTTCCCACTTATCAGTATACCATTATTTTCATACACTAAGTATTAAAAATATACAACTATTCATTAAATTCTCGTTCACCTTAATGAATAAAGATTACATGTGTTGGTTAGATATTTAGATTTTGCTCTGTTACACTTATTTTAAATAAAATATTTTAATAAACGTTTTGTTGAGTTTCGATTGGGTCACAATAACGCTAGATATAAACGCAACAATTTCAATGCATGACTGTTGCAGGGCGCGAGTCAAAACTAATAGTAGCGGACCAGTGGCCTCGTAAAAATGCAGGGTTCGCAGGTTGGTTGGATCGCCCGCTATACCATACTACCGTACACGATCAGGAATGAGAGGAAACTCTGGAATGGGTCTCTGTCTGTACCATTGCACTCATCTCCAAATTCTAAAATGACTAATCTCTTCAGGAGGCGTCGCTCATGTGACGACGATAAATACAGGCTAAACACACACGCACCATATTGCAATCGTTCGTATTGTACGCAAGCAAGTTATAGTACTAGTACAATTGTGCTAGGTATGGTAACTTCTGCACTTGGGTACTATACGTGTAAGATGAGGATTAAATACAATTTAATATAATAGAGCATACATACACATACTGATTTCTATAAAATAGAATATATGTCCTTGGTATGCAAAAACATGCCAGTGCACGCTAGCAGAACAACTATATTCTGATCAAATAAAAAATGAATATGAAACTAGTGTTTTGACCAATAAAGCTATGATAAATAATCTTAATTTTGAAACTCTATTTAACTTTAGACATTTCCATCTTAATACTAAATATCCACGGGTTTCTCATGCACACTTCTGCGGCTTAGTTCGCCTAGCCCCCGCCACTCCAGAATACAAATACAATATATGCCACGATAATCCATCCATGTTCTAGTGTTGGGGACTATCTTATAAGAAGTAGATAGAGAAGAAAGTTTACATGGCGGCGGCGTAGATCATGTCGTGTGTGTAAGTTTCATCTTTAATCAATGTTGTTTTTGTGATTGAATGCTATGTTTGGTGCCATGTTTGATGCTATTCAGCATTTGCTTTTTGTCACATTTTTGCTTTGTTGAGTTACTCCTATTAACACATTTAGATTTTAATCAAGTTTACAAGTTCATTTATTCTGTCATTGCATTCATAGTTAATAATGATCATAAAATAAATACACCAGAAACAGCTCATGCTTAATATGCATCTCTAGCATTTTAACACGTGACCCCGTTCCTCTTCAGGCACAGCAAAACCAGTTCGAGGGACCAACAACTGGTCCCCCGCCGGCGCAAAAGAAAAAGAAGAAGTTTACAAGAAAACAACTGAAAGCGGGTCAGTCTATTCTAATTCTACAGAATGGTACGAACAAGTTTGCATCTCAAAAAGGAATGACCTGTCCTGGAGCGGTCCGACATGGCGCTGATATTAGAGCAGACGACCTCAATAACGAGAGTAATAGGTACGTTCAACTCCAATCTGGCACCAACAAGTTTGATTCTCAAAAAGGCATGCGTATCGGCACGCAGCGCCATTGTGCCGACATCCGAGCTGATGACATCAACCAGGCGAGTAATGGCATAACTATCCTTCAGTCTGGTACAAATAAGTTCGAAACCCAGAAAGGCATAAGAGGCGGCTTTGGAGCAGTACGTCATTGTGCTGATATCCGAGCGGATGATCAATCGAAAGAGAGTGAAGCCGAGGTTCACTTACAATCCGGGACAAACAAGTTTGCATCTCAGAAAGGAATGACTGCACCTGGTTCTGTTAGACACGGACCCGACATCCGTGCCGATGACATGAACCAAGCGAGCAACGCCATAAATATCCTTCAGTCTGGTACAAATCAGTTCGATTCCCAGAAAGGCATAAGAGGTGGCTTTGGGGCTGTACGTCATTGCGTCGATATCCGCGCAGATGATCAAACGAAAGAGAGTGAAGCCGAGGTTCACTTACAATCCGGGACAAACAAGTTCGCATCCCAGAAAGGAATGACGGCTGTCGGCGCAGTACGACACGGTGCAGATATCCGTGCAGACGATATCAACCCAGCCAGTAATGCTATTACTATTCTTCAATCTGGTACAAACAAGTTCGACTCTCAGAAGGGCACTCGTGGATTTGGTTGCGTGAGACACGGACCAGACATTCGGGCAGACGATGGAAACATGGAAGGTCAGGGTATCGTCATATTGCAAGCTGGTACCAATAAATTCGACAGTCAGAAGGGTATTCGCGGAGGCTTTGGTGCAGTACGACATTGTGCTGACATTAGAGCCGATGAATTCAACGAAGAATCAAACAGAGAGGTCCACCTGCAATCAGGTACCAACAGATTCGCCTCTCAGAAAGGGATGACGTCATACGGTGCAGTTCGCCATGGCCCTGATATTCGAGCCGATGATTTCAACCAAGAAAGTAACGCCACAATTAACTACCAATCGGGATGGAACAAAGGGGATTCGCAGAGCGGTATACGAGGAGGTTTCGGTTCAGTTAGACACGGCGGAGATATTAAAGTACGCGAATTATTTGACGATGCTGATTTGTTTGATTACGATGATCTGGAGTATGCTGACCCGTCACAAGGTACATCGGACATGTAATGCATGTTATCTCCGAACATCACGTTACTTCGGTACCTCGGGCATGTAGCCATTGTTGGGGGAAACTATTTAACGCTTAGAATAGTTGACACTCAGATAAATGTTATTAACATGGCCGTGATAATAATCTAATTGAAAAACAGTTGACAATTTCGATAGCAAAAACAATATATTAAGCAAGATTAAACAAGATACCAGCATTTTGAAATATTACATGATTTACAGTAATGTGGATAAAAGCACAACGAAAAACAAGCAACATAGGCAGTAACTAAGTGGTCAAGTGAAGAGCCATATATAAACATGAATGAAATTTCGCTTTGGACAGCAGTTCGGTATACCGAACCTTTCGGACTAGTTGTTCGCTGTTAGTTGCTCGCTATTAGACTAGCACTTTTGAATTCAAACACCTCTCTGGCGTCTCGTGAACATGTGTTGGGCGAATCGTGTGTGTGTGTGATTTATGAACGAAAACAAGAATAGTCTGAACAATGTGATGTAAATAATTGTCTTTATTTTTATTATTGTTTATGTATTTTAACAATTAGGGACGAAAGTGCAATATCTAAATACTTCCATGATTGCTTCACGTTATGGAAAAAATAGTGTCTAAACTGTGATGTTGATCACGCCCAAATTTCGTTGCTTAATTACTTTGGCGAATAAGAAAATACAGCCTCATCTGCTAGTGTTTAGTTGTTGTAGAAAGATAGTTTGATACGACTATTTCTTACTCCAGGGATTGTTTCTTGCTACTCCTGCGCTTTATATATGATATAGTATTTGTGTGCAAGACGCGACAATATCATTCATGTAATATTTATGGTTACAAGCATGAATAAAGAGTTCTTATTTGAAAATGAATCAGTTTTTATTCCGTTGGTTTATGATGTGGTTTATAAAAGTGTATATTATACGTTTTACCTTGCCACCTTGTCGGATTCTTCACACGGTTGAGACAGGGTGTGTGTCATGGATTGTTCATATAGTTGCTTCCATATATATGCCGTCTGCTTCGAAATAGATACGGATAGATTCGGAAATATACCTTCTATCCATGTGTATTCCTCTACTTACTTCGGTGAGTATAAGTGTGCTACATTGTCAAATTTAAGTTAACCCAAGTTAATTTAACATAACCTCTTTATTGCTGCACTTGCCGCCAGTCACTCCTGAACCTTTTATTATCGCTACATTTAGCTTGCAATCTTTCCACATGATCCACATCTATATCATGCATTTATTCTACCTATCCATTTTATCTGAAATTCGTTATCCAAACTCCATATATCGACTTTTTGAAGTCATTTTTAAAATTCGCTACAGATTACCTACCAGGTATTGTACCCAGCTATGCATATATATATATATATATATATATATATATATAATATATATATATATATATATATATATTCATTTAATTCCGTAACTACTTGCCATATATACACTTCTTACCCGTGGCTACTGACTAGACAATTCCTTTGATTCACAAAATACTCCCAAGATTCCAACCTCATATATGTGTGTGTTAAATGCTTGCATCTATAGCAAAACCCGAATTAGCATAACATAAAAGAACAAATAATGTGATATAATAATAATAAATATAAATAATAATATATCAACTTAATTTTTAGGAAGTAATATTTGTCGTTCAGTTATTTATTGGCGAATGAAAAATGGTTTTGATTTCTGACACTTAGGAATTAATCACGCATGGCGTAGGCTTACTTCCGGTGCTCTGAACGACAAACCATATATTATTCGGAAATAAATAAGACAAATACAAATATTATTTCGATTCTAACATGAACAACATATTGAAAAGGCGCACACATCGTTGGTGTTATTTTTAATGCGCGTAAATGACGTCATAAAACCTCATAAATTGTAGTACAATGACGTCACTCGCTCGGTATTAAATGTTTTATTGGCGATTTAAACACGGTAAATTCCTTCTTTGCGTATACAGACAAAATGTCGAGTCATGTTAGAATACTACATTACTACTGGCCGATGTATTTCTATGCTTCTGTTTAAATATTGCCTAAGTTTGCTGTAAGCCGAAATATGAACATTAGAAAGAAATGTTGTAAACAGAATGATAAGCTATGCATGTCTTAAATGTCGATTTCATTTCTGTTGATTTGTGCCGCTATTTAGCATTTATTTAAATTACTAAACACTTACATGTAGAATAGACTTATATGTGAGCTTGAGCTAGATTTAGATATCTTTTAAGATATATT
This sequence comes from Archivesica marissinica, assembly GCA_014843695.1. Taxonomy (NCBI): domain Eukaryota; kingdom Metazoa; phylum Mollusca; class Bivalvia; order Venerida; family Vesicomyidae; genus Archivesica; species Archivesica marissinica. The sequence goes on along the minus strand of CM026386.1, from coordinate 7,692,552 downwards.
ATTGCATCGTATCAATTTAGCCAATTACGGCTTGAATACACATACTGGTGACACGTCACGTTCTTTCCAGATGACCAACATGATGAACGGAACCGACGAAAAAACCGAAAAGACGAAAAAGAAGTTCTCAAAGAAACAACTTCGACAGAGTGATGGAATGCTTACCCAACAAACGGGTACTAATTTGTTTGCAACACAGAAGGGCATGAGCTTCGGTGGTGTGCGCCATGGCGCTGACATTCGTGTGGATGACCTTGACCCAAGCGGGAATGCTGAACTTACACAACAGGCGGCAACGAATCGATTCGCAACACAGGCTGGTATGAGAATTGGCTCAGTACGTCATGGTGCCGATATTCGTATGGACGATTGTGTACCCGAAGGGATGACAGAACTGAGTCAGCAGGCCGCCACCAACAAATATGCCACACAGAGCGGCATGTGTTTCGGGTCCGTTAGACACGGCGCGGACATTCGTGCTGACGATATTTGCCCAGAGGGGAACGCTATGATTAATCCACAAATGGGCTCAAATCAGTTCGCTTCCCAGACGGGTATGACTGGATTCGGGTCGGTACGACACGCCAAGGATATAGCATGTGATGATATATGCCCAGAAAGCAATGCAAGCATTGGGTCACAGGCAGGTTCGAATCAGTTTGCTTCCCAGAAAGGAATGACGAGCTTTGGTGCAGTGCGACACGCTAAGGACATTAATGTGGACGAGCCATGTCTTGAGGGCAATGCAACAATATGTCTTCAGTCCGGATCCAACCAGTTTGCTAGCCAGAAAGGAATGCGAGGACTTGGTGCTCTGAGAATGGTGTCAGATATTCGCTGCGATGACCAGGACGAGCAAGGAAAGACTATCTTAACACAGGCGTCTGCAACACACATCTATGCTTCACAATCAGGTATGACGGGCTTTGGATCTACACGCCACGGTGCTGATATAAAAATTAATGACCTGGATGATCGAGGAAAAGGCGAGCTATCTCAACAAGCGGAAACCAATATATATGCTTCGCAGAAAGGGATGACTGGCTTTGGTGCACTGCGACATGTATCTGACATCCGGGCGGATGATGCATCTTTGGAAGGTCAATCCATGTTAACTCTTCAAACCGGTACAAATAAATTCGCGTCACAAAAGGGCATGACCGCGATTGGAGCCGTACGTGGTATTGCCGACCGCAGAATAAAACCGCTATATGAAGAAGGTGATTCCGATGAATACCCAACTGATGAAGAAGACGAACCAAAACCGGAACCAGTTAGAAAACGATCTTCTTTCATGACCCGGCCAGAGCCATTACCAAAAGTAGAACCAGACCCGGAAAGAGAAACAATACCGGAAGAGGCTGAGGATAACGAGGAAGCGGCCTTTACGTTTAATGCCGATTAACTTCCGATACATATTATTAAGAAGACTATTTTTAATGACGGTTTAGTGAAAATTGAACATAACAGTTCAATTTTTAACTTTCAGTACAGTATAATAACATTTTAAAATATCGGCGAGAATTAACATTAGTTAATGCTGGAGCCATGTGAACATAGACTTCTCAAATTCTATTTTCGTTAATAGTTGCCACGTAAGCGTTGTGTAGTTGATTTTCGATAAGATTTAGATTTAGTAAGAATGTATCCCATTCTAAATGGGGGAGGCTAACGGGACAAATGGTGCAATATTGAGCATAATTATTCGGCTTTGTAGCCAACCAATCATTAAGTGTCCATTATTTGATTCATTATCAAGAAACCTGTCATTCATTTCAACTTTTACCATAAATCATCACTTTACCTTTCTTGTCAAAGGCATTCCTGACCGTAACTTCACTTAGTTTGATCCGGTATGTTTATCTTCGTTATTCACTCTCCACACCCAAACCCCGACTTCCCAGAGTGTTTTTCATGTAATTATATCAATTTACTTGTACATTTAACATGGTTGTACATATTACTGTCATTATATGTCGTTTGTTGTGATGACGAGATCGCGTGACTCGAATATTTGTAAATTGTCTTTGGATCCACTGGTAATTATTCTGTTTGTAAGTTGTATTTTTAAATAAAGTGCACTTTATTAAATAGCAGACTTAGTTGTTTAATAATTACATAGCAGATTGTAAACTGGGAGAAACACGATACTTATGTTAACTCTTACCCTGCGTTGGTAGTTGTGAGTTCGAGCTCCGGCTTTAGTAACGTAACTAATCAGTTACCGTGGTTCTACCAAGTGTGCTCAAACTGTGTTTGCACAAAACCGGAACGCAACACATGGCACTCTTCATTCTGAAGGTAGCGTCCATGCGTAGTTGCACTTCCGAACCACAGTGTGGTTGAAGATTGTTAGGATCAATTGATGATATGGATTAGTTTAATTTCAAATAATCACATTGCTTTTCCAAAATAAATTCCATAAACTATAGTGATAATACGGGTATTATGTACCGTGAATGTGTGCTACATTGTCAAAATGATCAAACTATTGTTTACAACTACGGATTATGTTTTCATGTCTCATATATCCGATCATGTAACATTTAACATATTCATAAAGGCTTTCACATGTAACATAACATTGTCGTTACAGCTTAAAATGAATGGTGTTAGCTTTGCTTCTAGACATAGTTTGCGCGAGAGCATAAACATTAGTGTTCCTAATACGAGTTGACTTGTATTGCTATTTTGATGTTTGATTAATATGACAAACTAAATCAGATTTACATGTTTACAATAATAGTGTCCAATATTTTCCAAGCATCTTCACATCAATTCTGAGAAAATTGCTTTAGTTATTTTATAAGATTTTTTACTACAGGTATAATAATTTAATAATTTTCTTAGAATGATTTAGCAGGTATGAGCTTTGTTAAAGGTTAACTAGGGTTAGGGTTACCACGCACTGCTATATAATTGTTGTGGGATGATTAGAAAATAGATGGACTATAGTTATCTTGATTTGATATATGGTGAATGAATGAAATTGATTGGTACTAAACTTTGTGTCAAAACTGTTTTAACTCTATAATGTCGTGGTTGGTGGGTTGATTTAAAATAACACTTTATGTTGCTCGTATATATGTTTTGTAATAATTTGCGTGTGCGAAATAGAATATGTTTTGTAATAAGAAACATAACGATTTATTATATGTAAATATGTAATGTACATATTGTCTGATGACGAAACGGCCCCTGGACTATTTCCAAAACAATTCATAAACTTAAGTACAAAACGGTCGGGGACACTTTCTGCGCTATACATGATGAATATACGGAAATCTATAGGTAAGCATACTAACCGTGTTTCTTATTTTACGATCCTTTGAATTATTTCCATGTGTTTTAGCGTAGATACATGCTTGACTAGCACTATTATTTTGCATATTAGATATATAGGGCAATGTTGATATGCCCACTAGCTGTAGATACTCGTAATCTAACCCAGTTGCTACTTATTGTCAGTAAAGCTCGTTTTTAAATTTTAAATTGTAGAAGTGTCACGTTATACTTACAATGGTTCCGCTACGTGTCCGCTATGTGTTTGTTTGTTTATGTTCGTCATGCTTTTTAACAGATGGAACAAACAGGAGAAAAGAAAAAGAGAAGGTGGACCAAGAAGCAGCTTCGCGCCAGTCAAGGAATACTAACACAACAGGCTAAAACTAACATATATGCTTCTCAGAGCGGTAGTACCGCGTTCGGTGCTGTACGACATGCTGCCGATATCAGAGCGGATGATCAAGACAAAGATGGTGAGGGTGTTTTAACTCAACAAGCAGCCACACATATCTACGCATCGCAGAAGGGCATGACGGGATACGGCTCCGTTCGTCATGCAGCGGATATCCGGGCAGACGATTGTTGCCAAGAGGGTAATGGGATGCTGACACAACAGGCAGAGACGAATATATACGCATCACAGAAAGGAATGCGTTGCTATGGGGCGGCACGACATGGCGCTGATATTAAAATACTAGAGTTATACGAAGAAGGTGATGATGATGAATATCCAACAGACGAAGAAGAAGAACGAAAGGTCCCTCCACCCAGGAGAAGTCCTAGAGTAGAGCAATCAGCTCCTGAACCAGACGTGGAAGTAAATGAAGAACAACCAGCGGATGAGGAAGCTGAATAAGTCATAGCTAGGTGCATTATATAATAATTAAAAAGACTGAATGTGATTATCGGCATCGGGATATTTGATGATGATTTATTTATTTATATATATTAGGACAAATTTATAACAGCTGACCATTTCGAAATTGCAACTAGAATTTGTCAATGTTCTTTGTTTAATACGATGTCCGTTGCATGGAATGTTTGTGACTATTCAGTGGATTAAGTGATAAACTGACCAGTGACTGTTGAGCCAGAGCTTGTTTCAGTGTCTCATCTAAACTCATGCTCATAACTAAACCAAAGTCATTAACCAAGAGAAATAACTTAGACTTTAGTGCACTTGCGTTTACAGGCCAACCCACCTGGCGCTCCGGTGCAGAAAAAGAGGCCAAAGTTTACAAAGGAACAATTACGCGCTGGTCAGGGTTTCATTGGTCTGCAGGCGGGAACAAACAAAGGGGCTTCGCAAGCTGGAATGACGTCTTTCGGGGCTGGAAGACACGTTGCAGATATTAAAGTTAAGGAGTTGTGGGAAGATGACGACGATGATACGCAATCCTCTGCAAAAGATGATTGTAAAGCTTCTGTAACTGCGACTGGATTCCCAGATAAAACACAAAAGTGACTGTTCAGTTTAGACTTAGCAACCAGATTGACCAGTGCCGTTTCTTCGTCCTGGACTGGATTCCTTTCAAGTTTGCTTAATAAATTGAAACATTAGGCTTAAATGACAATATCCACAACAAGTTGATGAAATTTATTTGAACTGGATGAATATGAGTTGAATTCTATTTGTGTTTCATTTAAATGTTTTATGGTTCGTCATATCCTCCATGGTAGGCCTAGATAAATTATTTGTCTCGAAGTATGAATACAATTGTTATATCAATAATATCAATTAAAAATCTATGATGAACTTTATATCACCAATTATTGTTTTGAGTTTATACAACGTGTCCTTGTCATGTACGTGGTGTTTTTAATTGTTAATTTTGCTGTTTTGATCTGGCTCGTTTTAACAGCTTCAAGCTATACATACTTACAAGAGAGTTAAAGCTTCGTGTGTTATGTGAACATTGTTGCACAATGTTATTTTCAAGGAATGTGCATACTCGTAACATCTGGTAAGTGTTTTTATTGCTGCACATTTTTGTTTTAACCCCCCCCCCCTCACACGTTAATATATAACTACTCTCTCACCTGTATTACCCCCTCTGTAATTCTAATTCTGGTTTTAAGCTTATACTTCTATAGTACACTAACTGCAATGCCTACATTTGTTATTTCACTAAACCATCTCCAATAAAATCCATTCTACCATAGATCACCAGTGAGAAAAATTACCTTTCTGAAAACCATATATAATCCACTTTATATTTCATCTTGAATATATTTACTTATTCCAGTAGCTCTTTAGATACGTATTCCTTAATATCCATCTTATTTTTGTTGTAGTTACTCGGAAATTATATCTATATAGTTTTCTGTTAATATAGAATTTATGTTAATAGATTTAGATATTTAGAGATAGAAAACGAAAATTCATATCAAAATTCTAATCAAATTGTTTTATTTTCCGATATCAAAGCATTGTTTTTTTTGTGTCAAAATTTCGAGAATCAATAAATATATTAACATTTTATGCACACTACTAACACAAACCATCTGCAAACGAATTTATATTTAAGGTTGTTATGCTCTGTACAAGATTAACATTAATAACCCATACATAATTATAACTAATATTTCAATTTTCAACAGAAATGAAAGATAGCAAATGCAGAACAATCTCAACGTGAGAAACAATAGCAAATATTTGTGGCAAAGAGTTTACTTTGGTTCTTTCATCACAGGATCAGCAAACCGGGGAGAAGAAGAAGAAGAGATGGACTAAGCGACAGCTTCGTGCCAGCCAGGGCCTCCTCACCCAACAGGCTAAAACGAACATTTATGCCTCCCAGACCGGTATGACATGCTACGGTGCAGTAAGACATGGTGCTGACATCCGAGCTGACGACCAGAACAAAGAAGGCGAGTCACTACTCACACAGGTGGCCGCTACTCATATCTATGCCTCCCAAAAAGGTATGAGAGGCTATGGTGCAGTTCGCCACGGTCCAGACATTAGAGCTGACGACGCCAACGCAGAAGGACAGGGAATACTCACCCAACAGGCTGCAACTAATATATATGCCTCACAGAAAGGAATGACTGGGTATGGATCTGTCCGCCATGGCCCAGATATCCGAGCCGATGATCTTCGTCCAGAGGGCAACGGCCAGTTGACACAAGTTGCTGAGACGAACATCTACGCTTCTCAAAAGGGAATGACTAGTTATGGAGCTGTACGTCACGGGGCTGACATCCGTGCGGATGACGAGAACAAGGAAGGCCAGGCTTTCTTGACCCAACAAGCAGAGACGAATATATACGACTCGCAGAAGGGCATGACGTCGTTCGGAGCTGTTAGACACGGTAAAGATATCGCCATTAAAGAGCTTTATGAAGAAGATGATGGTGAATACGCAACCGACGATGACGAGCCGGCGGCACCACCACCAAAACAAGAGCAGGCAGCGGCAGCGGTGGCGGCAGCGGAGGAGGAGGAGGAAGAGTAAGATGAACCTAACCAGGCTAAACTACACAGCTTTCTCCCTACTGCTGACAATGCTGTTGTGAAAACAATTTAATTAATTCATCCTTAATTGTTTTATAAATATGCAATAATGCTGATAAGGAACGTACCAGATATAATATACAGTTTAAAAGTGATACAGTGAGCATCTTAAGGGACGTCTATTGGATGACAGACGTAAATCAACGTAGCAACGCCCTAGTTGTAAACAAGTGGTTCATTACTTATGCGTATTCATGAATTTACTATAGAACGGGCTTCAGTGGGGCTGGAAGTTCGATTTCATAAACAATTTTATAGATATATATTACAGTATCATTCCGATTGCCATATACAGCCTAAGTAAACAACCATTTGTTCGCAACAACGGTTTCGACGCTCATTAATTATTTTCGAAAAAAAAGAATGGATTCATAGTATATAGAAAGTGCAGGTATTTCCGGGTCGATTATTTAACACAATTTGTTTGTAAATGTATGATTAAATAAATTTGGGCTAAGGTCGAAAAATGTGTCATTATTCAAAGATATGTATGCATGTTGTGGTAAACCGTATCTAAATCACAAGTTTTTATCGGTTGTTTTATTAACGCGAACAACAAGAAATCGAGAGTATTTCGAACAAACTCAAATGTCTACAACAAGAGAAGTAGATATATCATTGTTTCCTATAAATCATGTCAAACTATATATGTCCAACGACCAGAAAATAGTAGGTACATTTCGCTGTTTGTTTAGCACAAATTTAGATATTCGTGCAATCTTTTGCTACAGATGTCGGACAAGCCAAAGAAAAGGTTTTCCAAGAAGCAACTCCGTGCGGGAAATGGATTCATCCATCAGATGGCGGCCACCAACAAGTTTGCTTCCCAGACAGGAATGTCCGCATTCGGAGCAGTAAGGCATGGTTCAGATATTCCTGTCGCTGATACAGACATGAGGGGCCAAGGTATCCTCACTAAAGTTTCAGCCACACACATCTATGCTTCACAGAAGGGAATGTCTGCATTCGGGGCCGTAAGACATGGAAAGGATATATGTGCCGACGAATCAGACCAGAGAGGCCAGGGTGTCTTGACAAAAGTCGCTGAAACAAACATCTTCGCCTCACAGAAGGGAATGACACCATTCGGATCCGTTAGACACGGCAAGGATATTAAGGTCGATGACTCCGACCTGAGAGGCCAGGGAGTCTTAACAAAAGTAGCAGAAACAAACATATTTGCATCACAACGTGGAATGACAGCATTTGGATCCGTGAGACACGCCCGGGATATTGTAGCCGATGACATTGATCCGAGAAGTAATGGCGTACTGACCAAGGTGGCCCAAACAAATATATTCGCCTCCCAAGCAGGGTCTACAGCATTTGGTTCTGTACGACACGGTTCAGACATCAAGGTAGTAGAGCTGTGGAATGAAGACGACTGTGAATACCCCGAAGACGAGGAAGACGAAAAGGTCCAGTCAGAATCCCAGAAACGTCGTGATGCCAGAGCAGCTGGTAGCGCCAAGGAAAATGTCCCGGAGCCCGAACCTGTCATTGCCGAACCCGAGCCTGAACCAGAGCCCGAACCAGAACCTGAACCTGAACAAGCCGCCGATGACGGAGATGGTGGCTTCGGCTGGTAGTGGAAATAGACTTTCGGGAATAAATCATTTTATTCAAAAGAAATGACATACAAATTAATATATAAAAATCAGAAGAAATAAGCTCTAACATTTCGGTGACATCATTCAAAGCTTAATTTCAGATGCAATGTACAGTGATTGTTCAGACTAGTTAATACAAAAGAATGACTTTATCCCGCACATGCCGTGTATTCGCGGTAAATCCTTCAAACGTCATGAGTATTATTTTTCTTTTCATAAAATGCCTTTGTTCTATATATTACATTTTTTCCAAAATTAAAATGTCTTGTTTCATCTTTACATATTTGCGACGCATTATAACAGTCAGGGTGTTCGAATTTTCGTGATAAAAATGTGGATATAAATTGACAGATGAATGATCTTTTCGAATTTGATATTTCATTATTTGTTAAGCGTAACTGTAATATGATATTTGTTGCTGATTTATTAAATTAAATTAAAAGTAAATTTAAACGTTTATTTCACATATACTAGTCTTACTTCCATACCAGCGCCACCAACCACAAGCTCGAATTGAGAAACGTCGGATACAAACTCATCGAATTAATCACTACCGGCTTATGACCAAGCCTTCGGAAATAACTTGTTTGTTGTGCTTTCCAGTCACAGAACCTGCTTGCTTATCTATACAAATGTCACTTAAACGTGTTGATTGATGCATTAATCCATGTGTATACTTTTCAGTGATTTCCTAGCCCACCCGATGTTAACACGATTTCACAATTTCTCGCATCTAATTAAAATGTATTAATTTTTCGTCCACTCTTTTAATTGCCACAGATGTCTGACAAGCCAAAAAAGCAATTCTCAAAGAAACAACTCCGTGCTGGTAATGGATTTCTTCATCAGATGGCTGCTACCAATAAGTTCGCCAACCAAAGCGGGATGTCCGCATTCGGAGCAGTGAGACATTGTCGGGATATTGTTGCCGATGATTCAGATGCGAGAGGCAAGGGGGAACTCACCAAGATTTCAGCCACTCATATATATGCGTCACAGAAGGGAATGACACCATTCGGTGCAGTACGATATGGGAGAGATATCGCTGCTGATGTTTCAGACCAAAGAGGTCATGGTATGCTTACGAAAGTGGCTCAGACGAACATATTTGCCTCACAGAAGGGAATGACAGCATTTGGAGCTGTGAGACACTGTGCAGATGTGAGGGTTAAACAAATGTGGGAGGAAGACGATGGCGAATATCCAGCGGATGAGGAAGACGAAGTGAAAGTCAACAGCCCAAGACGACGCGATACTGCTGAGTCTCCCCCTGCAAAGGTTCCCGAACCTGTGGTCGTCCAAGCTGCGCCAGAACCAGAGCCAGAACCAGAGCCAGAGCCAGAACCAGAAACAAATGACGATGAGGATGGTTTCGTCTGGTAGATTGATACTGAAAGATCCTATTGCATTACTTAATATAGACCGGAAGAAAGAATGGAACTATACTAATAATAATATTGCATTTGTATTTAAAGCAAAGCTAAACTACTAAAAGAGTTTGTGAAACAATCGGTAAGCCTTAGGCTTTAATGTACATTCAAATTATGGTGATGTGTAAATAACAGCCTGTATAAGCAAAGAATTTGTAATAAGTTTTAAAATTTCCGGAAAGCGAATATGAAGTGAAGCTTATTCATCCATATTTTATATAATGACAAACTCAATTCATTTAATGCTAAAACTGTTTTCCATGTATCTTTTCATATATAATCCTTATAAGCAAATACCAATCTCAATAGGCACATGCTTAATGTATACAGTTTCATGTATTCACAATGCTATGTTCTAGTGCCATGAGCATTTGATAAAATTGTTGACTTTTTGTAGTCGATTAATAGATGAATGAGATCATTTCCCCCCGATAGTCTTTAGGCGCGTAACTGTAGTGTATTTGTTACTGAAACTTTGAAATTGAAGAAATAAATTTTACGTAATTTAAAAGAAAGTATTTTGATTCACCACCCGTGAAACAGTAACTCACGGTTAAACAGACCATGGATGAACATTGTACAAGACAGTTGCAACGATCAACAGAATATGACAGGACTTCTCGCACGTCGCCCAGAAAAATTTCTTTATATTACTGCTCGCACGCCTCCTCTGAAATGCTCCTACACCTACGAATGACTTACATCACAACAGTATCCGAAACCTGCATTTCAGTGAACAATTGCGATTGATTTATTAATCTATCTTTTCAATTTTCAGTGTCGTCATCTCACCAGCTCACATACCCCGATTCTAACACATTCATGTGCCTTGGTTTCATTTTGTTTTCAGATATCAACAGTGTCATGTACCCATATAATGCTATGTATCCTAATTCTGCATCATCTATCTACCCCGTATGTATCCATCACATAATTCCATACTATGTCCCTCCACTGTATGTTTTATTCCATCAACGAAACACTGAGCTACACTCTTCAGACAGACGGACGGATATGGTATTGACTTTATTTATAACAGACTTCAATTGGTAAGTTACTTCTTATATTATTCGTGTGTTGCTTCAATTTGCATTTGCCCTGATCCTGTCGGTATATTCCTATTTCCAAAACGTTGTCAGAGATCCATTTGAACGTATTTATGTTCTAGTCATTTAGTGTCTTCTTTGGTTTGCCTATAGTGTGTAACTATAATCTTCTTGGTTTTGTGTTCTAGTTTTAGCCTATTTTCAATCTCCTGAAATATTTATCTCTTCACCCGACCAGAGTATCACCACTTTCTTATTTTCTTATTTTGCTCTTAAATTAGACTTGTTTCTTTAAACTTGTTTTTCTCATATTTGCTTTAAATATCAACTCCGTTGTCTCTTCTGCTCTATCACATACATTAACAGTGACTGCTTTGCCTAACACATACATATTGCTTAAAACATTTTCTTTTAAAAATATTTATTTATAAACAGTAAATTTTTAATTTATAATGTTATGTTATATTTGGAAATGTTAATTGTTTAAAATTTCAAATAATGTAACTTTTACTACTACATTACTAAACTATTTGAAATACAAGTTCAGAATTATATTTATCAATCTCTAAAGGTTCTATGCCGATGTAATTTAATTACTCATACAATATTGCAGGAAATGGACACAGAACCGAAACCAAAGAGGCGATTCTCGCGGAAACAGTTGAGGGCGGGTCAGGGACTACTGACGATGCAAGCAAAGACGAATATCTTCTCCAGTCAGACAGGCATGACTTGTTTCGGTGCCGTACGTCACGTATCGGACATCAGAGCAGACGATTCGTGTCAGGAGGGTCACGGTGAACTAACGCAGACGGCGAGGACCAATATATTCGCCAGTCAAAAGGGCATGAGCTGTTTTGGATCGGTACGTCACGGTTCTGACATTCGGGCAGACGACGCCAGCTTGGAGGGTCTGTCTACGCTAAGTCTACAAACTGGGACCAATAAATATGCATCTCAGGCGGGGATGCGAGGATTTGGGTCAGTGAGACATGGCCCTGACATACACATTATTGAACTATATGAAGAAGGGCACGACGACGAGTATCCGACCGACGAAGATGAACCTGTTCTGGTTAAACCAGCCAGGAAATTACGAGAAGAAATTCATGAGATCAAAGAATCTGCGAAACAAAACGGTGATGTCATAGAAACAGCACCTGAGTCAATCATTGAGCGTGAAATATCACCTGAGCAAACACCAGAAGACACATCGCCAGTAGAAGAGACTGAAGAAACACGAGATGATCAAATGGAAGAAACAGTTGAAGAAAATAACGAACAAGAACCAGAGAATGAATAACTTTATTAAACATAATTATCTCAACAAGTACGTGCATTCATAGGCAGCAATGCGATGCACATGGAAGGCATATAATCTGGAACTTATTCATCAATATTAACGACTCTATTTAAAAATTGACAAATAATACTGAAAAGGAAAAAAAACATGGAATATATTTAAACACTGTGTGAAAGAAATCTATGACGCATATATATTATTTATAAGCTAGATTGGACTAAACAGACACGGCCAACTCATGAACTAAATAAGGATATACGAAGTATGTGACTATTTAAATCGACATTACATCGCAAGACGCAAAATAACAACAACACATTTTAAGTATAAATAGCATTGCTACTACAAATTCTTCCAAAATAATTCGAACACCAATAACAGTGTTTTTAAGATAAACAAATTATCAAAACTGAAAGTATGAGTTCATATAACGGTCAGCAACACTCCAGAATTGACATTTGTTAGTAGTGGAGTGTACGCTAAAGCCCGTGATACTATCGTTTAGAGATTGATGAAAATCATACCACATAATAGGAAATCACATTCTGTAGAAATTTGCTTATTCACGATGTAGTGTCGCTTTAAAACAAAAATACCGAGTGTGAAATGAGGCGATCGACGAAACACCGGAGTACATAACCCACCTTGTTTATATTGATGGGCATTATAAGTAAACAGTTCTTATACATTTTTGTAATCATTTCGTAAATGTAAAATTGCACTTAAATGTTTACTATGAACTATTTAGACTACCTGTTACTATGAACTATTTAGACTACATGTTTACTATGAACTATTTAGACTACCTGTTTACTATGAACTATTTAGACTACCTGTTTACTATAAACTATTTAGACTACCTGTTTACTATGACCTATTTAGACTACCTGTTTACTATGACCTATTTAGACTATCTGTTACTATAAACTATTTAGACTATCTGTTACTATGAACTATTTACACTATCTGTTTACTATAAACTATTTAGACTACCTGTTACTATGAACTATTTAGACTACATGTTTACTATGAACTATTTAGACTACCTGTTTACTATGAACTATTTAGACTACCTGTTTACTATAAACTATTTAGACTACCTGTTTACTATGACCTATTTAGACTACCTGTTTACTATGACCTATTTAGACTATCTGTTACTATAAACTATTTAGACTATCTGTTACTATGAACTATTTACACTATCTGTTTACTATAAACTATTTAGACTACCTGTTTACTATGAACTATTTAGACTACCTGTTTACTATGAACTGTTTAGACTACCTGTTTACTATAAACTATTTAGACTACCTGTTTACTATGAACTATTTAGACTACCTGTTTACTATAAACTATTTAGACTACATGTTTACTATGAACTAGTTAGACTACCTGTTACTATGCACTATTTAGACTATATGTTTACTATAAACTAGTGTGCCTCACTATATTGATCTTTAATTAATTCAAATGTTTAATATAAAGATTTCGTAAACTATTAAATTTATTTGTCAATTTCTTTAATTTTGTGTACTTTATGCTGTGTTAATGGTGTCCGGGAACGTTTAAACATTTAAATATGGTTATCCGCTTTTTAGACTATTATGTGTGCACGGGGAACGTGGGCTACCATGAAATAATGCGTGTAGGAATGCCCTACTTTCAACGTATACAGGACACCGGGGCCGGAGGTTATAAACACTTTTCTTTAATCCCAAGCGATATCAATTATTTGAGTCTGGGATTTGCTAAAACAATCAGAAAGCTTGAGACTGAGGCTGAAATTGGAGAAAAGTTTTATAACCTCCAGGCCCGTATTTACATAATATGTTCCATGGCTACAGCCTATGCCAACATGATATAACAACATTGCAAATTACCCTCATGTATAGACAAATTCGTCTACATGTACGACAGCATTGGTTCTCACACCAAATAGTCAGACACAAAATGTATTCGAATGTGTGATGTATGCCAACATTGGATTTGACCGTGATATCTATACATCTTTGTTGATATATCATGCATAAGCTGAGGTGTGTGGTTGTTAGAATGGCAGGGTCTTAGACAGAGCTGAACCAGTGCATTGACTCATTCGTCGTATATGAGAATAGCAGGAACATTCATAACCAATTCCTGGGAGAAATGCGTTAGGTGCAAAACAACGTAGGGCAGACTCTGGATTAATACGCACAAAAACGAATAACTGAAATCAATATATGTGGTACGATACCTTTGCAAAACATATGAAACACACAGGTAACACTCTGTTATGGATCATTTGGATTTTTGCCAAATGTACCGGAATGCCAAAATATGAACTGCTGTTGGTGTGGGTGAATGAGATTATGAGCAATGCTTGTGGTGGGTATGGTAGGGGAATCATTAACTATATTTGGGGTGGGTAGGGTAGCGACATTATGAACTATGCTTGGGTGGGTAGGGTAGCGACATTATGAACTATGCTTGGGTGGGTAGGATAGCGACATTATGAACTATGCTTGGGGTGGGTAGGGTAGTGACATTATGAACTATGCTTGGGGTGGGTAGGGTAGCGACATTATGAATTATACTTGTGGTGGGTAGGGTAGCGACATTATGAACTATGATTGGATGGGTAAGGTAGCGACATTATGAATTATACTTGAGTGGATGGAGATGCGATTACATTTATCGTTTCTAAATCGGTCACAAAGCAATGTAACATATATAGATTCGTGTGTTTTGCATAAAGTTATTGTATCATAGCATACTGGTGGACGTGTCTGAGATTGTGTACGTGTATGCGTACGTACGTATAGCGCCACGAGTACTTCTATGTAGGAAAGAGCGCTCGCTGGAAATATGAAAAGTTGAAAACACAATCATTACACGTGACTGTGTAACCATTAACGACTGTGTCGGTTCTCATCGGTAAGCGCTCTTGCTACGTACGTGCACGTATAGATAAGTACATACACGTATGCATAATCGACATCTGTAACATAGCTAAGAAACACACGTACGGTTCACGCTGCATGGATACATTAACAGCATCGTCTGTGCTTCAGTGCTGTTTATTTACATTAACTATTTCACAAGCTCACTGTACACGTTCTGTATATCATTGTGCTACTAAAACCATTGCCAGCCGACGGCCGTCGTCTAGATGGCGTCATAGAATAACTAGACTCGATCACAAATTCAATGACAATAACTGCGTCCTACGCAACCCAATACAACACTGGTTATACTGTAATCACGTAATGATAACGTGATGATTACGTGGTGGCAACGTGATGATAACGTGATGATAACGTGGTGATTACGTGATGATGACGTTATGCAATGAAACACCAACATTGACTGATACACCTGCTACTGGCAGACATGTCAATGGTTGTTCATATTCCGTCAAGCACACATGAGTTGTTGTGTTGGGTTACAGAGGATGAATTACGACATGCAAATATGGCTGTGCCGTACCGGGTTGAAGCGGCTGTGCCGTACCGGGTTGAAGCGGCTGTGTCGTACCGGGTTCAAGCGGATGAGCCGTACCGGGTTCAAGCGGCTGTGTCGTACCGGGTTCAAGCGGATGAGCCGTACCGGGTTCAAGCGGATCAGTTGTCGCCGTTGAATTTTGAGTTGAGTTTAGTTGTTCTGCTGCATCTTACATACAACCAGCTGTTGATCAATACATTCCTAATTAACAACAATCAGAAATAAACGGTTAATTTAAGATGTAGCCATTTAATATTAAACTTTAACACAGGAGATGGAAGGGGAAAAGAAGAAGAAAAGGTTCAGCAAGAAACAACTACGTGCTGGCCAGGGAATGCTAACACAGCAGGCACAGACTAACATCTACGCCTGTCAAACCGGAATGACGACATTCGGGGCCGTCAGGCATGGTGCCGATATCAGAGTACGCGAGCTGTATGAAGGGCCCGACGACGAGTTCATGACGGATGAGGAAGAAGAGGTGAAGACGACGAAGCCGAGACGACAAGCAGAGCGTACAGAGGCGGGCGCTCGGGAGGAGGGCGATGGAGGGCAATAGCGGGGAAGGATTGTTAGGTTGTCATTCTAGTGACCTATAATACTAGGAATAAACAGTATCAAACGATATAATATTATGACACAAAGACCGCTTCAATGCGTGCGCATGTTGATAACACACTTTATTTCAAAGCAGTTTTTATTCAACTGTGTCCGACATTTACACGCATGCAGTACAATTTCTTCACACTCATTTATGAGATAAAAAAATAAAGAATTCTTCAGAAGTTTACCATTCGTTATTTTATTAAATGAAAATGTATTATTTTGTTTCTGTTCCTTGTGTTAATACAATGAGAAATAAATGCACAATCATTAAGTCGTCATCCAGGGATTACAGGTTTGATCCCCCGTCTGACCCTAATACTCTTTCAGATGGGACTTTAACCCGAGCCCTCGTGTCGGTGCTTTACACCGTGCACGTAAATGAACCTGAGGAGACTCTGGAATGGGTCTCTATCTGTATCATTGCACTATCCTCCAAACATCTAAACTGACTAATATCTTCAGGAATCGTCGCTCATATGGGCAACCGGTAGCGACGATAAATAAAGGTAAACACACACACACACACGCACATCATCGAGTCAGTGTTAACCACATTCAATTGCTCATGCATCCGATAGGGGTAGACGTATACGAGAATGCTGACGTACAAGATGCGCAGAAATCATTGTTGAACACTGAAAGTGAATGCTTCCAAGCTGACGTCATGGAAATATATATTAAATCGTTTTTAACACTGAAGTCTCAAACTCGAGTGGAATGGTAAGTGTTGTTATATTATAGGTATTCACATAGAGTATATATGTATATATGTGCGTATATATGTACATTGTTTGTCTCACTGCACTGTGTATTGAGTTGAATGTCCTGCTTCGTGTATGTCTCACATATGTTGCAAGCTCATGAAGTTCCAGAAATCTAATATTAAAAACAATTTTGGCATGATGTTAAATTGCGTGCCCTTCTTCTCTTCTCTTCTTCCATTATCTGCTATATTTGGAAACGATACGTCACGTGCTGGTAGATCAGTGCCGACTGTATTGTGCAGGAGTTACACCACTAAATCTAGTTATAATTGGAGAAATTCCATCATCTGCAAGTTCTAGCATCTTCTTGTTATATTAATGAGTGTTAAAACATATTTCTACGGTTGTATTAGTCATCTGTATAGATGTCAAAATGCTTACGCCCCGAGTACTTTATTGTAAAACCTGTTCATAATCTTCGTTGTTGTTAATCTACAGATGTCTGAGGGAAAACCAAAGAAAAGATGGACCAAGAAGCAGCTCCGTGCTAGCCAGGGAATTCTTACTCAGCAGGCTAAAACCAACATCTACGACTCGCAGAAGGGAATGACCACATTCGGTGCCGTACGTCACGGACCGGATATCCGGTCAGACGACTCTACTAAAGAGTCGGAGAGTCTTCTCACGCAGCAGACGTTAACAAACATCTACGACTCTCAGAAAGGTAATGTTTCTGCTTCGCTTAGTCACAGCTTATTGACCAAACCCACTGGTTCTCTTCAAGCGACAGTCAGACCTGTATTAATCAGCCAGTCAAGGGAGTCACGGAAAATTGCTGCATAGCACATGCGGCTGCATAATAGAGGTCAAACGTATAACACTACATATAGTGAATCTGGAATAATACAGGTTGGCTGCTTAATGGAGGTGACCACTAACACAGGTTTTACTGTATATTACGCACACGAGCGTATTAGATAACGGGAAACTACTCTGGTTGACTGTTTTTTTTAATGAGAGACATTGGTCAGTTACCTCCCCATGAACACTCATTAAGGAGGTTAGGTCTATTGAATTTGTTTCCTCGCCCACATGGTTCGCCGGAGGCGAGGGTAAATAAGCTCAATCATCATGTTTCCTTTGTTTTTATCGTGGCTTCCGTGGCTATCAATTTTCGTCCGTTTTCTTATATCTTATAATTATTAAATTAAATTACTAAGTCTCGACAGATACCCTACAGTATATCCAATGGATATTTTACAGTATTATCAATTAATTAACACGAATTTGATAAAATCATACCGCAACATCTGGTTAGGGAACAACAGTAAAAACAAAGGATTCCAACTGAAAGTATGATCGGGATATTTCGGACTTCATCAGCCAAGAGAGGCTGTCGATGTCTCTCAGTCCCGACATATAGGATCGTACACGAGTGCTGATTTCATACCATATTTTAATAGCAAAATTCGAAAACGAGTTTCATAAAATATTATATGAAATCACCACGAGTGTAAGATCTTTTTATATCACATTACCACAGTAACCATCAATTTGAAACTGTTCTGCTTGCCTGCACACGTTGAGACTTATATACATATCAAGGAAATCAGTAAGGTGCATTTGTACACTTTAGTAAACAGTCAAACAAAAACATCCACGCAAACATTCTGTATTCTGTATACTGTATTCGACTAGTGCATATTTAACATTTTATTGATTATCAATAACAAAGTTGCAAGCTATATGTCAAAGGTGTCAAAAGTTGCAAGCTGTCATACCGCGACCAATCAGAATTATTCCAGGTGCTATAACACGTGTGGTGATATAAGAAAATATGTAATGGCTGTATTACACTGAATACAAGCTAGTCATGCAATAAAACTAAGTCTGTGTGTTTATGATTCCGACTATTTTATAGGTATGACATGCTACGGTGCAGTCCGACACGGACCCGACATCAGAGTTAAGGAGCTCTACGAGGAAGGGGACGACGATGAATTCCCTGAAGATGCCGATTAACCTGTGAGGAAAGCATCATGGGGACAGCAGGAAACCCCGTCGGGAAAGCTCCGTCTGTCCCTGATACGGAAAAACTCACTGAAATTGTAGCTAAATATAATTATTAATTTCTCAGGTCTGTCATTGTTTTCATTCTGGATAATTAACATTACAGGCCTATCAACGTAGTTCATTAACATACCAGTTTAGGTCATTACCATGCCGGTTGAGTTCACTACCATACAGGTTTAGTTCACTACCATACAGGTTTAGTTCATTACAATACAGGTTTAGTTCACTACCATACAGGTTTAGTTCACTACCATACTGGTTGGTTCACTACCATACAGGTTTAGTTCATTACAATACAGGTTTAGTTCACTACCATACAGGTTTAGTTCACTACCATACAGGTTTAGTTCACTACCATACTGGTTGGTTCACTACCATACAGGTTTAGTTCACTACCATACTGGTTGGTTCACTACCATACAGGTTTAGTTCACTACCATACAGGTTTAGTTCACTACCATACAGGTTTAGTTCACTACCATACAGGTTTAGTTCACTACCATACTGGTTGGTTCACTACCATACAGGTTTAGTTCATTACAATACAGGTTTAGTTCACTACCATACAGGTTTAGTTCACTACCATACAGGTTTAGTTCACTACCATACTGGTTGGTTCACTACCATACAGGTTTAGTTCACTACCATACTGGTTGGTTCACTACCATACAGGTTTAGTTCACTACCATACAGGTTTAGTTCACTACCATACAGGTTTAGTTCACTACCATACAGGTTTAGTTCACTACCATACTGGTTGGTTCACTACCATACAGGTTTAGTTCAACTACCATACAGGTTTAGTTCACTACCATACAGGTTTAGTTCACTACCATACCGGCGTAGTTCATTGCTATACCAGTTTAGTTCAGGACAATGCTGTCTATTGTAAGTGATGTTCATTTGACGACTACAGAACGCCTAAGATTGTATTAATCATTTCGAAATACCAGTTCTGCCTAAAATAAAGTCAAAGAAAGTTAAAAGAAAATCAAATGTAGATGTAAATATCAGAGTGGTGACCTGGGAAATTAGTCTTTAATATTTCAGCAACCATCAATTGTTTGCAAGGAATGCTACCTACTGCTTTGTGTGATGCTCTCAATGAGTGTTTCTCTGCGCTGACTTTATTTTCTATGTGTAAGAACTATAATGTTCTGAGAAATACTTTGACTTCTCATTAAAAGTTAGAAAACAAACCCCAGTTGTCATGTGGTTATTTTCACAAGCACTCGGCGTGGAGCAAGGATAGTGTAGAGCAAGGATAGCATGGAGCAAGGATAGCGTGGAGATAGCATGGAGCAAGGATAGCATGGAGATAGCATGGAGCAAGGATAGTGTGGAGCAAGGATAGCATGGAGCAAGGATAGCATGGAGATAGTGATAGTGTGGAGAAGGATAGCATGGAGAGCATGGGATAGCATGGAGATAGCATGGAGCAAGGATAGTGTGGAGCAAGGATAGCATGGAGCAAGGATAGCATGGGATAGCATGGAGCAAGGATAGCGTGGAGCAAGGATAGCGTGGAGATAGCATGGAGCAAGGATAGCATGGAGATAGCATGGAGCAGGATAGCATGGAGATAGATGGAGCAAGGATAGTGTGGAGCAAGGATAGCATGGAGATAGCATGGAGAAGGATAGTGTGGAGCAAGGATAGCATGGAGATAGCATGGAGAAGGATAGCATGGAGATATCTGGAGCAAGGATAGTGTGGAGCAAGGATAGCATGGAGATAGCATGGAGCAAGGATAGCATGGAGATAGCATGGAGCAAGGATAGTGTGGAGCAAGGATAGCATGGAGCAAGGATAGCATGGAGATAGTGGAGCAGGATAGCGTGGAGCAAGGTAGCGTGGAGATAGCATGGAGCAGGATAGCATGGAGATAGCATGGAGCGGATAGCATGGAGATAGCATGGAGCAAGGATAGTGTGGAGCAAGGATAGCATGGAGATAGCATGGAGCAAGGATAGTGTGGAGCAAGGATAGCATGGAGATAGCATGGAGCAAGGATAGCATGGAGATATCATGGAGCAAGGATAGTGTGGAGCAAGGATAGCATGGAGATAGCATGGAGCAAGGATAGCATGGAGATAGCATGGAGCAAGGATAGTGTGAAGCAAGGATAGCATGGAGCAAGGATAGCGTGGAGCAAGGATAGCGTGGAGATAGCATGGAGCAAGGATAGCATGGAGATAGCATGGAGCAAGGATAGCATGGAGATAGCATGGAGCAAGGATACAATAAAGGAGAAATTAGCCCCCCTCTCCCCATGACCAAACGTCCCAGACCAGATCTGTAAATTTGCCATCAAAATTGTCTTATACCAACATAAATGTGCACAGTATATACGCATATTTATGATAATAACCCCCTTCATGTACTATAGCAAATACACACTATGAAACATGATACAACAAACCATGTTTATTGTGAGAAGTTGATACAACCAAACACGAAATTCTATGTCTGCCGTTTACAAATCACCTCCTAGACCACCCTTCTATAAACCCAAAACGTGTCATCAATATCCATCAACAAATGTTTGAGTGCACAGACAGACACACGAAGCCAAATACAACAATGGTCTGTGTTACAATAGTAATCTACATAACTTTTCTAAAACTTCCAACATGATGATGTGTTTGAAATAATATGTGTCCCAGCGACAATCCAAGAAACATAAAAACTCCAGGTGGAAATAGAACAGATCCCAGAATCATGAAAACTCTAGGTGGAAATAGAACAGATCCCAGAATCATGAACACTCTAGGTGGAAATAGAACTGATCCCAGACTCATGAACACTCTAGGTGGAAATAGAACTGATCCCAGAATCATGAAAACTCCAGGTGGAAATAGAACTGATCCCAGACTCATGAACACTCTAGGTGGAAATAGAACAGATCCCAGAATCATGAAAACTAGGTGGAAATACAACAGATCCTAGAATCATGAAAACTCTAGGTGGAAATAGAACAGATCCCAGAATCATGAAAACTCTAAGTGGAAATAGAACAGATCCCAGAATCATGAAAACTCTAGGTGGAAATAGAACTGATCCCAGAATCATGAAAACTCTAGGTGGAAATAGAACAGATCCCAGAATCATGAAAACTCTAGGTGGAAATAGAACAGATCCCAGAATCATGAAAACTCTAGGTGGAAATAGAACTGATCCCAGAATCATTTCTTTGTTTGCGTTGGGGGTCACAGTTTAAGCGACTGTCCAGCTATGTTTGGTGGAGGAAGACTCTGGGTGGAATTCCTGATAGCGCAGTGGACGCGCGTTCGCTTCAGGTGCAGAGTTCGAAACACGCTGAACCCGTACAGATTGTGCCCTTAAGCAAGGCATTTAATTTCCACGTTGCCTCTTCTCTCTCCTTTGTGGCGATGGATTCCATCAGGAATGAAGTCTCGAGAGTGATTAATACAAGTTGTAAGAACTTGTTTCACAATCGAGCTAAAATAAATTTGTATAAACTAAGACCCCCTCCAAGCAGTATTGCAGGCACCAACCCGGGTAGAACCAGCAACCTACTGCAAACCAGCTGTATAACTTCCTTACATGAAACAATTTGACATCCACAGTGGGATTCGAACATACAGTTGTGAGGGGCAAATGATTTGAAGCCCGTTTTAATGAGATCCCAGAATCATGAAATCTCAAGGTGGAAACAGTACAGATCCCAGAATCATGAAATCTCAAGGTGGAAACAGAACAGATCCCAGAATCATGAAATTTCAAGGTGGAAACAGTACAGATCCCAGAATCATGAAATCTCAAGGTGGAAATAGAACAGATCCTAGAATCATGAAATCTCAAGGTGGAAACAGTACATTTATACTTCAATACTTGTCTTAGCTTGCATTTGTTTTGCCTGTGAAAACT
>CM026386.1:7650780-7668604 GCA_014843695.1 Archivesica marissinica | reverse complement strand
GACACTAGTCGCAGTAAATGAACCATGCAGTAAAACCGACACTAGTCGCAGTAAATGAACCATGCCGTAAAACCAACACTAGTCACAGTAAATGAACCATGCAGTAAAACCGACACTAGTCACAGTAAATGAACCATGCAGTAAAACCAACACTAGTCACAGTAAATGAACCATGCAGTAAAACCGACACTAGTCACAGTAAATGAACCATGCAGTAAAACCGACACTAGTCACAGTAAATGAACCATGCAGTAAAACCGACACTAGTCACAGTAAATGAACCATGCAGTAAAACCGACACTAGTCACAGTAAATGAACCATGCAGTAAAACCGACACTAGTCGCAGTAAATGAACCATGCAGTAAAACCGACACTAGTCACAGTAAATGAACCATGCAGTAAAACCGACACTAGTCACAGTAAATGAACCATGCAGTAAAACCGACACTAGTCGCAGTAAATGAACCATGCAGTAAAACCAACACTAGTCGCAGTAAATGAACCATGCAGTAAAACCGACACTAGTCGCAGTAAATGAACCATGCAGTAAAACCGACACTAGTCGCAGTAAATGAACCATGCAGTAAAACCGACACTAGTCGCAGTAAATGAACCATGCAGTAAAACCGACACTAGTCACAGTAAATGAACCATGCAGTAAAACCGACACTAGTCGCAGTAAATGAACCATGCAGTAAAACCAACACTAGTCACAGTAAATGAACCATGCAGTAAAACCAACACTAGTCGCAGTAAATGAACCATGCAGTAAAACCAACACTAGTCGCAGTAAATGAACCATGCAGTAAAACCGACACTAGTCGCAGTAAATGAACCATGCAGTAAAACCAACACTAGTCGCAGTAAATGAACCATGCAGTAAAACCAACACTAGTCGCAGTAAATGAACCATGCAGTAAAACCAACACTAGTCGCAGTAAATGAACCATGCAGTAAAACCGACACTAGTCGCAGTAAATGAACCATGCAGTAAAACCGACACTAGTCGCAGTAAATGAACCATGCAGTAAAACCAACACTAGTCGCAGTAAATGAACCATGCAGTAAAACCGACACTAGTCACAGTAAGTGAACCATGCAGTGAAAACGACACTAGTCACAGTAAATGAACCATGCAGTAAAACCGACACTAGTCGCAGTAAATGAACCATGCAGTAAAACCGACACTAGTCACAGTAAATGAACCATGCAGTAAAACCGACACTAGTCGCAGTAAATGAACCATGCAGTAAAACCGACACTAGTCACAGTAAATGAACCATGCAGTAAACCGACACTAGTCACAGTAAATGAACCATGCAGTAAAAACCGACACTAGTCGCAGAAATGAACCATGCAGTAAAACCAACACTAGTCGCAGTAAATGAACCATGCAGTAAAACCGACACTAGTCGCAGTAATGAACCATGCAGTAAAACCAACACTAGTCGCAGTAAATGAACGATGCAGTAAAACCGATACTAGTCGCAATACATGAACCATGCAGTAAAACCGACACTAGTCACAGTAAATGAACCATGCGGTAAAACTGACAATAGTCGTAGTAAATGAACCATGCAGTAAAACCAACTCTAGTCACAGTAAATGAACCATGCAGTAAAACCGACACTTATTACAGTAAATGAACCATGCAGTAAAACCGACACTAGTCACAGTAAATGAACCATGCAGTGAAACCGACACTAGTTGCAGTAAATGAACCATGCAGTAAAACCGACACTAGTCGCAGTAAATGAACCATGCAGTAAATCCGACACTAGTCACAGTAAATGAACCATGCAGTAAAACCGACACTAGTCGCAGTAAATGAACCATGCAGTAAAACCGACTAGTCGCAGTAAATGAACCATGCAGTAAAACCGACACTAGTCACAGTAAATGAACCATGCAGTAAAACCGACACTAGTCGCAGTAAATGAACCATGCAGTAAAACCGACACTAGTCGCAGTAAATGAACCATGCAGTAAAACCGACACTAGTCACAGTAAATGAACCATGCAGTAAAACCGACACTAGTCGCAGTAAATGAACCATGCAGTAAAACGACACTAGTCGCAGTAAATGAACCATGCAGTAAAAACCGACACTAGTCGCAGTAAATGAACCATGCAGTAAAACCAACACTAGTCGCAGTAAATGAACGATGCAGTAAAACCGATACTAGTCGCAATACATGAACCATGCAGTAAAACCGACACTAGTCACAGTAAATGAACCATGCGGTAAAACTGACAATAGTCGTAGTAAATGAACCATGCAGTAAAACCAACTCTAGTCACAGTAAATGAACCATGCAGTAAAACCGACACTTATTACAGTAAATGAACCATGCAGTAAAACCGACACTAGTCACAGTAAATGAACCATGCAGTGAAACCGACACTAGTTGCAGTAAATGAACCATGCAGTAAAACCGACACTAGTCGCAGTAAATGAACCATGCAGTAAAACCGACACTAGTTCCAGTAAATGAACCATGCAGTAAAACCGACACTAGTCGCAGTAAATGAACCATGCAGTAAAACTGACACTAGTCACAGTAAATGAACCATGCAGTAAAACCGACACTAGTCGCAGTAAATGAACCATGCAGTAAAACCGACACTAGTCGCAGTAAATGAACCATGCAGTAAAACCGACACTAGTCACAGTAAATGAACCATGCAGTAAAACCAACACTAGTCCCAGTAAATGAACCATGCAGTAAAACCAACACTAGTCGCAGTAAATGAACCATGCAGTAAAACCGACACTAGTCGCAGTAAATGAACCATGCAGTAAAACCGACATTAGTCACAGTAAATGAACCATGCAGTAAAACCGACACTAGTCGCAGTAAATGAACCATGCAGTAAAACCGACACTAGTCGCAGTAAATGAACCATGCAGTAAAACCGACACTAGTCACAGTAAATGAACCATGCAGTAAAACCAACACTAGTCGCAGTAAATGAACCATGCAGTAAAACCGACACTAGTCGCAGTAAATGAACCATGCAGTGAAACCGACACTAGTCGCAGTAAATGAACCATGCAGTGAAACTGACACTAGTCGCAGTAAATGAACCATGCAGTAAAACCGACACTAGTCGCAGTAAATGAACCATGCAGTAAAACCGACACTAGTCACAGTAAATGAACCATGCAGTAAAACCGACACTAGTCACAGTAAATGAACCATGCAGTAAACCAACACTAGTCACAGTAAATGAACCATGCAGTAAAACCAACACTAGTCGCAGTAAATGAACCATGCAGTAAAACCGACACTAGTCGCAGTAAATGAACCATGCAGTAAAAACGACACTAGTCGCAGTAAATGAACCATGCAGTAAAACCAACACTAGTCGCAGTAAATGAACCATGCATTAAAACCGACACTAGTCACAGTAAATGAACCATGCAATAAAACCGACAGTAGTCGCAGTAAATGAACCATGCAATAAAACCGACACTAGTCACAGTAAATGAACCATGCAGTAAAACGACACTAGTCGCAGTAAATGAACCATGCAGTAAAACCGACACTAGTCACAGTAAATGAACCATGCAGTAAAACCGACACTAGTCACAGTAAATGAACCATGCAGTAAAACGACACTAGTCGCAGTAAATGAACCATGCAGTAAAACCGACACTAGTCACAGTAAATGAACCATGCAGTAAAACTGACACTAGTCACAGTAAATGAACCATGCAGTAAAACCGACACTAGTCGCAGTAAATGAACCATGCAGTAAAACCGACACTAGTCGCAGTAAATGAACCATGCAGTAAAACCGACACTAGTCGCAGTAAATGAACCATGCAGTAAAACCGACACTAGTCGCAGTAAATGAACCATGCAGTAAAACCGACACTAGTCACAGTAAATGATCCATGCAGTAAAACCGACACTAGTCACAGTAAATGAACCATGCAGTAAAACCGAACTAGTACAGTAAATGAACCATGCAGTAAAACCACACTAGTCGCAGTAAATGAACCATGCAGTAAAACCGACACTAGTCGCAGTAAATGAACCATGCAGTAAAACCGACACTAGTCGCAGTAAATGAACCATGCAGTAAAACCGACACTAGTCGCAGTAAATGAACCATGCAGTAAAACCGACACTAGTCGCAGTAAATGAACCATGCAGTAAAACCGACACTAGTCGCAGTAAATGAACCATGCAGTAAAACCGACACTTGTCGCAGTAAATGAACCATGCAGTAAAACCGACACTAGTCGCAGTAAATGAACCATGCAGTAAAACCGACACTAGTCGCAGTAAATGAACCATGCAGTAAAACCGACACTAGTCACAGTAAATGAACCATGCAGTAAAACCGACACTAGTCACAGTAAATGAACCATGCAGTAAAACCGACACTAGTCACAGTAAATGAACCATGCAGTAAAACCAACACTAGTCCAGTAAATGAACCATGCAGTAAAACCGACACTAGTCACAGTAAATGAACCATGCAGTAAAACCGACACTAGTCGCAGTAAATGAACCATGCAGTAAAACCGACACTAGTCACAGTAAATGAACCATGCAGTAAAACCGACACTAGTCAAGTAAATGAACCATGCAGTAAAACCAACACTAGTCGCAGTAAATGAACCATGCAGTAAAACCGACACTAGTCGCAGTAAATGAACCATGCAGTAAAACCGACACTAGTCGCAGTAAATGAACCATGCAGTAAAAAACGACATAGTCACAGTAATGAAAAAACCATGCAGTAAAACCAACACTAGTCTCAGTAAATGAACCATGCAGTAAAACCGACACTAGTCGCAGTAAATGAACCATGCAGTAAAACCAACACTAGTCGCAGTAAATGAACCATGCAGTAAAACCAACACTAGTCGCAGTAAATGAACCATGCAGTAAAACCAACACTAGTCGCAGTAAATGAACCATGCAGTAAAACCGACACTAGTCGCAGTAAATGAACCATGCAGTAAAACCGACACTAGTCACAGTAAATGAACCATGCAGTAAAACCGACACTAGTCACAGTAAATGAACCATGCAGTAAAACCGACACTAGTCACAGTAAATGAACCATGCAGTAAAACCGACACTAGTCGCAGTAAATGAACCATGCAGTAAAACCGACACTAGTCGCAGTAAATGAACCATGCAGTAAAACCGACACTAGTCGCAGTAAATGAACCATGCAGTAAAACCAACACTAGTCGCAGTAAATGAACCATGCAGTAAAACCGACACTAGTCGCAGTAAATGAACGATGCAGTAAAACCAACACTAGTCGCAGTAAATGAACCATGCAGTAAAACCGACACTAGTCGCAGTAAATGAACCATGCCATAAAACCGACACTAGTCACAGTAAATGAACCATGCAGTGAAAAACCAACACTAGTCACAGTAAATGAACCATGCAGTAAAACCGACACATGCAGTAAAACCGACACTAGTCACAGTAAATGAACCATGCAGTAAAACTGACACTAGTCGTAGTAAATGAACCATGCAGTAAAACCAACACTAGTCACAGTAAATGAACCATGCAGTAAAACCGACACTAGTCACAGTAAATGAACCATGCAGTAAAACCAACACTAGTCGCAGTAAATGAACCATGCAGTAAAACCAACACTAGTCACAGTAAATGAACCATGCAGTAAAACCGACACTAGTCGCAGTAAATGAACCATGCAGTAAAACCGACATTAGTCACAGTAAATGAACCATGCAGTAAAACCGACACTAGTCACAGTAAATGAACCATGCAGTAAAACCGACACTAGTCGCAGTAAATGAACCATGCAGTAAAACCAACACTAGTCGCAGTAAATGAACCATGCAGTAAAACCGACACTAGTCGCAGTAAATGAACCATGCAGTAAAACCAACACTAGTCGCAGTAAATGAACCATGCAGTAAAACCGATACTAGTCGCAATACATGAACCATGCAGTAAAACCGACACTAGTCACAGTAAGTGAACCATGCAGTGAAACCGACACTAGTCACAGTAAATGAACCATGCAGTAAAACCAACACTAGTCACAGTAAATGAACCATGCAGTAAAACCAACACTAGTCGCAGTAAATGAACCATGCAGTAAAACCAACACTAGTCGCAGTAAATGAACCATGCAGTAAAACCGACACTAGTCGCAGTAAATGAACCATGCAGTAAAACCAACACTAGTCGCAGTAAATGAACCATGCAGTAAAACCAACACTAGTCGCAGTAAATGAACCATGCAGTAAAACCAACACTAGTCGCAGTAAATGAACCATGCAGTAAAACCGACACTAGTCGCAGTAAATGAACCATGCAGTAAAACCGACACTAGTCGCAGTAAATGAACCATGCAATAAAACCGACAGTAGTCGCAGTAAATGAACCATGCAATAAAACCGACACTAGTCGCAGTAAATGAACCATGCAGTAAAACCGACACTAGTCGCAGTAAATGAACCATGCAGTAAAACCGACACTAGTCACAGTAAATGAACCATGCAGTAAAACCGACACTAGTCACAGTAAATGAACCATGCAGTAAAACCGACACTAGTCGCAGTAAATGAACCATGCAGTAAAACCGACACTAGTCACAGTAAATGAACCATGCAGTAAAACCGACACTAGTCACAGTAAATGAACCATGCAGTAAAACCGACACTAGTCACAGTAAATGAACCATGCAGTAAAACCGACACTAGTCACAGTAAATGAACCATGCAGTAAAACCGACACTAGTCACAGTAAATGAACCATGCAGTAAAACCGACACTAGTCACAGTAAATGAACCATGCAGTAAAACCAACACTAGTCACAGTAAATGAACCATGCAGTAAAACCGACACTAGTCGCAGTAAATGAACCATGCAGTAAAACCGACACTAGTCACAGTAAATGAACCATGCAATAAAACCAACACCACTAGTCACAGTAAATGAACCATGCAGTAAAACCGACACTAGTCACAGTAAATGAACCATGCAGTAAAACCGACACTAGTCACAGTAAATGAACCATGCAGTAAAACCAACACTAGTCACAGTAAATGAACCATGCAATAAAACCGACACTAGTTGCAGTAAATGAACCATGCAGTAAAACCGACACTAGTTGCAGTAAATGAGCCATGCAGTAAAACAGACACTAGTTGCAGTAAATGAGCCATGCAGTAAAACCGACACTAGTCACAGTAAATTAACCATGCAATAAAACCGACACTAGTTGCAGTAAATGAACCATGCAGTAAAACCGACACTAGTTGCAGTAAATGAACCATGCCGTAAAACCGACACTAGTCACAGTAAATTAACCATGCAGTAAAACCGACACTAGTCACAGTAAATGAACCATACAGTAAAACCGACACTATTCACAGTAAATGAACCATGCAGTAAAACCCTTCAGATCAACTCTTATCGAACACACAGAACAGAGCGACACTTATCGAACACACAGAACAGATCAACGCTTATCGAACACACAGAACAGATCACCTCTTATCGAACACACAGAACAGATCAACGCTTATCGAACACAGAACAGATCAACTCTTATCGAACACACAGAACAGATCAACTCTTATCGAACACACAACAGAACAGATCAACTCTTATCGAACACACAACAGAACAGATCAACTCGTATCGAACACACAGAACAGAGCGACGCTTATCAAACACACAGAACAGATCAACTCTTATCGAACACACAGAACAGATCAACTCTTATCGAACACACAGAACAGAGCGACGCTTATCGAACACACAGAACAGATCAACTCTTATCGAACACACAGAACAGATCAACTCTTATCTAACACACAGAACAGATCAACTCTTATCGAACACACGGAACAGATCAACTCTTATCGAACACACAGAACAGATCAACTCTTATCGAACACACAGAACAGATCAACTCTTATCGAACACACAGAACAGATCAACTCTTATCGAACACACAGAACAGAGCAACTCTTATCGAACACACAGAACAGAGCAACTCTTATCGAACACATAGAACAGATCAACTCTTATCGAACACACAGAACAGAGCAACTCTTATCGAACACACAGAACAGATCAACTCTTATCGAACACACAGAACAGATCAACTCTTATCGAACACACAGAACAGAGCAACTCTTATCGAACACACAGAACAGAGCAACTCTTATCGAACACACAGAACAGAGCAACTCTTATCGAACACACAGAACAGATCAACTCTTATCGAACACACAGAACAGAGCGACGCTTATCGAACACACAGAACAGATCAACTCTTATCGAACACACAGAACAGAGCGACGCTGCAATTGTGAACACGTATATTGCCAAATAAACCCGTTGCCATTAAATTCGGAATATTTAGATTGTTTTCATTAATGAAATAAGTTGTTTTCAACAGTTGCCCACGTCTAACATGTTTTAAACATGGTTTTCTACAAGATCCTGGAAAACACAAACATATGAAATGCCAATCACTATTATAACAGGTAAATTCCAGGATTTTATACAGCCTGTATGCCACATAACAATGCCAAAGAACCGCTGTGTAACTACCGGTAAGTCACATAGCTCTGTCTGGTAATTGAGTCACATAACTTATATATTACAAGACAAACAAGGTGCCATAAATTGTCAAACCAAAATGTTTCCAAAACAGGTTATAAATGATCTAATAATGTAATGAACTTGCCTAATTAGAATCCATAGTAACTGAGGAGTTGGACACACAATATTTCCAGAATATACTACATACTAGGAAAAATAACAAGGAGTCATAACTCAACAACATCAACTACATACAAAGACGAGTGAACATGACAAACTAGACACATCACATAGGTAGATTGGAGACATTACAAAGGGCCATAACTTTTGAGAAAATTGTCCAGGCACAAATTCAGGACCGGGCTATCAACTACATTCCGAGGTCAGTAGCCCAACTACATACCCAGGTCAGTAGCCAAACTACATACCCAGGTCAGTAGCCCAACTACATACCCAGGTCAGTAGCCCAACTACATACCCAGGTCAGTAGCCCAACTACATACCCAGGTCAGTAGCCCAACTACATACCCAGGTCAGTACCCATTACAACTACATTCCCAGGTCAGTAGCCCAACTACATACCCAGGTCAGTACCCATTACAACTACATACCCAGGTCAGTAGCCCAACTACATACCCAGGTCAGTAGCCCAACTACATACCCAGGTCAGTAGCCCAACTACATACCCAGGTCAGTAGCCCAACTACATACCCAGGTCAGTAGCCCAACTACATACCCAGGTCAGTACCCATTACAACTACATACCCAGGTCAGTAGCCCAACTACATACCCAGGTCAGTACCCATTACAACTACATACCCAGGTCAGTAGCCCAACTACATACCCAGGTCAGTAGCCCAACTACATACCCAGGTCAGTACCCATTACAACTACATACCCAGGCAGTAGCCCAACTACATACCCAGGTCAGTACCCATTACAACTACATACCCAGGCAGTAGCCCAACTACATACCCAGGTCAGTAGCCCAACTACATACCCAGGTCAGTAGCCCAACTACATACCCAGGTCAGTAGCCCAACTACAAACACAGGTCAGTAGCCCAACTACATACCCAGGTCAGTAGCCCAACTACATACCCAGGTCAGTACCCATTACAACTACATACCCAGGTCAGTAGCCCAACTACATACCCAGGTCAGTACCCATTACAACTACATACCCAGGTCAGTACCCATTACAACTACATACCCAGGTCAGTAGCCAAACTACATACCCAGGTCAGTACCCATTACAACTACATACCCAGGTCAGTAGCCCAACTACATACCCAGGTCATTAGCCCAACTACATACCCAGGTCAGTAGCCCAACTACATACCCAGGTCAGTACCCATTACAACTACATACCCAGGTCAGTACCCATTACAACTACATACCCAGGTCAGTACCCATTACAACTACATACCCAGGTCAGTAGCCCAACTACATACCCAGGTCAGTATCCCAACTACATATCCAGGTCAGTAGCCCAACTACATACCCAGGTCAGTACCCATTACAACTACATACCCAGGTCAGTACCCATTACAACTACATACCCAGGTCAGTACCCATTACAACTACATACCCAGGTCAGTAGCCCAACTACATACCCAGGTCAGTATCCATTACAACTACATACCCAGGTCAGTACCCATTACAACTACATACCCAGGTCAGTAGCCCAACTACATACCCAGGTCAGTAGCCCAACTACATACCCAGGTCAGTAGCCAAACTACATACCCAGGTCAGTAGCCATACTACATACCCAGGTCAGTAGCCCAACTACATACCCAGGTCAGTACCCATTACAACTACATACCCAGGTCAGTAGCCCAACTACATACCCAGGTCAGTAGCCAAACTACATACCCAGGTCAGTAGTCAAACTACATACCCAGGTCAGTAGCCCAACTACATACCCAGGTCAGTAGCCCAACTACAAACCCAGGTCAGTACCCATTACAACTACATACCCAGGTCAGTACCCATTACAACTACATACCCAGGTCAGTACCCATTACAACTACATACCCAGGTCAGTAGCCCAACTACATACCCAGGTCAGTAGCCAAACTACATACCCAGGTCAGTAGTCAAACTACATACCCAGGTCAGTAGCCCAACTACATACCCAGGTCAGTACCCATTACAACTACATACCCAGGTCAGTAGCCCAACTACAAACCCAGGTCAGTAGCCAACTACATACCCAGGTCAGTAGCCCAACTACATACCCAGGTCAGTAGCCAACTACATACCCAGGTCAGTAGCCCAACTACATACCCAGGTCAGTAGCCCAACTACATACCCAGGTCAGTAGCCAAACTACATACCCAGGTCAGTAGCCCAACTACATACCCAGGTCAGTACCCATTACAACTACATACCCAGGTCAGTAGCCCAACTACATACCCAGGTCAGTACCCATTACAACTACATACCCAGGTCAGTAGCCCAACTACATACCCAGGTCAGTACCCATTACAACTACATACCCAGGTCAGTACCCATTACAACTACATACCCAGGTCAGTACCCATTACAACTACATACCCAGGTCAGTACCCATTACAACTACATACCCAGGTCAGTAGCCCAACTACATACCCAGGTCAGTAGCCATCAACTACATACCCAGGTCAGTACCCATTACAACTACATACCCAGGTCAGTAGCCCAACTACATACCCAGGTCAGTAGCCCAACTACATACCCAGGTCAGTAGCCAAACTACATACCCAGGTCAGTAGCCAAACTACATACCCAGGTCAGTACCCATTACAACTACATACCCAGGTCAGTAGCCCAACTACATACCCAGGTCATTAGCCCAACTACATACCCAGGTCAGTAGCCCAACTACATACCCAGGTCAGTACCCATTACAACTACATACCCAGGTCAGTACCCATTACAACTACATACCCAGGTCAGTACCCATTACAACTACATACCCAGGTCAGTAGCCCAACTACATACCCAGGTCAGTAGCCCAACTACATATCCAGGTCAGTAGCCCAACTACATACCCAGGTCAGTACCCATTACAACTACATACCCAGGTCAGTACCCATTACAACTACATACCCAGGTCAGTAGCCCAACTACATACCCAGGTCAGTACCCATTACAACTACATAACCAGGTCAGTACCCATTATAACTACATACCCAGGTCAGTACCCATTACAACTACATACCCAGGTCAGTAGCCCAACTACATACCCAGGTCAGTAGCCCAACTACATACCCAGGTCAGTAGCCAAACTACATACCCAGGTCAGTAGCCATACTACATACCCAGGTCAGTAGCCCAACTTCATACCCAGGTCAATACCCATTACAACTACATACCCAGGTCAGTAGCCCAACTACATACCCAGGTCAGTAGCCAAACTACATACCCAGGTCAGTAGTCAAACTACATACCCAGGTCAGTAGCCCAACCCAACTACATACCCAGGTCAGTAGCCCAACTACAAACCCAGGTCAGTACCCATTACAACTACATACCCAGGTCAGTACCCATTACAACTACATACCCAGGTCAGTAACCATTACAACTACATACCCAGGTCAGTAGCCCAACTACATACCCAGGTCAGTAGCCAAACTACATACCCAGGTCAGTAGTCAAACTACATACCCAGGTCAGTAGCCCAACTACATACCCAGGTCAGTACCCATTACAACTACATACCCAGGTCAGTAGCCCAACTACAAACCCAGGTCAGTACCCATTACAACTACATACCCAGGTCAGTAGCCCAACTACATACCCAGGTCAGTAGCCCAACTACATACCCAGGTCAGTACCAAACTACATACCCAGGTCAGTAGCCCAACTACATACCCAGGTCAGTACCCCAACTACATACCCAGGTCAGTAGCCCAACTACATACCCAGGTCAGTAGCCCAACTACATACCCAGGTCAGTACCCATTACAACTACATACCCAGGTCAGTACCCATTACAACTACAAACCCAGGTCAGTACCCATTACAACTACATACCCAGGTCAGTAGCCCAACTACATACCCAGGTCAGTAGCCCAACTACATACCCAGGTCAGTAGCCCAACTACATACCCAGGTCAGTACCCATTACAACTACAAACCCAGGTCAGTACCCATTACAACTACAAACCCAGGTCAGTAGCCCAACTACATACCCAGGTCAGTAGCCCAACTACATACCCAGGTCAGTACCCATTACAACTACAAACCCAGGTCAGTACCCATTACAACTACAAACCCAGGTCAGTACCCATTACAACTACAAACCCAGGTCAGTACCCATTACAACTACATACCCAGGTCAGTACCCATTACAAATATGAAGACAATTGGCCCCACAACACACACTATAGTGTCCATAGTATGACGGACAGACGGAAGTTCTTACAGTGTATTGTACCCCATTGTTCTCTCCTTTGTTCTATTAGCAATGCAAAAGCATTTATAGCCACACAAGAGCTAACCCTAGACCACTAGACAATAGATCTGTTAGCCACCCAAGAGCATTTATAGCCCAAGACAACTAGACAATAAATCTATTAGTCACCCAAGAGCATTTATAGCCCAAGATAACTAGACAATAGATATGTTAGCCACCCAAGAGCATTTATAGCCCAAGACAACTAGACAATATATCTATTAGCCACCCAAGAGCATTTATAGCCCAAGATAACTAGACAATATATCTATTAGTCACCCAAGAGCATTAATAGCCCAAGATAACTAGACAATAAATCTATTAGTCACCCAAGAGCATTTATAGCCCAAGACAACTAGACAATAAATATATTAGTCACCCAAGAGCATTTATAGCCCAAGACAAATAGACAATAAATCTATTAGCCACCCAAGAGCATTTATAGCCCAAGACAACTAGACAATAAATCTATTAGCCACCCAAGAGCATTTATAGCCCTAGACCACTAGACAATAAATCTATTAGTCACCCAAGAGCATTTATAGCCCAAGACAACTAGACAATAAATCTATTAGTCACCCAAGAGCATTTATAGCTCAAGACAACTAGACAATAAATATATTAGCCACCCAAGAGCATTTATAGCCCAAGACAACTAGACAATAAATCTATTAGCCACCCAAGAGCATTTATAGCCCTAGACCACTAGACAATAAATCTATTAGCCACCCAAGAGCATTTATAGCCCAAGACAACTAGACAATAAATCTATTAGTCACCCAAGAGCATTTATAGCCCAAGACAACTAGACAATAAATCTATTAGCCACCCAAGAGCATTTATAGCCCTAGACCACTAGACAATAAATCTATTAGCCACCCAAGAGCATTTATAGCCCAAGACAACAAATATATTAGTCACCCAAGAGCATTTATAGCCCTAGACCACTAGACAATATATCTATTGTTCTATTAGCCACCCAAGAGCATTTATAGCCAAAGACAACAAATCTATTAGTCACCCAAGAGCATTTATAGCCCTAGACCACTAGATCTATTGTTCTATTAGCCACCCAAGACATTGTTCTCCGAGCCACAATGCACAGACACACAAACAATCTCAAACCTATACATACCCCCTCCACCTTTTCCGACATAACACATTTTATTTCATCAGTGTCATGACACACTTTATTTCACCAGTGTCATGACACACTTTATTTCACCAGTGTCATGACACACTTTATTTCATCAGTGTCATGATACACTTTATTTCATCAGTGACAAAACACACTTGATTTCATCAGTGTCATGACACACTTTATTTCACCAGTGTCAAAACACACTTTATTTCAACAGTGTCATGACACACTTTATTTCACCAGTGTCAAAACACACTGTTTCAACAGTGTCATGACACACTTTATTTCACCAGTGTCAAAACACACTTTATTTCAACAGTGTCATGACACACTTTATTTCACCAGTGTCAAAACACACTTTATTTCAACAGTGAAATAACACATTTTATTTCCCTGATAAACTTCTATATTTCATTGCAAAGCAAAAATAAAACACAATGTAAAAAGATGATAATGTTCTTTATTTAAATATCAGCATAACAGTAAACAATGTAATCCTGAAAGGAGGATCATGATTGAACACATACATATGGAACAATCAGCATTGAAGAAGATCAATATGACTGGCAGGTTGGGCAAGGAAACAACACAATGCTGGACACATTGCTTCATTTAATATGTCAAGTATTTTACACTGAATGTCATATTGAACACGATCGTACGCTGAATTGAATGTTAAATGTTACATTATGCTGAATGCTAAACCTGACGTTTCGCTGAATATTCAACCTGACGTTGCACTGTTTGTTTTAACTTAAGAACATTTAAGAGAATTACAACACTTCCTGTCTTGTTGCCATAGCAACACTTCCTGTCTCATTGCCATAGTAACACTTCCTGTTTTGTTGCCATAGCAACATTTCCTGTTTCGTTGCCATAGCAATATTTCCTGCCCTGTTGCCATAGCAACACTTCCTGCTTTGTTGCCATAGCAACACTTCCTGTTTCGTTGCCATAGCAAATAATTTCAAGTTATTTGCCTGGTACAAAGATGCAACTCTTTAAACCTCTCTCTATTCTGAGATTCCTATACAGTACATCATCCTGACACAATATTACACTGACTTGTCTAAATAACCGGTTATTCCCAGCTTCGTTGTTCACATATAAGCTAAGCTTTCAGTATATTGGTGTCCTATAAAACATTTGTAATCTTGTAGCAGTATGCTGAGGGTGGAGAAGTTTCACACAATTACACAGCATGTTTACAGCATGTCCATCACCCTACATGATCCGCTACTCTAATTCCATGTTCACATAAGCGTTCAGTATATTGGTGTCCTATAAAACATTTGTAATCTTGTAGCAGTATACCGAGGGTGGAGAAGTTTCACACAATTACACAGCATGTCCATCACCCTACATGATCCGCTACTCTAATTCCATGTACTGTACGAACAACCCGCAATTCTGTCTGTAACTTTCACTAGGATATAGTTTCTGTCGCAGTGGGTGATGTGTAAACGTACAGTTCTCTTAGTGCATTCCGATACGCTTCACTGGTCACTCGGCTGCACTTCCTCCGTATCATACAGTTTTCCAGCAGTCCCGTGTCTCTACATGCTATCAGTATCATACACTGTTTCCCAGCAGTCCCGTGTCTCTACATGCTATCAGTATCATACACTGTTTCCCAGCAGTCCCGTGTCTCTACATGCTATCAGTATCATACACTGTTTCACTTCGCTTCATTCAGTATTCTAAAATGGTAAAAATCAACATAGAGTCACACTGCACATTGGTAATATTAACCTTCATAAGGTTTAAGGATGGCACCGTGTAGTAGGTTCGGTCAGGGTGGATGAAAGATACCTTTATTCAGTTTATTCAACTCCATTGACATAAATAAACCATGCTTAGACCTCCTCCTCAAAAGATTTCTGCAACAAACTGCGAACAAAGGATTTCTGGAAATTACTTTCCTGTAATCAAAGTTTATTGACATAATTATTAAAAACAAACATATTAACAATTTACTATCAAACCAGTTTACTACCAAACCAGTTTACTATCAAACCAGTTTACTTATCAAACCAGTTTACTATCAAACCAGTTTACTATCAAACCAGTTTACTATCAAACGTGTACGACCGTTGATTAATCTCATGTATTAATTGTTTTTTCTTCATCTTAGACGACAAAAGATATAAGCAGCCAACACCTGCCAATAATGTCAAACTGTTGACTTGTTTATTGAAAGCAAGGATTATGTTCACACTTAATGTTCAGCGTGTGGATTATTGGCTCCCGGATATTGTCCCGGATTAAGGTATTTACTGTTGAAATTTGAAATTGATTTAGGTCTGATGACCTATACAGACTGTTAGTAGTAATCAGCCAATGCTTACACACCTGTATTACCTTTGTGTTTAGATTTATCAGACTTGCCAGATTTCTGTTTCGTTTTTGTACTCGGCCTTTTGTGATTCTTTTCATTTGTCTTCTTCACATTCAGGAGAGGGTGGACTTCTGAAATAATGAGGGTGAATTTCTGAAATAATGAGGGTGGATTTCTGAAATAATGAGGGTGAATTTCTCCAAAATTCCGAGTGAAATTCCTAAGATGTTGTCTAGTATACAATATATATCAGTATTTATAGTTTACCATCAGATGGTGCATGTTGTATAGTATACAAT
Source organism: Archivesica marissinica (assembly GCA_014843695.1). Lineage (NCBI taxonomy): Eukaryota > Metazoa > Mollusca > Bivalvia > Venerida > Vesicomyidae > Archivesica > Archivesica marissinica. The sequence continues at coordinate 7,651,812 of CM026386.1, read as the reverse complement.
ATATATCAGTATTTATAGTTTACCATCAGATGGTGCGTGTTGTAGGACATACAATATATATCAGTATTTATAGTTTACCATCAGATGATGCGTGTTGTAGGACATACAATATATATCAGTATTTATAGTTTACCATCAGATGGTGCGTGCTGTAGGACATACAATATATATCAGTATTTATAGTTTACCATCAGATGGTGCATGTTGTATAGTATACAATATATATCAGTATTTATAGTTTACCATCAGATGGTGCGTGCTGTAGGACATACAATATATATCAGTATTTATAGTTTACCATCAGATGGTGCGTGTTGTATAGTATACAATATATATCAGTATTTATAGTTTACCATCAGATGGTGCGTGTTGTATAGTATACAATATATATCAGTATTTATAGTTTACCATCAGATGGTGCGTGTTGTAGGACATACAATATATATCAGTATTTATAGTTTACCATCAGATGGTGCGTGTTGTAGGACATACAATATATATCAGTATTTATAGTTTACCATCAGATGGTGCGTGTTGTATAGTATACAATATATATCAGTATTTATAGTTTACCATCAGATGGTGCGTGTTGTATGGTATACAATATATATCAGTATTTATAGTTTACCATCAGATGGTGCATGTTGTATAGTATACAATATATATCAGTATTTATAGTTTACCATCAGATGGTGCATGTTGTATAGTATACAATATATATCAGTATTTATAGTTTACCATCAGATGGTGCATGTTGTATAGTATACAATATATATCAGTATTTATAGTTTACCATCAGATGGTGCGTGTTGTATCGTATACAATATATATCAGTATTTATAGTTTACCATCAGATGGTGCGTGTTGTATAGTATACAATATATATCAGTATTTATAGTTTACCATCAGATGGTGCGTGTTGTATAGTATACAATATATATCAGTATTTATAGTTTACCATCAGATGGTGCGTGTTGTATAGTATACAATATATATCAGTATTTATAGTTTACCATCAGATGGTGCGTGTTG
>CM026386.1:7600778-7649780 GCA_014843695.1 Archivesica marissinica | reverse complement strand
TCAGTATTTATAGTTTACCATCAGATGGTGCATGTTGTATAGTATACAATATATATCAGTATTTATAGTTTACCATCAGATGGTGCGTGTTGTATAGTATACAATATATATCAGTATTTATAGTTTACCATCAGATGGTGCGTGTTGTATAATATACAATATATATCAGTATTTATAGTTTACCATCAGATGGTGCGTGTTGTAGGACATACAATATATATCAGTATTTATAGTTTACCATCAGATGGTGCGTGTTGTAGGACATACAATATATATCAGTATTTATAGTTTACCATCAGATGGTGCGTGTTGTAGGACATACAATATATATCAGTATTTATAGTTTACCATCAGATGGTGCGTGTTGTAGGACATACAATATATATCAGTATTTATAGTTTACCATCAGATGGTGCGTGTTGTATAGTATACAATATATATCAGTATTTATAGTTTACCATCAGATGGTGCGTGTTGTATAGTATACAATATATATCAGTATTTATAGTTTACCATCAGATGGTGCGTGTTGTAGGACATACAATATATATCAGTATTTATAGTTTACCATCAGATGGTGCGTGTTGTAGGACATACAATATATATCAGTATTTATAGTTTACCATCAGATGGTGCGTGTTGTATAGTATACAATATATATCAGTATTTATAGTTTACCATCAGATGGTGCGTGTTGTAGGACATACAATATATATCAGTATTTATAGTTTACCATCAGATGGTGCGTGTTGTAGGACATACAATATATATCAGTATTTATAGTTTACCATCAGATGGTGCGTGTTGTATAGTATACAATATATATTAGTATTTATAGTTTACCATCAGATGGTGCGTGTTGTAGGACATACAATATATATCAGTATTTATAGTTTACCATCAGATGGTGCATATTGTATAGTATACAATATATATCAGTATTTATAGTTTACCATCAGATGGTGCGTGTTGTAGGACATACAATATATATCAGTATTTATAGTTTACCATCAGATGGTGCGTGTTGTATAGTATACAATATATATCAGTATTTATAGTTTACCATCAGATGGTGCGTGTTGTATAGTATACAATATATATCAGTATTTATAGTTTACCATCAGATGGTGCGTGTTGTATAGTATACAATATATATCAGTATTTATAGTTTACCATCAGATGGTGCGTGTTGTATAGTATACAATATATATCAGTATTTATAGTTTACCATCAGATGGTGCGTGTTGTATAGTATACAATATATATCAGTATTTATAGTTTACCATCAGATGGTGCGTGTTGTATAGTATACAATATATATCAGTATTTATAGTTTACCATCAGATGGTGCGTGTTGTATAGTATACAATATATATCAGTATTTATAGTTTACCATCAGATGGTGCGTGTTGTATAGTATACAATATATATCAGTATTTATAGTTTACCATCAGATGGTGCGTGTTGTAGGACATACAATATATATCAGTATTTATAGTTTACCATCAGATGGTGCGTGTTGTAGGACATACAATATATATCAGTATTTATAGTTTACCATCAGATGGTGCGTGTTGTAGGACATACAATATATATCAGTATTTATAGTTTACCATCAGATGGTGCGTGTTGTATAGTATACAATATATATCAGTATTTATAGTTTACCATCAGATGGTGCGTGTTGTATAGTATACAATATATATCAGTATTTATAGTTTACCATCAGATGGTGCGTGTTGTAGGACATACAATATATATCAGTATTTATAGTTTACCATCAGATGGTGCGTGTTGTAGGACATACAATATATATCAGTATTTATAGTTTACCATCAGATGGTGCGTGTTGTAGGACATACAATATATATCAGTATTTATAGTTTACCATCAGATGGTGCGTGTTGTAGGACATACAATATATATCAGTATTTATAGTTTACCATCAGATGGTGCGTGTTGTAGGACATACAATATATATCAGTATTTATAGTTTACCATCAGATGGTGCGTGTTGTATAGTATACAATATATATCAGTATTTATAGTTTACTATCAGATGGTGCGTGTTGTATAGTATACAATATATATCAGTATTTATAGTTTACCATCAGATGGTGCGTGTTGTATAGTATACAATATATATCAGTATTTATAGGTTACCATCAGATGGTGCGTGTTGTATAGTATACAATATATATCAGTATTTATAGTTTACCATCAGATGGTGCATGGTGTAGCTCCACATCCACGGGTTTGAACTTGGACTTCTTGGCAGAGTCTTGTGTTTGTGGAGTACTCTTTCTCTTCTCCGGTTTTGCTGCGGCTTCTTCTAAATGTTGGGGCTGCCGAGACAATTAATATTGTAACTTTATATACAACACATGACTGACAGACGGACGGACGGGCTGGTGGACGGGCTGGTGGACGGGCTGGCAGGCAGGCAGGCAGGCAGGCAGGCAGGCAGGCAGGCAGCAGGCAGGCAGGCAGGCAGCAGGCAGGCAGGCAGGCAGGCAGGCAGGCAGGCAGGCAGGCAGGCAGGCAGGCAGGCAGGCAGGCAGGCAGGCAGGCAGGCAGGCAGGCAGGCAGACTAGACAGACAGGGCAGACAGGCAGACAGGGTAGGGCAGGGCAGGGAAGACAGGCAGTGCAGGCAGTGCCTGCAGCAGACAGACAGGGTAGGGCAGGGAAGATAGGCAGACAGGGTAAGGCAGGGAAGACAGACAGGGCAGGCAGGCAGGCGGGTAGGGCAGGGAAGACAGGCAGACAGATAGGGTAGGGCAGGGAAGACAGGCACTGTCGAGATTATCATAAACTGTTACATGTTAAAGCAGTGAAAATGAATTAAATAAAGCAAATTTCTACAGAATGTAATTTCGTATTTATATTGTATAATTTTCCCAACATATTTCTCACAGAATCTGAGTATTTCAACTAATAAACAAACGTCATGTGCGATGTTTGTTGACATAACAATAATACAATGTGTGTATCCTGAATAACACCATTTATGGTACACATATATCGTTATATCTCACATTTTGTGCCTATGCATATTTATTTTTAGACTAATCTGATTTAAATTATCTCTATCTTAACGACTGTATCAAGTGTCTAGTATAGACTTCAATAATTAATAAACACACGTCAATTCGTGGCTGACCGTCAATTCGTGGCTGACCGTCAATTCGTGGCTGACCGTCAATTCTTGGCTGACCGCTATAAGAAAGCATATTTTCAATTATGAGATCTTGTAGACTGCAAAAACACTGATTATTGATTGAAAGTTTGTGTTGAAATTGAATTTGTAATAGCAATGCTATTTATATGCTAAAATAAATTTTTTTGATCGCTTTATGACAACAACACCAAGAATGTATCATACCATTTCTGAAATAACCGGCCAACCCTCTTCTGGCTCGTCTATTTCTGGTGCGACGGGTAAATACATCAACGCCTCATTGTCCTCTTCCTCTTCATCGCTGAAATATGTAAAGTAGTCTTACTCTTCAGTTAGCGGAGGTAAATAAGTTAGTGGAGGTAAATAAGTTAGTGGAGGTAAATAAGTTAGTGGAGGTAAATAAGTTAGTGGAGGTAATTAAGTTAGTGGAGGTAAATAAGTTAGTGGAGGTAAATAACTGAAGAGTACTTGTGGTTACCTGCTAACGAAGGCCTGGATCGCATTCACCGTCGTCACGTCCACTTCCACATCTTCTTCTACCTCTGTAAATATAAACACTGATCAGAAATGCAAATATTTACATGTTATAAGTCATACAGCCATCAAATGACAGAAGGTCCAAGACTGGGCAGTGTGTTGTATGCCATACAGCCATCAAATGACAGAAGGGACAAGACTGGGCAGTGTGTTGTATGTTATACAGCCATCAAATGACAGAAGGGACAAGACTGGGCAGTGTGTTGTATGTTATACAACCATCAAATGACAGAAGGTCCAAGACTGGGCAGTGTGTTGTATGCCATACAGCCATCAAATGACAGAAGGTCCAAGACTGGGCAGTGTGTTGTATGTTATACAGCCATCAGAAGGGACAAGACTGGGCAGTGTGTTGTATGTTATACAGCCATCAGAAGGGACACGACTGGGCAGTGTGTTGTATGTTATACAGCCATCAAATGACAGAAGGGACAAGACTGGGCAGTGTGTTGTATGCCATACAGCCATCAAATGACAGAAGGGACAAGACTGGGCAGTGTGTTGTATGTTATACAACCATCAAATGACAGAAGGGACAAGACTGGGCAGTGTGTTGTATGCTATACAGCCATCAAATGACAGAAGGGACAAGACTGGGCAGTGTGTTGTATGTTATACAGCCATCAAATGACAGAAGGGACAAGACTGGGCAGTGTGTTGTATGCCATACAGCCATCAAATGACAGAAGGGACAAAACTGGGCAGTGTGTTGTATGTTATACAGCCATCAGAAGGTCCAAGACTGGGCAGTGTGTTGTATGCCATACAGCCATCAAATGACAGAAGGGACAAGACTGGGCAGTGTGTTGTATGCCATACAGCCATCAAATGACAGAAGGGACATGACTGGGCAGTGTGTTGTATGCCATACAGCCATCAAATGACAGAAGGGACAAGACTGGGCAGTGTGTTGTATGTTATACAGCCATCAGAAGGGACAAGACTGGGCAGTGTGTTGTATGTTATACAGCCATCAAATGACAGAAGGGACAAGACTGGGCAGTGTGTTGTATGTTATACAGCCATCAGAAGGGACAAGACTGGGCAGTGTGTTGTATGTTATACAGCCATCAGAAGGGACACGACTGGGCAGTGTGTTGTATGTTATACAGCCATCAGAAGGGACACGACTGGGCAGTGTGTTGTATGTTATACAGCCATCAGAAGGGACACGACTGGGCAGTGTGTTGTATGTTATACAGCCATCAGAAGGGACAAGACTGGGCAGTGTGTTGTATGTTATACAGCCATCAGAAGGGACACGACTGGGCAGTGTGTTGTATGTTATACAGCCATCAAAGGACAGAAGGTCCAAGACTGGGCAGTGTGTTGTATGTTATACAGCCATCAAATGACAGAAGGTCCAAGACTGGGCAGTGTGTTGTATGCCATACAGCCATCAAATGACAGAAGGTCCAAGACTGGGCAGTGTGTTGTATGCCATACAGCCATCAAATGTCAGAAGGGACATGACTGGGCAGTGTGTTGTATGTTATACAGCCATCAAATGACAGAAGGGACAAGACTTGGCAGTGTGTTGTATGTTATACAGCCATCAAATGTCAGAAGGGACAAGACTTGGCAGTGTGTTGTATGTTATACAGCCATCAAATGTCAGAAGGGACAAGACTGGGCAGTGTGTTGTATGTTATACAGCCATCAAAGGACAGAAGGTCCAAGACTGGGCAGTGTGTTGTATGCCATACAGCCATCAAATGTCAGAAGGGACAAGACTGGGCAGTGTGTTGTATGCCATACAGCCATCAAATGACAGAAGGTCCAAGACTGGGCAGTGTGTTGTATGCCATACAGCCATCAAATGTCAGAAGGGACATGACTGGGCAGTGTGTTGTATGTTATACAGCCATCAAATGACAGAAGGGACAAGACTTGGCAGTGTGTTGTATGTTATACAGCCATCAAATGTCAGAAGGGACAAGACTTGGCAGTGTGTTGTATGTTATACAGCCATCAAATGTCAGAAGGGACAAGACTGGGCAGTGTGTTGTATGTTATACAGCCATCAAAGGACAGAAGGTCCAAGACTGGGCAGTGTGTTGTATGCCATACAGCCATCAAATGTCAGAAGGGACAAGACTGGGCAGTGTGTTGTATGTTATACAGCCATCAAAGGACAGAAGGTCCAAGACTGGGCAGTGTGTTGTATGCCATACAGCCATCAAATGACAGAGGGTCCAAGACTGGGCAGTGTGTTGTATGCCATACAGCCATCAAATGACAGAGGGTCCAAGACTGGGCAGTGTGTTGTATGCCATACAGCCATCAAATGACAGAGGGTCCAAGACTGGGCAGTGTGTTGTATGCCATACAGCCATCAAATGACAGAGGGTCCAAGACTGGGCAGTGTGTTGTATGCCATACAGCCATCAAATGACAGAGGGTCCAAGACTGGGCAGTGTGTTGTATGCCATACAGCCATCAAATGACAGAGGGTCCAAGACTGGGCAGTGTGTTGTATGCCATACAGCCATCAAATGACAGAGGGTCCAAGACTGGGCAGTGTGTTGTATGCCATACAGCCATCAAATGACAGAGGGTCCAAGACTGGGCAGTGTGTTGTATGCCATACAGCCATCAAATGACAGAGGGTCCAAGACTGGGCAGTGTGTTGTATGCCATACAGCCATCAAAGGACAGAAGCAAATTTTGTGCAAAGTGCTTCTAACACGCAACTGACGAAACAAAAGTACATCACTGAGCATTTAGAAAACCAATAAATGTTTGATGTGAAAACACCCATGATATTAAAAATAGAATCATCCAATTGCTGTTTCCCATCATAGTTATAAAATGTTTATATATACATGTATGCACCGATACGGTGTGTACGAGCATTGACCTTATAAAACAGAAGAAAACATACATCGTTTCAAAATCGAAAAATGATTTATAAGTGATATATGCTTGTACGGAAATAAAATCAACGCAACTTTGTACGATTGCGTTTATTTTATTTGCGCACGAGCATGTATACGAGCATGTACACGAGCATGCATACGAGCATGCATAGGAGCATGAATACGAGCATGTACACGAGCATGTATACGAGCATGTATACAAGCATGTATAGAGCATGTATACGAGCATGTATACGAGCATGTATAGGAGCATGTACAACGAGCATGTATATGAGCATGTATACGAGCATGTATATGAGCATGTATAGGAGCATGTACACACGAGCATGTATACGAGCATGTATATGAGCATGTATAGGAGCATGTACACACGAGCATGTACACACGAGCATGTATACGAGCATGTATATGAGCATGTATAGGAGCATGTACACGAGCATGTATACGAGCATGTATAGGAGCATGTATAGGAGCATGTATACGAGCATGTATACGAGCATGTACACAAGCATGTACATGAGCATGTACACGAGCATGTATACAAGCATGTATACGGGCATGTACACGAGCATGTACACGAGCATGTACACGAGCATGTATAGGAGCATGTATACGAGCATGTATAGGAGCATGTATATGAGCATGTATACGAGCATGTATATGAGCATGTATATGAGCATGTATACAAGCATGTATACGAGCATGTACACGAGCATGTATAGGAGCATGTATATGAGCATGTATACGAGCATGTATACGATCATGTATAGGAGCATGTATACGAGCATGTATAGGAGCATGTATAGGAGCATGTACAACGAGCATGTATATGAGCATGTATACAAGCATGTATACAAGCATGTATACGAGCATGTACACGAGCATGTATACGAGCATGTATACGAGCATGTATAGGAGCATGTTTATGAGCATGTATAGGAGCATGTATACGAGCATGTATACGAGCATGTATACGAGCATGTATACGAGCATGTATACGAGCATGTATACGATCATGTATAGGAGCATGTATAGGAGCATGTATAGGAGCATGTATATGAGCATGTATACGAGCATGTATACGAGCATGTATACGAGCATGTATACGAGCATGTATACGAGCATGTATACGATCATGTATACGAGCATGTATACGAGCATGTATACGAGCATGTATAGGAGCATGTATAGGAGCATGTACATGAGCATGTATACGAGCATGTATACGAGCATGTATACGAGCATGTATATGAGCATGTACACGAGCATGTATAGGAGCATGTACATGAGCATGTATACGAGCATGTATACGAGCATGTATACAAGCATGTATATGAGCATGTATAGGAGCATGTATATGAGCATGTATACGAGCATGTATACGAGCATGTATAGGAGCATGTATATGAGCATGTATACGAGCATGTACACGAGCATGTATACGAGCATGTACACGAGCATGTATACGAGCATGTACACGAGCATGTACACGAGCATGTATATGAGCATGTATATGAGCATGTATAGGAGCATGTACACATGAGCATGTATACGAGCATGTATATGAGCATGTATAGGAGCATGTACACACGAGCATGTACACACGAGCATGTATACGAGCATGTATATGAGCATGTATAGGAGCATGTACACGAGCATGTATAGGAGCATGTATACGAGCATGTATACGAGCATGTACACAAGCATGTACACGAGCATGTACACGAGCATGTATACAAGCATGTATACGGGCATGTACACGAGCATGTACACGAGCATGTACACGAGCATGTATAGGAGCATGTATACGAGCATGTATAGGAGCATGTATACGAGCATGTATAGGAGCATGTATACGATCATGTATAGGAGCATGTATACGAGCATGTATAGGAGCATGTATATGAGCATGTATACGATCATGTATAGGAGCATGTATACGAGCATGTATACGAGCATGTATAGGAGCATGTATATGAGCATGTATACGATCATGTATAGGAGCATGTATACGAGCATGTATACGAGCATGTATACGAGCATGTATATGAGCATGTATATGAGCATGTATATGAGCATGTATAGGAGCATGTACACGAGCATGTACACGAGCATGTATACGAGCATGTATATGAGCATGTATACGAGCATGTATAGGAGCATGTATACGAGCATGTATATGAGCATGTATACGAGCATGTATATGAGCATGTATACGATCATGTATAGGAGCATGTATACGAGCATGTATACGAGCATGTATAGGAGCATGTATACGAGCATGTATACGAGCATGTATAGGAGCATGTATACGAGCATGTATACGAGCATGTATAGGAGCATGTATAGGAGCATGTACAACGAGCATGTATATGAGCATGTATACGAGCATTATAGGAGCATGTACAACGAGCATGTATAGGAGCATGTACAATGAGCATGTATAGGAGCATGTATACGAGCATGTATACGAGCATGTATAGGAGCATGTATACGAGCATGTACAACGAGCATGTATACAAGCATGTATATGAGCATGTATACGAGCATGTATAGGAGCATGTATATGAGCATGTATACGAGCATGTATAGGAGCATGTACAACGAGCATGTATAGGAGCATGTACAACGAGCATGTATAGGAGCATGTATACGAGCATGTATAGGAGCATGTATACGAGCATGTACAACGAGCATGTATATGAGCATGTATACAAGCATGTATATGAGCATGTATACGAGCATGTATATGAGCATGTATATGAGCATGTATACAAGCATGTATACGAGCATGTACACGAGCATGTATAGGAGCATGTATATGAGCATGTATACGAGCATGTATACGATCATGTATAGGAGCATGTATACGAGCATGTATAGGAGCATGTATAGGAGCATGTACAACGAGCATGTATATGAGCATGTACAACGAGCATGTATATGAGCATGTATACAAGCATGTATACAAGCATGTATACGAGCATGTACACGAGCATGTATACGAGCATGTATACGAGCATGTATAGGAGCATGTTTATGAGCATGTATAGGAGCATGTATCGAGCATGTATACGAGCATGTATACGAGCATGTATACGAGCATGTATACGAGCATGTATACGAGCATGTATACGATCATGTATACGAGCATGTATAGGAGCATGTATAGGAGCATGTATAGGAGCATGTATAGGAGCATGTATATGAGCATGTATACGAGCATGTATACGAGCATGTATACGAGCATGTATACGAGCATGTATACGATCATGTATACGAGCATGTACACGAGCATGTATACGAGCATGTACACGAGCATGTACACGAGCATGTATACGAGCATGTATATGAGCATGTACACGAGCATGTATAGGAGCATGTACATGAGCATGTATACGAGCATGTATACGAGCATGTATACAAGCATGTATATGAGCATGTATAGGAGCATGTATATGAGCATGTATACGAGCATGTATACGAGCATGTATAGGAGCATGTATATGAGCATGTATACGAGCATGTACACGAGCATGTATACGAGCATGTACACGAGCATGTATACGAGCATGTACACGAGCATGTACACGAGCATGTATATGAGCATGTATACGAGCATGTATATGAGCATGTATAGGAGCATGTACACACGAGCATGTATACGAGCATGTATATGAGCATGTATAGGAGCATGTACACACGAGCATGTACACACGAGCATGTATACGAGCATGTATATGAGCATGTATAGGAGCATGTACACGAGCATGTATACGAGCATGTATAGGAGCATGTATAGGAGCATGTATACGAGCATGTATACGAGCATGTACACAAGCATGTACACGAGCATGTACACGAGCATGTATACAAGCATGTATACGGGCATGTACACGAGCATGTACACGAGCATGTACACGAGCATGTATAGGAGCATGTATACGAGCATGTATAGGAGCATGTATACGAGCATGTATAGGAGCATGTACACGAGCATGTATACGAGCATGTATACGATCATGTATACGAACATGTATATGAGCATGTATACGAGCATGTATATGAGCATGTATACGAGCATGTATACGAACATGTATATGAGCATGTATAGGAGCATGTATATGAGCATGTATACGATCATGTATAGGAGCATGTATACGAGCATGTATAGGAGCATGTATATGAGCATGTATACGATCATGTATAGGAGCATGTATACGAGCATGTATATGAGCATGTATATGAGCATGTATAGGAGCATGTATATGAGCATGTATACGATCATGTATAGGAGCATGTATACGAGCATGTATACGAGCATGTATAGGAGCATGTATACGAGCATGTATACGAGCATGTATAGGAGCATGTATACGAGCATGTATACGAGCATGTATAGGAGCATGTATAGGAGCATGTACAACGAGCATGTATATGAGCATGTATACGAGCATTATAGGAGCATGTACAACGAGCATGTATAGGAGCATGTACAATGAGCATGTTACGAGCATGTATACGAGCATGTATAGGAGCATGTATACGAGCATGTACAATGAGCATGTATACAAGCATGTATACGAGCATGTATACGAGCATGTATAGGAGCATGTATATGAGCATGTATACGAGCATGTATAGGAGCATGTACAACGAGCATGTATAGGAGCATGTACAACGAGCATGTATAGGAGCATGTATACGAGCATGTATAGGAGCATGTATACGAGCATGTACAACGAGCATGTATATGAGCATGTATACAAGCATGTATATGAGCATGTATACGAGCATGTATATGAGCATGTATATGAGCATGTATACAAGCATGTATACGAGCATGTACACGAGCATGTATAGGAGCATGTATATGAGCATGTATACGAGCATGTATACGATCATGTATAGGAGCATGTATACGAGCATGTATAGGAGCATGTATAGGAGCATGTACAACGAGCATGTATATGAGCATGTATACAAGCATGTATACGAGCATGTATACGAGCATGTACACGAGCATGTATACGAGCATGTATACGAGCATGTATACGAGCATGTATAGGAGCATGTATAGGAGCATGTATACGAGCATGTATAGGAGCATGTATACGAGCATGTATACGAGCATGTATACGAGCATGTATACGAGCATGTATACGAGCATGTATACGAGCATGTATACGAGCATGTATACGAGCATGTATACGAGCATGTATACGAGCATGTATACGAGCATGTATACGAGCATGTATACGAGCATGTATACGAGCATGTATACGAGCATGTATACGAGCATGTATACGAGCATGTATACGAGCATGTATACGAGCATGTACACGAGCATGTATACGAGCATGTATATGAGCATGTACACGAGCATGTATAGGAGCATGTACATGAGCATGTATACGAGCATGTATACGAGCATGTATACAAGCATGTATATGAGCATGTATAGGAGCATGTATATGAGCATGTATACGAGCATGTATACGAGCATGTATAGGAGCATGTATATGAGCATGTATACGAGCATGTACACGAGCATGTATACGAGCATGTACACGAGCATGTATACAAGCATGTACACGAGCATGTACACGAGCATGTACACGAGCATGTATAGGAGCATGTACACGAGCATGTATACGAGCATGTATATGAGAACATTGTTGTTGTTGTTCTGTTATATAATTCTAACGTAAATGCGATACACGACTAAGATATAAAATGGTTTAATAATACCAAGTTTATTGGATCATGTAGCACAGTACAGCCGGGCACCATCGGCTATGTCCCAGCGTACATTATGTTCTGTGAGCAGGACGTTACTGGGCATTCAAGCGGACAACGCTACACAGACAAACCAAACCCGACACAGACAAACCAAACCCATCATGAATTGCAGAAGTAAAAATGAAAGTTTTAACAGAGGCAGAGGTAAGACTCCGACCAAGCCAGGACAAAATCTTGCGTTTTTTTCAAAACCAGCCAATCAAAATTTAGCGTACCTTTAAAATCATCTTTGGCTTTACCCTCTTCCTCTATGTCAAACTCGGATTCTCGTTCATCATATTCCACATTCTCGTCCAGTTCCTTAAAGTCAGGAGCGAATGCACTCCAATTCTCCTGTAACCGAGGAAACATCGAGTCAATGTTAACATGCAAAATGTGTTACCAGGACAACCGTGTCAACAGCAACACATTTTGATAATTAATTTAAATACATTCCGAGGTGTGGGTGAAGAAAACAAGAAGAACACCTCCTGTATCAGTGTTCAGAAATAACGTAGCATATATTGCGGAAATTATTATTTTCATTTTAACATACGGTACCTGTTGATGGAAAAGTAGCGTGCATGAAAAAAGAAATAATAGACAGTGGTAGTGCGATCGCGCAGTGGTAGCAGGCCCGCTTCAGGTGCAAAAGGCCTTGAGTTTGCACCCAGCTGTAGCCGTTACGATTATGCACTTAGGCAAGACATTTAAATTCCACGTTGCCACTTCTCTCTCCCACATGGCGATAGATTCCATCAGGAACGAGGTCTCAATGGCGATTAATCTAACATTGTCAAAACTTGCATAGCAATCGAGATAAAATAAATGAGTATACACTTAAACAGCTTCTTCCTTCCGTCCGTTAGCCTGAGCTCTGGTTTGATCAGATATCTCAATATTGGTGATTATGGACAGGCTTTATAATGGTGCTATTTATTGGGATGTGACTGTATAATGCAGTAGAGATATCAGAGACGTACAATACAAACCTACCACTTGATTCTGTGCCCAGACTGACACCACGCCACTGGAGATGGATGCTATGATCGGCCGTACTGGATGCCACTGTGGGAGGTGAAAGACGAGGATTATAATTCAAGGCTACAATATATTAATCGTTAGAACTTAGCTATGTTTGGTAGACTGTCATGTCACAAGACGAACTTAGCTATGTTTGGTAGACTGTCATGTCACAAGACGAACTTAGCTATGTTTGGTAGACTGTCATGTCACAAGACGAACTTAGCTATGTTTGGTAGACTGTCATGTCACAAGACGAACTTAGCTATGTTTGGTAGACTGTCATGTCACAAGACGAACCTTAGCTATGTTTGGTAGACTGTCATGTCATAAGACGACCTTAGCTATGTTTGGTAGACTGTCATGTCACAAGACGAACTTAGCTATGTTTGGTAGACTGTCATGTCACAAGACGATCATTTGTACCAAATAACTTTTAATCCTGACTGGTGGTTTCAGAGCAAAATCAACAGTCTGTTTAGTACAGTGGTTAGTTAGCGTGTTCGCTTCTCATCAATCCAAACAGGGTTCAATCCTCTGGGAAGAATATGAGATGGTACGGTGGTCGCCAAATTGGACAAGTGGGATTTCTCAGAGTAATCCCGTTTCCTCCAACACATTTACGCTTTCATCCGCGACAATGAGACTGATTGATATAAATTGTTAAAACCTGTTTTGCAATCGCTGTAAAATAAATAAAGTCTAATAAATATGAGTTGATGTTTCTGTATAGCTTCAAAAGTATATCAATTTGATATAGTAAAGATGATTTATAGCATCACGACGTGTCCCATGTACAATGTACGATCTTGACGAGGTTTCCCACACTATTCTATACACAAGTACTTACTGCCACATCTAACAACAGTTCTCCTTTAGTTCCGTGTCAGATCTTGACGAGGTTTCCCACACTATTCTATACACAAGTACTTACTGCCACATCTAACAACAGTTCTCCTTTAGTTCCGTGTCAGATCTTGACGAGGTTTCCCACACTATTCTATACACAAGTACTTACTGCCACATCTAACAACAGTTCTCCTTTAGTTCCGTGTCAGATCTTGACAAGGTTTCCCACACTATTCTATACACAAGTACTTACTGCCACATCTAACAACAGTTCTCCTTTAGTTCCGTGTAAGATCTTGACGAGGTTTCCCACACTATTCTATACACAAGTACTTACTGCCACATCTAACAACAGTTCTCCTTTAGTTCCGTGTCAGATCTTGACGAGATTTCCCACACTATTCTATACACAAGTACTTACTGCCACATCTAACAACAGTTCTCCTTTAGTTCCGTGTACGATCTTGACGAGGTTTCCCACACTATTCTATACACAAGTACTTACTGCCACATCTAACAACAGTTCTCCTTTAGTTCCGTGTAAGATCTTGACGAGGTTTCCCACACTATTCTATACACAAGTACTTACTGTCACATCTAACAACAGTTCTCCTTTAGTTCTGTGTCAGATCTTGACGAGGTTTCCCACACTATTCTATACAAAAGTACTTACTGCCACATCTAACAACAGTTCTCCTTTAGTTCCGTGTAAGATCTTGACAAGGTTTCCCACACTTTTCTCCCAGATATAGAGAGAATGTTGCTTTGCCGAGCCAGCCACTATATACTCCCCATCTCCCGAGAAACAACACCTCTTCCACATTGTCCTGTAATACAATCAAACAATATCTATAAATAGAAACAACATCTATATATAGCAAACAATATATATAAATAGAAACAACATCTATATATAGCAAACAATATATATAAATAGCAAACAATATCTATATATAGCAAACAATATATATAAATAGCAAACAATATATATATATAGCAAACAACAACTATATATAGCAAACAACATCTATAAATAGCAAACAACATCTATATATAGCAAACAACATCTATAAATAGAAACAACATCTATATATAGCAAACAATATCTATATATAGCAAACAATATCTATATATAGCAAACAACAACTATATATAGCAAACAACATCTATAAATAGAAACAACATCTATATATAGCAAACAATATCTATATATAGCAAACAATATCTATATATAGCAAACAATATCTATAAATAGCAAACAATATCTATATATAGAGCAAACATTACCTATATATATATAGCAAACAATATCTATACATTTATATAGCAAACAACATCTATATATAGCAAACAACATCTATATATAGCAAACAACATTTATATATAGCAAACAACATCTATATATAGCAACTTACTTATTAACAAGATCCTGTAGTTTCTGTATAGGTTCTGGTTCCCCTTCTCTACCACACGCCAACACCTCTCCACTCTCGTACACTCGAATGAGACGGTCCGCTGAATTCACCAGGAAACAACTATAAACAGGAGAAACATTAGATCGAAGAACTCGGTCAACACTTCAAGATTACTCATACATTTTTTTAAAAAGGAAATTAGAAAGATCACTCAAAGCTATAAATACCGTAAAACATTGCTCTGAAATCACTGAAATTGCTAGTTCAAGGACCATTGTTCTACAAGGCATAGACAAGGTCACCGAGACAGAACACTTGCCAGTCCAAGGACTATAGTTCTACAAGGCATAGACAAGGTCACAGAGACAGAACACTTGCCAGTCCAAGGACTATAGTTCTACAAGGCATAGACAAGGTCACCGAGACAGAACACTTGCCAGTCCAAGGACTATAGTTCTACAAGGAATAGACAAGGTCACCGAGACAGAACACTTGCCAGTCCAAGGACTATAGTTCTACAAGGCATAGATAAGGTCACCGAGACAGAACACTTGCCAGTCCAAGGACTATAGTTCTACAAGGCATAGACAAGGTCACCGAGACAGAACACTTGCCAGTCCAAGGACTATAGTTCTACAAGGAATAGACAAGGTCACCGAGACAGAACACTTGCCAGTCCAAGGACTATAGTTCTACAAGGCATAGATAAGGTCACCGAGACAGAACACTTGCCAGTCCAAGGACTATAGTTCTACAAGGCATAGACAAGGTCACCGAGACAGAACACTTGCCAGTCCAAGGACTATAGTTCTACAAGGAATAGACAAGGTCACCGAGACAGAACACTTGCCAGTCCAAGGACTATAGTTCTACAAGGCATAGACAAGGTCACCGAGACAGAACACTTGCCAGTCCAAGGACTATAGTTCTACAAGGCATAGACAAGGTCACAGAGACAGAACACTTGCCAGTCCAAGGACAATAGTTCTACAAGGCATCGACAAGGTCACCGAGACAGAACACTTGCCAGTCCAAGGACAATAGTTCTACAAGGCATCGATAAGGTCACCGAGACAGAACACTTGCCAGTCCAAGGACTATAGTTCTACAAGGCATAGACAAGGTCACCGAGACAGAACACTTGCTAGTACAAGGACTATTGTTCTACAAGGCATAGACAAGGTCACCGAGACAGAACACTTGCTAGTACAAGGACTATAGTTCTACAAGGCATAGTCAAGGTCACCGAGACAGAACACTTGCTAGTACAAGGACTATAGTTCTACAAGGCATAGATAAGGTCACCGAGACAGAACACTTGCTAGTACAAGGACTATAGTTCTACAAGGCATAGACAAGGTCACCGAGACAGAACACTTGCTAGTACAAGGACTATTGTTCTACAAGGCATAGACAAGGTCACAGTGCGCTCATTGTTTCCATGGTGAATATTTGTTTTGAGTTTTTTAAACATCCTTCTATTGTTTCAAGATAAATCAGACATACAATAATACCCTTGACCCCTGAATGTGACCGTGACATTGCATCAACATGGAAGAAAGCTGTGCACACCAATTCTATATCGTGAACATATATGTCAATTTAGTTCAATATCCCTGAATGTGACCGTGAATCGGTATGATAGATATAAGGCAGACATTCTGCCAATATCCCTGAATCAGTATGATAGATATAAGGCAGATATTCTGCCAATATCCCTGAATCAGTATGATAGATATAAGGCAGACATTCTGCCAATATCCCTGAATCAGTATGATAGATATAAGGCAGACATTCTGCCAATATCCCTGAATCAGTATGATAGATATAAGGCAGACATTCTGCCAATATCCCTGAATCGGTATGATAGATATAAGGCAGACATTCTGCCAATGGTTCGAGACAAATCAGATACACAATATTGTACATAATACCCATGATCTCTATCTGTGACCATGAACTAGCATTATTCCAGGATTGATAATTTATAACATATAATAGTACTTACTCGCCCCTCCGTGCAAACTCTATAGATTTGATTGCTGTGGTATTGAGCGTGCCCGTAGTAACTCTGAATGATGCCCTCAACTTGTGATCCTCCTCCGTCACCACACACACCTACAACAAACCTGCACCCGGTAATACAGACTGCATGTCTCATACATGTATACCTATGTACTTGGCATACACGGACCTCGCCATCAGTTAAAGTGGTTCCCTGCTGACAGTAGATGAAACAATACAGACTGAATGTATCATACATGTATACCTATGTACTTGGCATACACGGACCTCGCCATCAGTTAAAGTGGTTCCCTGCAGACAGTAGATGAAACAATACAGACTGCATGTATCATACATGTATACCTATGTACTTGGCATACACGGACCTCAGCCATCAGTTAAAGTGGTTCCCTGCAGACAGTAGATGAAACAATACAGACTGCATGTCTCATACATGTATACCTATGTACTTGGCATACATGGACCTCGCCATCAGTTAAAGTGGTTCCCTGCAGACAGTATATGCAAGAGAGATTGTTCATACATTACCTGTCCTTTAGCATTTCCAGTATAGATATATTTGCCACGTCTATCGTACGATGCTATGATGTTCAAATCAGACTGAAAACAGATATACAGGCAATGTGCTGTGTCTATCAGAATTATAGGAATTCCAACAATAAATAAATCACAAAATGAGTTATTTTTACCAAATCTAACTACGTATTACAGTCCATACTCACATAAACGATGACTTTTTAAACTTGGACTTATAAGTGAGTGCTAATCAAATTTCTAAGTTTTTAAGCAGCACTATATCGTAATAAAGGATAAGTGGAAGTTGTGATAGCGCAGTGGATGAGCGTTCGCTTCAGGTGCAAAAGTTCTGGAGTTCGAGCCCCGCTGGAGCCGTTATTTATTGTATACACATATATTTTAGCTTGATTACAAAACAAGTTCTTACAACTTATATTAATCACTCTCGAGACCTCATTCCTGATGGAATCCATCGCCACGAGGGAGAGAGAAGAGGCAACGTGGAATTTAAATGCCTTGCCTAAGGGCACAATCGTAACGGCTCCAGCGGGACTCGAACTCCGGAGCCATTATGATTGTGCCCTTAAGCAAGACATTAAAATAAAATAAATTTGTATAATAATCGAAATCGTCGCTCAGAAACGATAAAAATCCAACAAATATACACCGTCGTATACGCGAATTATTTATCAACACACAAATGTAAACACGCACAGCGTGCATGCGTGAAACAACAGAGGATGTAGAAAACAACATTGGAATGTCAACATATTTTGAACATGAAAGACTATCTATCTATCTTCCTCTAATGTCGAACCCCTCACGGGATGTAGACATGTCCCTAAAAGACTTAGATAACAGAGGTATGAATCTTCATCTCAAGTAATTCATTTAAAAACGACAACGTGGGACAAATGAGGACGATGCATTCCGAATGTAAACAAGTGCGGAAGATGCATTCCGAATGTAAACAAGTGCTGACGATGCGTCCCGAATGTAAACAAGTGCGGAAGATGCATTCCGAATGTAAACAAGTGCGTGACGATGCGTCCCGATTGTAAACAAGTGATTGACGATGTGTCCCGATTGTAAATAAGTGTGTGACGATGCGTCCCGATTGTAAATAAGTGCGTGACGATGTGTCCCGATTGTAAACAAGTGCGTGATGATGTGTCCCGATTGTAAACAAGTGCGTGACGATGTGTGCCGATTGTAAACAAGTGCGTGACAATGCGTCCCGATTGTAAACAAGTGCGTGACGATGTGTCCCGATTGTAAACAAGTGCGTGACGATGTGTCCCGATTGTAAACAAGTGCGTGACAGACCGACTCGGAAAATCCTATTTTCGGTTTCCAGTTTGTTTTATCGCAAAAAAACAACTGTTTACTAATCGAACATAATTATACAAATTATAATGTAAGAATGCGTAGCAGCATTGCTACCCATACGTAAAATTTGAATTTTTCAAATATCTTTTATTTCATACGATATAGGGCTGCTTTAATGTGTTAACGATATAGAAAATAAAGCACTCTGACGGTGAAAATGTCTTCAACTTGCACTCGCTGAACATGCAATGTCTGGTGTTCATTTTATCAACCGGTCTTCTAAAATTATGTGAGTGCATGCCACAACCCACAGATTTCAGAACCAAGGTAGGGTGGTCGCCCAAGGTAGGGTGGTCGCCCAAGGTAGGGTAGTCGACCAAGGTAGGGTGGTCGACCAAAGTAGGGTGGTCGCCCAAGGTAGGGTGGTCGCCCATGGTAGGGTGGTCGACCAAGGTAGGGTGGTCGCCCAAGGTAGGGTGGTCGACCAAGGTAGGGTGGTCGACCAAGGTAGGGTGGTCGACCAAGGTAGGGTGGTCGACCAAGGTAGGGTGGTCGCCCAAGGTAGGGTGGTCGCCCAAGGTAGGGTGGTCGGCCAAGGTAGGGTGGTCGCCCAAGGTAGGGTGATCGCCCAAGGTAGGGTGGTCGGCCAAGGTAGGGTGGTCGCCCAAGGTAGGGTGGTCGCCCAAGGTGGGGTGGTCGCCTTGTAGGCGAGTATGGACAGCACTGATCAACATCAATATTGAATCTTGTTTTTAGTTCTATTTTTTTAAAAATACTCTCTTGAAAGATCTTGTTTGTTTGTTTGTTTGGGTTTTACGCCTGCATCAGCACCATTTTGGGCTATTTCGCCGGCGGGCAGTTTACCTAACACCTTTCCTAGGCAGGCTCCAGCGGTTAACCAGTACTTGGGTGCACCAACCTCTGTAAGAAACTGCCAACTTTTTCATATAAATGAGACACTGCCTGAGCAGGGCTCGAACCCGTGACCATCAGTGATGATAGGTTACAGTGGTATACAAGTCAGTGACCGTAACCACTAGACCACGGAGGCCGACTCTTGAAAGATCTAACTGTAGTTTTGTATGACACTTACATCTTCATCAAGGGGTACCAGCTTGTGTGCTCCTTCCATATCCATGGCAACCGAAGCATGCTTCATGGGACAGACCAAGAACTTCTCACTGCAAATATACAAGAACACACAATAGTTCAGTATTTACTACATACAGTCAAACCTGTGCTAAAGGCCACCTCCAAATAAAGGCCGCATATGAAAAACCTGTCTCTAAAGACCACCATTTTTCTCTCCCTTCGAGCCATTTTCAATGCATTTTAACCCTCTATTGAGAGGCCACCTGCCAACAAAGGCCACTTTTTGACTTTCCCGAGGGTGGCCTTTATAGACAGGTTTGACTGTAGTTATTTACATTTAAAACATGAAGTAGGACAATATTAGAAGCTAAGAAAATACAACAAAACACAAATACAGGTGTTTTTTACATTTATTTATCGTCGCTACCGGTTGCCCATATGAGTGACGCACCCAGAAGAGATTGGTCATTTTAGATTTTTGGAGGATAGTGCAATGATACAGACAGAGACCCATTCCAGAGTCTCCTCTGGATCTTTTACGTGCACGGTGTACAGCACCAACATGAGACCTCGGTTTAAAGTCACATCTGACAGACTGTTAATTTCATTAGGGTTAGACGGGGGGGTCGAACCTGCGATCCCTGGATTACCAGTCAATGTATGTAAGCCGTTACCGTATAATGTCAGCTTGTATGTAAACTGTTTCTATAGAACTGTTACTTGTCTGTAATCCGTTACCGTATAACGTCAGCTTGTACGTAAACTGTTTCTATAGAACTGTTACTTGTCTGTAAGCCGTTACGTTATAACGTCAGCTTGTATGTAAACTGTTTCTATAGAACTGTTACTTGTCTGTAAGCCGTTACGTTATAACGTCAGCTTGTATGTAAACTGTTTCTATAGAACTGTTACTTGTCTGTAAGCCGTTACCGTATAATGTCAGCTTGTATGTAAACTGTTTCTATAGAACTGTTACTTGTCTGTAAGCCGTTACCGTATAATGTCAGCTTGTACGTAAATTGTTTCTATAGAACTGTTACTTGTCTGTAAGCCGTTACCGTATAATGTCAGCTTGTACGTAAATTGTTTCTATAGAACTGTTACTTGTCTGTAAGCCGTTACGTTATAACGTCAGCTTGTATGTAAACCTATTGTAGATCTAGAACTACATGAACCATGTAGTCATGCTACATGTGTGGCAGACACATTAATTCAAACTCCCTCAACACATGACAAAGTTATGGAAATGTGTGCCTGGATTGAAACATTTGATGGGGAGATAACTCTTAATGACTTATTATATATAAGTCATAGCCATTACTGTGTTAGTTAACCACTTACGTGTTTCTAGGGTGAAACTGTACTTTGAGTATGGGAGAAGGAAACCGGAATGTCTTCTCTACTTCCCCCGACAGCACGTCCCACACGGACACTGTATTATCTGTAGCGGCACTCAACAATTTGTGTCCATTTCTACTCCAACTGTTCCAAACATAAATCAAATATTCATTGGGATTTGTGTAAGATATCATGCAAATTCCAGGGCTCATTCTAGAGGGCGACATATGGGCCAAGTAGTCACCCTTGGGACCCTGCCCTCGACCCCCTGGGGGCATCAATTCTCGCTTACAATTTCAGACAAAAATATTGTCCAGTAAGATACACTGACCATTATAAAGCACTCATTCTATTCAAATATTGTATTTAATGGTCATATTGTGTATTTTAAACCTATGTTAAAATTTATTAAATACCGGTAATACCATTAGATGACTACACAAAGTACACAAACACGGTACCTTAAAGCAGGACACAGTATGGGCACTTTAATTACACAAACACGGTACCTTAAAGGAGGACATAGTATGGGCACTTTAATTACACAAACACGGTACCTTAAAGCAAGACATAGTATGGGCACTTTAATTACACAAACACGGTACCTTAAAGCAGGACATAGTATGGGCACTTTAATTACACAAACACGGTACCTTAAAGCAGGACATAGTATGGGCACTTTAATTACACAAACATGTACCTTAAAGCAGGACATAGTATGGGCACTTTAATTACACAAACATGTACCTTAAGCAGGACATAGTATGGGCACTTTAATTACACAACTGTACCTTAAAGCAAGACATAGTATGGGCACTTTAATTACACAAACACGGTACCTTAAAGCAGGACATAGTATGGGCACTTTAATTACACAAACATGTACCTTAAAGCAAGACATAGTATGGGCACTTTAATTACACAAACACGGTACCTTAAAGCAGGACATAGTATAGGCACTTTAATTACACAAACACGGTACCTTAAAGCAGGACATAGTATGGGCACTTTAATTACACAAACACGGTACCTTAAAGCAGGACATAGTATGGGCACTGTAATTACACAAACATGGTACCTTAAAGCAGGACATAGTATGGGCACTTTAATTACACAAACATGGTACCTTAAAGCAGGACATAGTATGGGCACTTTAACTACACAAACACGGTACCTTAAAGCAGGACACAGTATGGGTACTAAGTAACTTTAATTACACAAACACGGTACCTTAAAGTACACACAGGGTGTACATGGGCGTTGATGATCTTAGCAATACCCCGGGTGAGGAAGTCCCATAATACAAGTCTACCATCGTTACATCCGACAGCTAGAAGGGTTCCCTGTCTGTTGAATGCACATGTGATGGCAATACTGACACAGTCTAACGTGCCATCAAAGTCCTACAATATAACAATTACAATTCTAACATGGTTCGACATTTGGTCTGTATACGCAAAGAAATTTACCGCTATTAAATCTGCAATAAAACATGGCTCTGCAATAAAACATGGCTTAGAGTGTGACGTTTATTTACCCTCGCCGCCGGTAAACCATATGGGCGAGCAAGCTCTGCAATAAAACCTGGCTCTGCAATAAAACCTGGCTCTGCAATAAAACCTGGCTCTGCAATAAAACCTGGCTCTGCAATAAAACATGGCTCTGCAATAAAACATGGCTTAGAGTGTGACGTCAAACGTGACGTTATTTGCAGCTTTCTACATAACACCAAATATGTTTGCGCTTTTTAGATATTTTGGTCATGTTAGAATCGCTATAATATTTGGTTTGTGTTATTTATAGTCAAATAAAACATGGTTTCTCATCCAGAAATAACCACTTAAAGCAGCATTACATTGTATGAAATAAAATATATTTGAAATATTCAATTTTTACATATGGGTAGCAATGGTGCTACACAATCTAACAATATACTTTGTATGCTTATGTTCATTTGGTAAACAGTGTTTTTTTGCGATAAAACAAACTCGAAACCGAAAGTAGGACTTTCCGAGTCGATCGGTCACGCACTTGTTTAAAACCGGAACGCATCGTCCGCACTTGTTTACATTCAGAATGCATCGACTCCATTTGTCCCACATTGTCTTTTTTAATTAAATTACTTGATATGTTGATTCATACCTCTGTTAGCGTCTTTTAGGGACATTTCTACATCCCCGCGAGGGGTTCGACATTAGAGGAAGATAGATAGATAGTATTTCATGTTCAAAATATATACATTGTTTTCTACATCCTCTGTTGTTTCACGCATGCGCGCTGTGTGTGTTTACATTTCGTGTGCTGATAAACAAATTCGCGTATACGACGGTTTAAATTTATTGGAATTTTATCGTTTCTGAGCAACTATTTCGATTTTTGTAAACACACACACATAAGTATTTATATTTTACCCAAAACATCCTTTATTACGATGTAATGCTGCTTTAATGTTAATGTCTAGTTAATTCCTCCACGTCAAAACTCCAAACCATGTTTTACTCGCCAATAAACAACGGAAAGGCAAATATATAGTAAATAACATTAATTTATTTAACACGACAATAAATACACAACATCTTACAATATGCTATAATTATGCTAACGCAACATGATACGTTATACATGTACTACCTATACCGTAAACCTCTCCCGTGTACATATAGTCATGTATATACATTAAACATCTCCCTAATATGGTACATCTATACCTAAACTTCTCCCTAGTATACATTAAACATCTCCCTAATATGGTACATCTATACCTAAACTTCTCCCTAGTATACATTAAACATCTCCCTAATATGGTACATCTATACCTAAACTTCTCCCTAGTATACATTAAACAGCTCCCTAATATGGTACATCTATACCTAAACTTCTCCCTAGTATACAGTAAACAGCTCCCTACTCTGCAGGCCTACCTTACCCCCTGGCCGTCTGATTAGCGCAGTGGTTAGCGCGCTCGCTTCTCACCAATGCAACACAGGTTCGATCCTCAGACCGGGAAGTATGTGAGATGGTACAGTGGTCGCCAGATCGGACAGGTGGGTTTCCTCCCACGCAAATGACCACACATACGCTTTCATCTGCACCAACGCGAGAGATTAAGTTGTTAGAACTTGCTTCGCAATATTTGTAAAATAAATAGCTTTAACTTTAATAACTTTAGCTTTTAAGCCCAAACATCTTATATCTTATCTGTATATCTAATACATACCTCAGGAAAATTCTGACCAAATGATTCTGAAAAATACAAATTAACATCAGTACAACATCATTGCTATTGTAACCAAGACAACAAATTCACTTTAGTCTAATGGTTTTATTCTGATAGTTAAAACATTAACAAGAGTCAAGATTCGTGTTAATCAAGAAAAACAAAACTCACTAAAACATAAGGATCATGTCGAGGTCGGGTAATCGCATTAGTTCCCGGCCGTCGTGAGATTTTATGTGATTTCATCGACTCAGTAGAAAACGTTACTGTTTATACAGGAACCAAATCAAAAGGATTCTGCTTTATATTAGATACAAACAGTAATATCGGAGCCGAATTAATAGGTATCCCAGTGAACCTAATGTCAGTGAATACTAATGAGCGGTGATATCAGAATAAATCCAAATGAACCGCACATGCTCATTTTGGGTTTATTATTGACAATTTCCGTCGGATTTCTGCAAATGTCCATGTAGCAAAACCAAGTTATAATGCCATTTCTATGGGTAAATTTATCTTCATTTATTCAAAACTTGCGTTTTTTTCATTACACTCGTTACAAGTTATTATGCAGTCAATATTAGGTGAATTTCAATGAATTCGCTATCTATCGGCTGCAGTTGACATTATATAAGGTAGCTGCTACTCATGTGACTCAGACAATTGCCGTATATGGCATGTATTGCTGCTGGTATTAAATTTATGAGGCGAAATTTACATCGTCACAGGTCATTGGTATCACCGCCGCCGTGTAAATAAAAGATGGAGGCCAGTGCTGTTGCTTTCACGTCATCTCTCTTCCTCTAATATCGAACCCCTTGCGGGGATGTAGACTTTGTTATTGATTCAGTTATAAATGATTTATTTCTTACTAACTGATATTGCATACAACAAAATAAATATCATTATGCTTAATGGAGAGTGAACATTATTTGTACAGCTTCTTTTTGAAACACAAATACACAGGTTATTGCTTATGCCACCAGTTACTGGTATACCGTGGTCCAGTGTCGGATTTGGAATCGATCGGTCCCGAGTTTGATACTCGGTCAGGCCACATATGTAGTGTCATTGAGCAAGGCATCTCACACACATTGCTTAGTATTGGTTAACCACTTACGTCAGCTAAGCTTGCCCAGCAAAACATGTCTAAGTCCCTGCAAGGCGTTTGACATTATTGGAACAGACATACCCAGGATAAATGATGTTCTTTATTGCAATATATTTTTGACATAGTTCCATCTGATTTACGAATGTTATCGAAACAATTAGCAATCATATCAACATAACAAACAATATTCACCATCATTTATATCATTTTGCGTTACCTACAAACCTTAGAGGCTCGAAAACCGGTCAGTCTGGACATGTAAACATTTACCCCACCCACCTAAAATACAACTGTTGCAGCTAATTAATCTAATGTAGCTTCATTGTTGAAGCCAGAGGTGATTAAAAATATATAGTATGGCTTGTAAAAATATAATACGTGCTTTGCACGTTCATGTACAGATTCTATATATAACTCAGATGCGCGTAAATTACCTAAAAGTTCTAAATTCATTGTTGTTTTTCCACCGGAAGTTAGATTCCGGACGATATTAATGAATTCGTGAGATCATCATCATCATCACATCTCTCTCTCTCTCTCTCTCTCTCTCTCTCTGTCGGTATGTATGTAGCAGTCAGGTGTGACCAAGTTCCTCTATGTGCAGTTGTATATAAACTGGATAAGAACGACTCTCATAAAACAGACGGATCTGTAGTCCAGTGGTAACACGCTGGATTGGTAATCCAGCGATCTCAGGTTCGATCCCCCGTCTGACCCTAATAAAATTAACAGTCTTTCAGATGGGACGTTAAACTGAGGTCTCGTGTCGGTGCTTTACACCATGCACGTAAAAGAACCAGAGGAGATTCTGGAATGGGTCTCTGTCTGTATCATTGCACTATCCTCCAAATATCTAAAATTACTAATCTCTTCAGGAGGCGTCGCTCATATGGGCAACCGGTAGCGACGATAAATAAACATAACACACACACACTCCCATATAAGTGCGGAGTCCGTCGTTCAGTTGTAGAACGTCGGATTTGGATTCCAAGGGTCCCGGGTTCGATACTATGTAGGGGCACATATGTAGTGTATTTGAGCAAAGCACACACATTGCTTAGTATGTTCCATTAGTTTAGTTTATACAAATTTATTTTAGCTCGATTGCGAAACAAGTTCTTATAACTTATACTAATCACTCTCGAGACCTCATTCCTGATGGAATCCATCGCCACGAGGGAGAGAGAAAAGGCATGTGGAATTTAAATGCCTTGCCTAAGGACACAATCGTAACGGCTCCAGCGGGGCTCGAACTCCGGGCCTTTCGCACGTGAAGCGAATGCGCTACCACTGAGCTATCACGACTTCCACGTATGTTCCATTAATGTCAACCCCCTTAGACATGTAAGTGCTTAACCAGTACTAAGCAATGTGTGTGAGGTGCCTTGTTCAATGGTTCTACATACATGGTGTGATTGAATTCCAGATCCCGACTACAACTGGACTACTACTGGTTAAGCGCTTAGCTTGGCTAAGCCTGCCCAGGAAAACATACCTAGGTCATCACAAGGGGGTTGACATTAATTGAACATACAACTATACATAAATTATATTTAGTGGGATTGTTGCTTGGCCAGGATCAATAGAAACTCTTCCAGCCCAGGGTGGTCACGTGAACGGAAGCTTAAGATAGGTTGTTCCGCAGTACGATGGTTACTGGGAAGAAGTTATTCTGATGAATTCTTTCGATGAACGACAAGATCGAGATTGTCCTTTTAATCACATTTAATATGAATGTGTTGTTTGCATGAAAGATTGTTACTCCCAGATACTTTGCATTGTTGGTCGATTATTAATGGGCTCTATGGATGCTGGATTGGGTGCCTCTTCCTGGAGATGTGAATGACATCGCATTTGTATGGATTGAAAGCCACACATTATTGGGATTGAAGGCGACCTGCTGGTCACGTTACAGGGATTGAAGGTTGTCAATGTCTTCTTGGAGCTGATATGCATCTCTCTGTGAACGAATAGAAGGCAGTGATCAACAAGAAGACAAGCAATGAATTTACACTTTGATGGCAGACCATTGATATATACCAGGTAGAGAAGTGGGCCAAGAAAGCTGCCCTGAGGGACTTCAGATGTGACAAGTGGATGATTTACAGCCCTCAAGGACAATCTGCAGGGTTTGTGATGAGAGGAAGTCTTCAATCCAGGTATTAATGTTGCCTCAAACTCTGTAGTGTTCATGTTTCTGTAAAAGTCTAAGAGTGAGGAAGTTTGTCAAAGGTTTTGGAGAAATCCAGGAGAACTGCATCAATTTATTAGTTGTTGTCGATGCTTCTAGCAAGATCATTGATGACGAGTCGAGTGTCACAGAAGTGCTGTTTCCAGAAACATGGTGTGTCATGATGCTATTGATGTACATGTAGATAAGATGTGTTCCAGGACCGTACTGATGTCAGTAGGATTGGGATAAAACATCTCACCTTTCATCTCTTCTTTTTCTTTCCGTTTCATTTTTCTGTCATTTCTTTGTTCACCATGATGCTTCATATTAGAGCAATAAGCTGCATATGAGTACTCTAGCCATACTAACCACATGTGGAATAGTGGTAGACAGCGTACCACATGTTGAATAGTAGTAGACAGCGTACCACATGTTGAATAGTAGTAGACAGCGTACCACATGTTGAATAGTAGTAGACAGCGTACCACATGTTGAATAGTAGTAGACAGCGTACCACATGTTGAATAGTAGTAGACAGCGTACCACATGTGGAATAGTGGTAGACAGCGTACCACATGTTGAATAGTAGTAGAGAGCGTATCACATGTTGAATAGTAGTAGACAGCGTGCCACATGTTGAATAGTAGTAGAGAGCGTATCACATGTTGAATAGTAGTAGACAGCATGCCACCTGTTGAATAGTAGTAGACAGCGTACCACATGTTGAATAGTAGTAGACAGCGTACCACATGTTGAATAGTGGTAGACAGCATACCACATGGAATAGTAGTAGACAGCGTGCCACATGTTGAATAGTAGTAGACAGCGTACCACATGTTGAATAGTAGTAGACAGCATACCACATGTTGAATAGTGGTAGACAGCGTACCACATGTTGAATAGTAGTAGACAGCATACCACATGTGGAATAGTGGTAGACAGCGTATCACATGTTGAATAGTAGTAGACAGCATACCACATGTGGAATAGTGGTAGACAGCGTATCAGACTGAGTCAAGTATTACAGAGTTTATCCACACAGCCTGCATGGTGGCTAGTCATGCCATATTAATCATGGATGGTGCATACAGTGCATGTTGAGTGGATGGTGCATACAGTGCACGTTGAGTGGATGGTGCATACAGTGCACGTTGAGTGGATGGTGCATACAGTGCATGTTGAGTGGATGGTACATACAGTGCATGTTGAGTGGATGGTGCATACAGTGCACGTTGAGTGGATGGTGCATAAAGTGCACGTTGAGTGGATGGTGCATACAGTGCACGTTGAGTGGATGGTGCATACAGTACACGTTGAGTGGATGGTGCATAAAGTGCATGTTGAGTGGATGGTGCATAAAGTGCACGTTGAGTGGATGGCGCATACAGTGCACGTTGAGTGGATGGTGCATAAAGTGTAAGAATGCTAAATATAACAAACAAACACAACAAAACATAGATACATTTTAATTTCACCATAGTTGAAAGTAAAGCTATGTATTACAGTCACTCACAGAGGTAGAACATTAATCTACCGGCTGAAACATGCACTAAAATGAGATTTACTGTGAAACGATGGAAACATCTGTGTTTTCAAACGCTTGTTTGCTTAATGGATGGAGAACGCACCAACACGGTTATACACTCAATTGCGGGCTTTATCTGCATATTGAAGGCTTTTGTGTCTCTTGAAGTATGACCACATGGATGGACACATAATTAGAACCACCAAAACGATTGGTTGATATGATCTTCTTTATTTCAAAATAACAAGCCATAGATGGAGCATATCTTTTTGTTTCAGTGTATGATCGAATTATATTTTAACGAATGATGTCACCGAAGGCTTGTATCCGAAAATGGTCAAGTTGACAATATTTCACACTACGGTGGCTGGGGACAATAACCATAAGGCAGTGAGAAATAAAATGTGTTATTCCACTGCTTTCAACTAGTGGGATACTTTCAACCAGTGGGAATACTTTCAACCAGTGGAATACTTTCAACCAGTGGAATACTTTCAACTAGTGGGAATACTTTCAACCAGTGGGAATACTTTTAACCAGTGGGAATACTTTCAACCAGTGGGAATACTTTCAACTAGTGGGAATACTTTCAACTAGTGGGAATACTTTCAACTAGTGGGAATACTTTCAACCAGTGGAATACTTTCAACCAGTGGGAATACTTTCAACCAGTGGAATACTTTCAACCAGTGGAATACTTTCAACTAGTGGGAATACTTTCAACTAGTGGGAATACTTTCAACCAGTGGGAATACTTTTAACCAGTGGGAATACTTTCAACCAGTGGGAATACTTTCAACCAGTGGAATACTTTCAACCAGTGGGAATACTTTCAACCAGTGGAATACTTTCAACCAGTGGAATACTTTCAACTAGTGGGAATACTTTCAACTAGTGGGAATACTTTCAACCAGTGGGAATACTTTTAACCAGTGGGAATACTTTCAACCAGTGGGAATACTTTCAACCAGTGGAATACTTTCAACCAGTGGGAATACTTTCAACCAGTGGAATACTTTCAACCAGTGGAATACTTTCAACTAGTGGGAATACTTTCAACTAGTGGGAATACTTTCAACCAGTGGGAATACTTTTAACCAGTGGGAATACTTTCAACCAGTGGGAATACTTTCAACCAGTGGAATACTTTCAACCAGTGGGAATACTTTCAACTAGTGGAATACTTTCAACCAGTGGAATACTTTCAACTAGTGGGAATACTTTCAACCAGTGGGAATACTTTCAACCAGTGGAATACTTTCAACTAGTGGAATACTTTCAACCAGTGGAATAACAAATTTTAGTTCACTGATAAATTTCTATATTTCACTGGAAAGATTAAAATAAAATGCAACACTGAACAAAAGCACATCATGTTTTGTTTTATTTAACGTCGCTACCGGTTGCCCATTTGAGCGACAGGCAGTTTACCTAACAACACCTTTCCTGGGCAGGCTCCAGCGGTTAACCAGAACTTGGTGCACCAACTTTTTCATATGTACATGTAGATAAGATGATGTGTTCCAGGACCGTACTGATGTCAGTAGGATTGGGATAAAACATCTCACCTTTCATCTCTTCTTTTTCTTTCCTTTTCATTTTTGAAGGAATTATAGATAGCAATAACACAGATGTTTCCAAATTCACAGGACAATAATGTATATAATTATACTAAGTGAAACAAGTATTAGTCTGTAATATAATGTTATTTCATTCAATTAAATGCGAGTATAATGGTGTATAACTAAAATTAGGTTGGAATGTTATAAAATGTAGATCATGTAAATAAGCAGACGCATGGTGAACTATGATATACTATAAACCTATTTAACAATCAAAATAATATCTAAGATCAAACAAACATGTATAACTTTCAAGATTTTCATCGTAACACAATGTTCCTATCTTATCCTGACACGCCTTTCATGTTCTTCTGCTATTCAAACATTCGGAATGGGAAACTTGTATGTTTTTTTATTTATAATAACATTTTCATCTGTTTGTATATATTGGAATGACAATCTGGGAATTATAACAACCTGATAGCAGTAAATAAACAACGTAACCCATTCAACACCAAGTAACTCACATGGACTGGTCCATCATATTTTTAGACCAATAAATTAATAAGAAAATTACTTTTGGACCAGTTCATTTATCAAAATGGGTAATTTTTGTCTAAGAATGGTAATATTACTGGCAAAAAGTGCAGATTCTGATGAGACGGCTCGTCACGAACCGGCTCGTCTGGATCTACACTTTTTGTAATCCTATTTAGATGTCTGTGGCGTTGAAAGGGTTAAACTTTGTTTTATACACACAAACTAAATACAAAACAATTACACAGAAATTGATGGATTTCATTCTAATCACAATAGCGGACATGTATATGTAGTAAGTTATTATAGTACATCGGGACAACCATCTCATTACAAGCCTGTCATTTATACAACAAAATCTCACACATCCAAAATAATTCTATTTATATTCAGTCATAAGTTTGTGTTTATTTACATTTAACCTGCCGAATAAATTACACTGAATGCACAAACAACATAGAGCCAGATCAAGATCTATGCTGTTTGCTATTCAGACAAGTGTTTTATCTCCACTATCCGAATAGCAAACAGTAAACAGCCTGATCAGATGGCACGGTATCTGTTCCATCTGAACTGGCTTCATGCTGTTTGCAAAAGCGACTTTAATTGTACTTGGCAGGTTATGAGTTAATACATGTAGGTGCTTGCAGTTGCATTATTGGCTGAGCTACGTAAAACATGGACTATTCAAACAATAAAACAAATAGTCAATGTATGACCCTGATCAAACAGCATATATATATATATATATATATATATATATATAAAGTAAAATATATACATTACCCAATAAAGTTTTCAAAACAATTTCAATGTTGAGGTACTAGTTAGGTCGTGTAATATAAAACAAGAGGATAACATTTCAAGAGTAAGCAGATTTACTGTGTAAGTATGGTCCCATATATTGTCCTGATTAAATATACCGATAAATTGCTCGAGTGAACGGTCAACGCATACATATTACGGTAAACACATATATATTACGGTAAACACATACATATTACGGTAAACACATATATATTACGGTAAACGCATACATATTACGGTAAACACATACATATTACGGTAAACGCATACATATTACGGTAAACACATATATATTACGGTCAACGCATACATATTACGGTAAACGCATACATATTACGGTAAACACATATATATTACGGTAAACGCATATATATTACGGTAAACACATATATATTACGGTAAACGCATACATATTACGGTCAACGCATACATATTACGGTAAACGCATATATATTACGGTAAACACATACATATTACGGTAAACACATACATATTACGGTAAACGCATACATATTACGGTAAACGCATATATATTACGGTAAACACATATATATTACGGTAAACGCATATATATTACGGTAACCGCATACATATTAAACTTCAGATATCAAAATATTCGGACATCGGTAATATAATTTTTGACACCAACTTGCCTCCGACTATACCACTGCAGTCGTATGAACATTACTCAAACTACATATATATATATTAGGGGTGGCAACGTGTAGCAATACTGCGGGACATGAGTTTATAAAACTTTTCTCAAACTCAAGTTTAAGAAATTTGATTGGTTAATTCTGAGATTTACACTCAGCTGAACCAATCAGAAACCAGAGACCAAGCTTGAGATCAGGCCTGGAGGTTATAAAACTTTTCTCAAACTCAAGTTCAAGAAATTTGATTGGTTAATACAGAGATTTACACTCAGCTGAACCAATCAGAAACCAGAGACCAAGCTTGTGATTTGGAGAAAAGTTTTATAACCTCGGGGCCAGCGCTAGGACACATTCCGATCGAGTACTCAAAAACTATCATTTGATTCTTGGCTAGATGTGCATTGCATTAATGGGATCGTATGTTAGCTTTAATTTCAGATAATTGGTAAGTATTTCGGATGAGGCCTGTCCGAATATGGCCTCTATTTTTTATCTGATCATATGATAAAACAATGAATTGTAACCAAGCTAAACCCAGGCGAATTGCAACTTCCCTTTATTGACTTAATCTGTCAAACTGTCAAACTTGTTCAAATCTGTCAAACTGTTCGACTTGTTCAAATCTGTCAAACTGTTCGACTTGTTCAAATCTGTCAAACTGTTCGACTTGTTCAAATCTGTCAAACTGTTCGACTTGTTCAAATCTGTCAAACTGTTCGACTTGTTCAAATCTGTCAAACTGTTCGACTTGTTCAAATCTGTCAAACTGTTCGACTTGTTCAAATCTGTCAAACTGTTTGACTTGTTCAAATCTGTCAAACTGTTCGACTTGTTCAAATCTGTCAAACTGTTCGACTTGTTCAAATCTGTCAAACTGTTTGACTTGTTTACTGAATGATTACCGTTAAGCAATGATCTTCACACTTGCAGGGTGTGGATTATTGCCCCCTCCCCTCCGATTAAGATAATTACCATTAATTGAAAGGAACAATTGGCGATGATCTTAGTCTGATGCCACAAACTCTAGTTTTCTCACCAATTTTCTTCTTCTTTCGAATACTTGATTATCATTTCGATAATCAACACTCGGAGGTTGTTCCAAGTATTTGACTATTCGTTGCCGTCCCATATATATATATACATGTATATCTCCTGGTAACATTTATTAAAATATTTGCATTTTGCTTTTAACCCATTCAACACCAAGTAACTGACATGGACTGGTCCATGATATTCATAAACCAATAAATGAATCAGAAAATCACATTTGGACAAGTTCATTTATCAAAATGGGTAATTATGTCTAAAAATAGTCATATCACTGGCAAAAAGTGCAGATCCTGATGAGACGGCTCGTCACGAGCCGGCTCATCTGGATCTACACTTTTTGTAAGCATATTTAGAGGTCTGTGGTGTTGAAAGGGTTAAAGAAACAGAACAATTAATTAAATTTATATAAAATATTACTATTTTTGCTTTAAAGAACATCGTGTACTTTTATTTAATAATAGAAACTATGGGGGTAAACAATGTTATTTAAACTCTGTAAATTGTCTTTGCACTTTACATATTATGTTAATTTTGTTGGCTATAGATGTGTTTTGTACCATTTAATGCCTAATAAAATATATGTTATGTTATGTTATGTTATGTTATGTTATGTTATGTTATGTTATGTTATGTTATACTAATGAAACGAGAACTGATGATCTGTTAACTACATAATGAACTAATATACACGTATAAACAACAATATTAATTATATACATTATCAGGTTACTTCAACATTTAACAAACAAACAATCTGGTAACTATAGTAACACAGCAGAAAATCACATATACAAACCGCATGAAAGAACTAGGAACATTCGCCAATCATCATACAAATAGAACAATTCTAACAAAAAAACAACATGGAATAAAAAATGTATGTTACCGTGGCAATGCCCAAATAATCTAAAAAATGTATGTTACCGTGGCAATTCCCAAATAATCTAAAAATGACATTCATTTAGTGGCCAGCTCATTTCACTCCTGTATGCTAGAAAGACTGAAAAAGTCAACAACCAAACAACTTTGTAAAATAATTGGGGAATATAATACATAATTATACAATATGAATCAGTCTTTCTAGTACCGTAATATGGATTTACCGTAAGAACTATAATAATCACAGGTGTTAAATTGAGTGAGAAATGAACAGCGTATATTATACATTGTAAATTTATTTTGCCATTCATGATTAATTCGGTGATATGTATTTCAAATGTCACAAATCGGCATACTCAGAAATCCATGTAAATGCTAGATTTGAGAAGTCTGCAAAAATTAAGATAGCACAATATTACGACTAATGTACATTGTATGTAATCCGGTTATGTGGTAGATTGGTTGGAATGTTTCCCGTATTGCCCAGGTGCGATGTTTCCCGTATTGCCCAGGTGCGATGTTTCCCATATTGCCCAGGTACGATGTTTCCCGTATTGCCCAGGTGTTTGTACACGACCCGTCACAAGATTTATGAAGCTTGTACACGACCCGTCACAAGATTAATGAAGCTTGTACACGACCCGTCACAAGATTAATGAAGCTTGTACACGACCCGTCACAAGATTTATGAAGTTCGTACACGACCCGTCACAAGATTTATGAAGTTCGTACACGACCCGTCACAAGATTTATGAAGTTCGTACACGACCCGTCACAAGATTTATGAAGTTCGTATGTATGGTTTGGCAATGGCGAGAATAAATAAGCTTCCAGTTGGAAAATGAACAATTAATTTATACTGAATATATTTCCCTTCTAGCACCTACCTATAGTACCAACGACGTCCAACTTTAATAACACGAGTTGCACGAGAAATTGCCTTACTTTCTGCCTATGGTGAACCTTTACACTAGTTCTGTATTCACCGTACTATTCCTTACAATCACAGCAAAATCAGTTATGGAATTAAATCTTGCACACAATTTAACAATTTACATAGAAAATTGCACTAAATTGGAAATTAAAATTCTTCAACATTGCTTTTCACCCTTTAACCCTTTCCTCCATACAGATGCAGTGATATTGCATACAATGATACATATGGCTGCGCATTACAATCACCAGCAATGGAAAAGCAGTGAACTTGCGTCTATCCCACCTTCATACAGGGTACTGGACAGTAATACGGGTTGGATTCGCTATGTTGTTCTGATCTATCTACTACTAGTTTATACAAATTTATTTTAGCTCAATTGCGAAACAAGTTCTTACAACTTATATTAATCACTCTCGAGACCTCATTCCTGATGGAATCCATCGCCACGAGGGAGAGAGAAGAGGCAACATGGAATTTAAATGCCTTGCCTAAGGGCACAATCGTAACGGCTACAGCGGGGCTCAAACTCCAGGCATTTTCGCACCTGAAGCGAACGCGCACCACAGCGTTATCACTATCTTCAACTAATAATGTGGAATTAGTAATGTCATTTAGAAAAGGGTCAGGGTATCCACGAGGGAACTTGTGAAATGATGGGGCACAAACAATATAACTGTTATATAGCAGGCATTAGTAACCATGGAAACAATAGTACAGCCAATAAACAAAGTAAATTACAAAAGTAAGTTGCAAAATGGATTACATTGGATTACAAAATGAACATGCAGGAAAAATACCCCATCAACAGAATATAAAATACCCCATCAACAGAATATAAAATACCCCATCAACAGAATATAAAATACCCCATCAACAGAATATAAAATACCCCATCAACAGAATATAAAATACCCCATCAACAGAATATAAAATACCCCATCAACAGAATATAAAATAATTGGTTGCTTGAGCAAAACAATGTGGATTTGATATGGAAAGTAAGCATAACTTTAAACAGAGAAATTAATAAAAGAAACACAATTTCTGTGAAATCATGCAAGCAATGACGGACATCAGTGAGTTACTGCCCCTGAATACTCCCTAAAAGTATAGGTCCTCTTCAATGGTTTCCTCTGCAACCATCTCTTATACTTGTGTATACAGTCAAACCTGTGTTAGTGGTCACCTCCATTAAGCAGCCAACCTGTAGTAAGCAGTCAGTTTCCAGATTCCTAATATGTTTTTTTTTATACATTTGACTTGTATTAAGCAGCCACCTGTGCTAAGCAGCCACTATCTGTAATTCCCTTGGCTGGCTGCTTAAGACAGGTTTGACTGTATAACACAATACGTATAATGTTATTGGTTTCATCTAAGATTATATACATCATGCAGAGCATTCAATAAATTACATCATGCAGAGCATTCAATAAGTTACACCATGCAGAGCATTCAATAAGTTACACCATGCAGAGCATTCAATAAGTTACATCATGCAGAGCATTCAATAAGTTACATAATGCAGAGCATTCAATAAGTTACATCATGCAGAGCATTCAATAAGTTACATCATGCAGAGCATTCAATAAGTTACATCATGCAGAACATTCAATAAATTACATCATGCAGAGCATTCAATAAGTTACACCATGCAGAGCATTCAATAAGTTACATCATGCAGAGCATTCAATAAGTTACATAATGCAGAGCATTCAATAAGTTACATCATGCAGAGCATTCAATAAGTTACATCATGCAGAGCATTCAATAAGTTACATCATGCAGAACATTCAATAAATTACATCATGCAGAGCATTCAATAAGTTACACCATGCAGAGCATTCAATAAGTTACATCATGCAGAGCATTCAATAAGTTACATAATGCAGAGCATTCAATAAGTTACATCATGCAGAGCATTCAATAAGTTACATCATGCAGAGCATTCAATAAGTTACACCATTCAATAAGTTACATCATGCAGAGCATTCAATAAGTTACATAATGCAGAGCATTCAATAAATTACATCATGCAGAGCATTCAATAAGTTACACCATGCAGAGCATTCAATAAGTTACATCATGCAGAGCATTCAATAAGTTACATCATGTAGAGCATTCAATAAGTTACATCATGCAGAGCATTCAATAAGTTACACCATGCAGAGCATTCAATAAGTTACACCATGCAGAGCATTCAATAAGTTACATCATGCAGAGCATTCAATAAGTTACACCATGCAGAGCATTCAATAAGTTACACCATGCAGAGCATTCAATAAGTTACACCATGCAGAGCATTCAATAAGATACACCATGCAGAGCATTCAATAAGTTCACCATGCAGAGCATTCAATAAGTTACATCATGCAGAGCATTCAATAAGTTACATAATGCAGAGCATTCAATAAGTTACATCATGCAGAGCATTCAATAAGTTACACCATGCAGAGCATTCAATAAGTTACACCATGCAGAGCATTCAATAAGTTACATAATGCAGAGCATTCAATAAGTTACATAATGCAGAGCATTCAATAAGTTACACCATGCAGAGCATTCAATAGGTTCACCATGCAGAGCATTCAATAAGTTACACCATGCAGAGCATTCAATACGTTACACCATGCAGAGCATTCAATAAGTTACACCATGCAGAGCATTCAATAAGTTACATCATGCAGAGCATTCAGTAAGTTACATAATGCAGAGCATTCAATAAGTTACACCATGCAGAGCATTCAATAAGTTACATAATGCA
Organism: Archivesica marissinica; assembly: GCA_014843695.1. NCBI lineage: Eukaryota > Metazoa > Mollusca > Bivalvia > Venerida > Vesicomyidae > Archivesica > Archivesica marissinica. The sequence continues at coordinate 7,610,601 of CM026386.1, read as the reverse complement.
GAGCATTCAATAAGTTACATAATGCAGAGCATTCAATAAGTTACACCATGCAGAGCATTCAATAAGTTCACCATGCAGAGCATTCAATAAGTTACATCATGCAGAGCATTCAATAAGTTACATAATGCAGAGCATTCAACAAGTTACACCATGCAGAGCATTCAATAAGTTCATCATGCAGAGCATTCAATAAGTTACATCATGCAGAGCATTCAATAAGTTACACCATGCAGAGCATTCAATAAGTTACATCATGCAGAGCATTCAATATGTTACATCATGCAGAGCATTCAATATGTTACATCATGCAGGGCATTCAATAAGTTACACCATGCAGAGCATTCAATAAGTTACACCATGCAGAGCATTCAATAAGTTACACCATGCAGAGCATTCAATAAGTTACACCATGCAGAGCATTCAATAAGTAAACAAATTGAACCAATAGAGAAAGAAGACATATGGAATTAAGTTTGGTGTTTTGGAATGACATAATGGAGATCGGTCGGCATACAGCCTAGAGAACACTCTTTAAACAAGAGAAACGCACCAACGCTATATCAGGTAAGTCTGTCGGCATTGCATTGCATAATGTAATACAAATTTATTTAAGCTTAAATACAAAACAAAGTTCTTACAACATTAGTTTAATCGCTCTGATGGCCTCATTCTGGATAGCATTCATCGCCGTGTGGGCGAGGGAAGAGGCAGTGTGGGCGAGGGAAGAGGCAGTGTGCATTTAAATGTTTTGTCTAAGGATACCACCACCGTGGCTCTGGCGGGGTTCAAACAATCCCTCAGGTACAAGGTGAACACCGTGGCTCTGGCGGGGTTCAAACAACCCCTCAGGTACAAGGTGAACACCGTGGCTCTGGCGGGGTTCAAACAACCCCTCAGGTACAAGGTGAACTCCGTGGCTCTGGCGGGCTCAAACAATCCCTCAGGTACAAGGTGAACACCGTGGCTCTGGCGGGGTTCAAACAACCCCTCAGGTACAAGGTGAACACCGTGGCTCAAACAACCCCTCAGGTACAAGGTGAACACCATGGCTCTGGTGGGGTTCAAACAACCCCTCAGGTACAAGGTGAACACCGTGGCTCTGGTGGGGTTCAAACAACCCCTCAGGTAGAAGGTGAACACACTAACCATTACACCACAAAGACTTGAGATACAACCAAGGCTGTGTAGACTTGGCTTATAGTAACAACAAAGTACATATTATATAATGTAAAACATATCTGAAAATCTTGGTTCAACATCACAACAATGGATAATGAGGCATTAGACATTCCCATATACACAAATATCTCGAGGTAAATTCATTATAAATCTCTTATAGTCAGAAAACGTGTAATTAATTGAGGTAAAAGATGTGTAGAGGCAACAAATACAGTAGAATAGTATTAATACCGAATACAAGTGAAGTATTAATACCGAATACAAGTGAAGTTTTAATACCAAATACAAGTGAAGTATTAATACTGAATACAAGTGAAGTATTAATACCGAATACAAGTGAAGTATTAATACCGAATATAAGTGAGGATTCATCAACAACCAGTAAACAAAGAAACAGTCCCCTCATAGAGAATAAGCACACATTTCCCATAAAATATAACCCAAAATACTCTTATCTATTATCCCCAAGTAAAATATAACCCAAATTACCCTTATCCATTATCTTCAAGGTAAATATAACCCAAATTACCCTTATCTATTATCTCCAAGGTAAATATAACCCAAATTACCCTTATCTATTATCCCCAAGTAAAATATAACCCAAATTACCCTTATCCATTATCTTCAAGTAAAATATAACCCAAATTACCCTTATCTATAATCTCCAAGGTAAATATAACCCAAATTACCCTTATCTATTATCCCCAAGTAAAATATAACCCAAATTACCCTTATCTATAATCTCCAAGGTAAATATAACCCAAATTACCCTTATCTATTATCTCCAAGGTAAATATAACCCAAAATACTCTTAGCTATTATCTCCAAGGTAAATATAACCCAAATTACCCTAATCTATTATCCCCAAGTAAAATATAACCCAAAATACTCTTAGCTATTATCTCCAAGGTAAATATAACCCAAATTACCCTATTCTATTATCCCCAAGGTAAATATAGCCGAAAATTACAAGTAAAATATAACCCAAATTACCCTTATGAAGGCTTATCTACTAATATGAGGTAAATATAACCAAAAATACTGTTATCAATTATCCCTGAGGTAAATATAACCCAAAATATCCATATCTATTATTGTGAGGTAAATATAACCCAAAATACCCTTATCTATTATTGTGAGGTAAATATAACCCAAAATACCCTTATCTATTATTGTGAGGTAAATATAAGCCAAAATATCCTTATCTATTATTGTGAGGTAAATATAACCCAAAATATCCTTATCTATTATTGTGAGGTAAATATAACCCAAAATACCCTCCCTTATCTATTATTGTGAGGTAAATATAACCCAAAATACCCTTATCTATTATTGTGAGGTAAATATAAGCCAAAATACCCTCCCTTATCTATTATTGTGAGGTAAATATAAGCCAAAATACCCTCATCTATTATTGTGAGGTAAATATAAGCCAAAATATCCGTAATCTATTATTGTGAGGTAAATATAACCCAAAATACCCTTATCTATTATTGTGAGGTAAATATAACCCAAAATATCCTTATCTATTATTGTGAGGTAAATATAACCCAAAATATCCTTATCTATTATTGTGAGGTAAATATAACCCAACATATCCTTAATCTATTATTGTAAGTTAAATATAACCCAAAATATCCTATTATTGTGAGGTAAATATAACCCAAAATATCCTATTATCCTTCATCCAAACTTGACATTTTAGATATTTTCTGTCCTATATTTGGTCAAAGTAATATCAGAATCGGTAGGTTCATTAAAACAATACAAAAAATACAAGGTTTGATTAAATGCTATTTTACGAGTATGTACACGATTATAAAATAAAATGAGAGAGTTAGAAACGATCACCTAAACATGTGAACACGCATCACTGTTCACCTAAACATATGTTTATGAACACGTATCACTGCTCACCTAAACATATGTTTATGAACACGTATCACTGCTCACCTAAACATATGTTTATGAACACATATCACTGCTCACCTAAACATATGTTTATGAACACGTATCACTGCTCACCTAAACATATGTTTATGAACACGTATCACTGCTCACCTAAACATGTTTATAAACACGTATCACTGCTCACCTAAACATATGTTTATAAACACGTATCACTGCTCACCTAAACATGTTTATAAACACGCACCACTGCTCACCTAAACATATGTTTATTAACACGTATCACTGCTCACCTAAACATATGTTTATGAACATGTATCACTGCTCACCTAAACATATGTTTATGAACACGTATCACTGCTCACCTAAACATATGTTTATAAACATGTATCACTGCTCACCTAAACATATGTTTATGAACACGTTATCACTGCTCACCTAAACATGTTTAAAAACACGTATCACTACTCACCTAAACATATGTTTATAAACACGTATCACTACTCACCTAAACATATGTTTATAAACACGTATCACTGTTCACCTAAACATATGTTTATAAACACGTATCACTGCTCACCTAAACATATGTTTATAAACACGTATCACTGCTCACCTAAACATATGTTTATAAACACGTATCACTGCTCACCTAAACATATGTTTATAAACACGTATCACTGCTCACCTAAACATATGTTTATAAACACGTATCACTGCTCACCTAAACATATGTTTATAAACACGTATCACTGCTCACCTAAACATATGTTTATAAACACGTATCACTGTTCACCTAAACATATGTTTATAAACACGTATCACTGTTCACCTAAACATATGTTTATAAACACGTATCACTGTTCACCTAAACATATGTTTATAAACACGTATCACTGTTCACCTAAACATATGTTTATAAACACGTATCACTGTTCACCTATAACTGGGATATTAGACATTACATTATTTTGGTTCTTTACACATAATTATATCTGATTACAATAAATGTCGCGACACCGGTTTATTCAGGTTTATTATATAACACATTTTGAGTTTGGTACCATATTATACACACTGCCATAAGTCAACATTTTTTTTCCTGCTTCTAAATATGTTTCTAAAACGCTCCATCGACATATGGCCAAGTCACAAATAATGTAAACAATATTTTTAATTAATTTTGAAATTGAAACCAGACATTTTCTTAACAATTGCTGTAATTTATTTTTGCTCAAAAACAGTACCCATACGTACACACAGAACATGCGTACACACAGAACATACGTACACACAGAACATACGTACACACAGTATATGCATGCTATTAATACTTTTTTGTAAGTCCGCTTCTACCCTTTTGTAGTCCTATATTTTCATAACAATAATTTCTACATAAATCTCTACAAAACATAACATTATATCACACTGTGTGTTTTATATATATCTCCAGCCACTAACCAAGTTTATAAACATATATACTCGTGCTTTCATTAATCTATAATTATATGAACTGGCAAATATTCTACATGTATGTAACTTCATACATATTTATTTAGCTGTGAAGTACTTTTTGATTTTTAAAAATTCTGAGATAAAACAAATCTACCGTACTTACTCGCCTATAGGACGGGATTTTTATCACAAGATTATTGTCTCAGTGGTTTCCCAATATACCACTGATTTAAGACCAAAGTAGGGGGGTCGTCTTATAGTCGATAACGTCCTATAGGCGAGTAAATACAGTATGCAAAAATATCTGAATTTTCAAATGATATCATTTGTTTATACATGCTTTTAATAACAAGACGGCATATTGACCCTGTTTCGCTCCACTGATACCACAACACAATTAAGCCCATCACGTGGGTATGGCTTAATGTAATGTTGTTAGAACTTGTTATGCAATGTATATATAGTAGGGATGGCAACGAATGGTGATTGTGATATTCGAATATTCGGATGATCTTCCGAACGAATATTCGAATATTCGCAAATTTCTCCAACTTTCGATTTCCACTTTACTCTTGCATCGCTGACAGGTAACACCGTTCTATTGAAAGTAGTGGCATGTTAGAATTATGTAGACGTGAAGTCTACTGTCGGCATTTTAAATATGCGGCTTGTGTTGATTGATAAACAACTCCGCTTGTTGACTTGGTAAATAAAAGAAGACTTGGTGGGTTTGTGAAAATAAAATTTCGTTTCTCTGAATGGGGATAAGTTTGAAGAAATAAACTAATTTTAATTAGTGAACACAATCTCTTTATATTAGATTGGAACAAACAAACAAACACAAACAGTGTCATGTAGAGCTGGCCATTCTATTTAACAACACTAGTTAGTGTCACCTACATGCATGTCACACCCCTTAGGCAGCTTGTTTTTATTCAAGAATATGATGCTGTCCACAAGGTCACTGGACAATCTATTCCTTAATTTGTTTATCAAGAGTCGGGCGGCGGAGAAAATACGTTCCGATGGAACTGACGTTGCCGGAACGGCTAGTACTTTCTTTGCGACTTGCGCCACTTTTGGGAATGTGTGTTCGTTTCGTCGCCACCATTCTAAGGGTTTACAGTGGGGATCCATTTTTTCTAGCAAGTACGATTTTAGTTCGTCCGATTGTTCTTTCTCGGGGGTGTCACACACTAAGAAGCTTAATTTCCCATTTTTACTCAGTGGTTTGCTAGTTGTAATTTCACTTTCATTCGACGGTAATCGTAATGACCAGGGACAGTCATGTTTTAGTGTGAATCATTAAACTCTTTGTAAGTTTTCAAACAAATGCTTCTCAGTTTGTGTCCCGTCAAATATACTGCATTAATCAATTAGTGACCCCTGTAAGGTGTGAACAACATGTCAACACCCTCCTTTGTTATTTGGAGCCAAATCGCGATGACATTTCTCACCTTCGGGCACGCATTGGGTCATTCTTTGTTTTCGAAACTTAATTGATTGAAATTTAAACAAACATATATATCCTTTTAAGTTAACTGCAATTTATTAAAATTTGATTTGAATTTTTTTTAAATATTCGAATATGGTTTTAATATTCGAATATTCGGACGTTCGAACGAATATTCGAATATTTGAACATTCGTTGCCATCCCTAATATATAGGCAATTAAATAGGGTTAGACTAGCCCATCACCCTCATCTGTGTTATTATATGGAAATAAGACAAAACTGGAGACCAGCCAAGCTTTCATCAAATGTAACTTGTAGCATTGTGTCAAAGATAAATGTCTGCTGCAAAAAGCTGCAATATTTCCGGGTCTACAAATAGATGTAAGTACCACCCAGGTGATAAAATAACAGTATTTCTATTCACATAAAACACAACAACGTTGTGTTCTCTATAACATGAACATTACATACAATATTTGGAATATGATCAACATTATGGCTATGTTTAAAGTGCAATTCTGCAGGAATGCTATCTATAAAAACTAACTTTATAAAAAATATCACATTCAATTATTTACAAACTATTTTTATAAACAAAACAATAACAAAGAATGCTACAGGTTATTACGGAATCCTGTTTAACCTTTAATGCACGCAAAAACTTTATTTTTTATTTAAAACATCAGCATTTAGTGGTCACCACTCACAGAACACAGCCGTAAATATACATCATCTACTCCTGTATCATCATGAAAAATCGATATTTGTCTCGTAAACTTCAAAATTCCGCTCTAATGAATTGCAGAAAATATATAGAAAAGTCGCAGTGTAAGGTCAATAATTATCGCATTATTTTATAATATTCGTGGCATGAACAAAAATCAAGTTCCCACGTGACGAAAGGTTGAAAAGTCAATACCGGAAACAGGATTCCGTAGGTTATTGGTATGAATTTGTCATCTTTGATATATAACTTTGCTACCATTGCTACTGGGACCTATTTCTACAACGCTTCATACATGTGTGGCTCAAACGTGTGTCTCTAAATATAATTGTGCACGCTCGGGTAGGATGAGACATCATATCTATATGATATATATCTACGTGTTTGATGTATGATCACACTACAACAGTAGGTATAGGGGAAGTAGTACAGTGAATGTCTGAATGACAAATCTTACATTCCATACTCGCCAATAACACAAGTTTTTTACCATAAGATTGTGGCCTCAAAGTGGTTTCCCGTCATAAACGAGCGCTAAAATATTTTACAAAAAGAAAGCACCCCGACACTGAACATTTCTTCAACTTGCACTGACAAAAGATGCAATTTATACATGGTTAGTGCCCATTTTATCAACCCGTCTTATATACGAGTGCATGCCAAAACCGGCAGATTTCATGACCAAAGTAGGGGGGTGGGGGGGGGGTCTTATAGGTGAGTATGGACAGTACATACAACCAATGCAAAAGTTAACAATGTGAATTAAATGTAAACAGGCTGTATACCGGTATGATAATACAGCAAGGAATGCTTCAAAGGTGTCTTAATATATGATCTGTCGTTTAACAGCAGTTCTGGATATTATGAAAACAAGAGTAAATCAGAGCCCGATATAATCACGTAAGTTTAACGGGATAAACGCATTGAGAGAAGATGGAGAAGCTACTCCTGAGTACTGTAGATAATGTCTGGTACAAAGCTACTCCCGAGTACTGTAGATAATGTCTGGTACAAAGCTACTCCCGAGTACTGTAGATAATGTCCGGCACAAAGCTACTCCCAAGTAATGTTATAGAAGACAGAGGTAGATAATGTCCGGCACAAAGCTACTCCCAAGTACTGTTATAGAAGACAGAGGTAGATAATGTCCGGCACAAAGCTACTCCCGAGTAATGTTATAGAAGACAGAGGTAGATAATGTCCGGTACAAAGCTACTCCCGAGTACTGTAGATAATGTCCGGTACAAAGCTACTCCCGAGTAATGTTATAGAAGACAGAGGTAGATAATGTCCAGTACAAAGCTACTCCCGAGTAATGTTATAGAAGACAGAGGTAGATAATGTCCGGTACAAAGCTACTCCCGAGTACTGTTATAGAAGACAGAGGTAGATAATGTCCGGTACAAAGCTACTCCCGAGTACTGTTATAGAAGACAGAGGTAGATAATGTCCGGTACAAAGCTACTCCCGAGTACTATTATAGAAGACAGAGGTAGATAATGTCTGGTACAAAGCTACTCCCAAGTACTGTTATAGAAGACAGAGGTAGATAATGTCCGGTACAAAGCTACTCCCGAGTACTGTAGATAATGTCCGGTACAAAGCTACTCCCGAGTAATGTTATAGAAGACAGAGGTAGATAATGTCCGGTACAAAGCTACTCCCGAGTACTGTTATAGAAGACAGAGGTAGATAATGTCCGGTACAAAGCTACTCCCAAGTACTGTTATAGAAGACAGAGGTAGATAATGTCCGGTACAAAGCTACTCCCAAGTACTGTTATAGAAGACAGAGGTAGATAATGTCTGGTACAAAGCTACTCCCGAGTACTGTTATAGAAGACAGAGGTAGATAATGTCCGGTACAAAGCTACTCCCGAGTACTGTTATAGAAGACAGAGGTAGATAATGTCCGGTACAAAGCTACTCCCAAGTACTGTTATAGAAGACAGAGGTAGATAATGTCCGGTACAAAGCTACTCCCGAGTACTGTTATAGAAGACAGAGGTAGATAATGTCCGGTACAAAGCTACTCCCGAGTACTGTTATAGAAGACAGAGGTAGATAATGTCCGGTACAAAGCTACTCCCGAGTACTGTTATAGAAGACAGAGGTAGATAATGTCCGGTACAAAGCTACTCCCAAGTACTGTTATAGAAGACAGAGGTAGATAATGTCTGGTACAAAGCTACTCCCAAGTACTGTTATAGAAGACAGAGGTAGATAATGTCCGGTACAAAGCTACTCCCGAGTACTGTTATAGAAGACAGAGGTAGATAATGTCCGGTACAAAGCTACTCCCAAGTACTGTTATAGAAGACAGAGGTAGATAATGTCCGGCACAAAGCTACTCCCGAGTAATGTTATAGAAGACAGAGGTAGATAATGTCCGGTACAAAGCTACTCCCGAGTACTGTTATAGAAGACAGAGGTAGATAATGTCCGGTACAAAGCTACTCCCGAGTACTGTAGATAATGTCCGGTACAAAGCTACTCCCGAGTACTGTAGATAATGTCCGGTACAAATACTCCCGAGTAATGTTATAGAAGACAGAGGTAGATAATGTCCGGTACAAAGCTACTCCCGAGTACTGTTATAGAAGACAGAGGGATAATGTCCGTACAAAGCTACCAAGTACTTTATAGAAGACAGAGGTAGATAATGTCCGGTACAAAGCTACTCCCAAGTAATGTTATAGAAGACAGAGGTAGATAATGTCCGGTACAAAGCTACTCCGAACTGTGTAAGAGACAGAGGTAGATAATGTCCGGTACAAAGCTACTCCCGAGTATGTTATAGAAGACAGAGGTAGATAATGTCGGTACAAAGCTACTCCCAGTACTGTTATAGAGACAGAGGTAGATAATGTCCGGTACAAAGCTACTCCGAGTCTGTAGATAATGCGGTACAAAGCTACTCCCGAGTAATGTTATAGAAGACAGAGGTAGATAATGTCCGGTACAAAGCTACTCCCGAGTACTGTTATAGAAGACAGAGGTAGATAATGTCCGGTACAAAGCTACTCCCGAGTACTGTTATAGAAGACAGAGGTAGATAATGTCCGGTACAAAGCTACTCCCAAGTACTGTTATAGAAGACAGA
>CM026386.1:7577336-7599778 GCA_014843695.1 Archivesica marissinica | reverse complement strand
CTGGGTGAGCTAAGATAGCAACAGTACAACACAAGCTCTGGGTGAGCTAAGATAGCAACAGTACAACACAAGCTCTGGGTGAGCTAAGATAGCAACAGTACAACACAAGCTCTGAGTGAGCTAAGATAGCAACAGTACAACACAAGCTCTGGGTGAGCTAAGATAGCAACAGTACAACACAAGCTCTGAGTGAGCTAAGATAGCAACAGTACAACACAAGCTCTGAGTGAGCTAAGATAGCAACAGTACAACACAAGCTCTGAGTGAGCTAAGATAGCAACAGTACAACACAAGCTCTGAGTGAGCTAAGATAGCAACAGTACAACACAAGCTCTGGGTGAGCTAAGATAGCAACAGTACAACACAAGCTCTGAGTGAGCTAAGATAGCAACAGTACAACACAAGCTCTGGGTGAGCTAAGATAGCAACAGTACAACACAAGCTCTGAGTGAGCTAAGATAGCAACAGTACAACACAAGCTCTGTGTGAGCTAAGATAGCAACAGTACAACACAAGCTCTGAGTGAGCTAAGATAGCAACAGTACAACACAAGCTCTGAGTGAGCTAAGATAGCAACAGTACAACACAAGCTCTGAGTGAGCTAAGATAGCAACAGTACAACACAAGCTCTGAGTGAGCTAAGATAGCAACAGTACAACACACGCTCTGAGTGAGCTAAGATAGCAACAGTACAACACAAGCTCTGTATGAGCTAAGATAGCAACAGTACAACACAAGCTCTGAGTGAGCTAAGATAGCAACAGTACAACACAAGCTCTGGGTGAGCTAAGATAGCAACAGTACAACACAAGCTCTGAGTGAGCTAAGATAGCAACAGTACAACACAAGCTCTGGGTGAGCTAAGATAGCAACAGTACATCACAAGCTCTGAGTGAGCTAAGATAGCAACAGTACAACACAAGCTCTGAGTGAGCTAAGATAGCAACAGTACAACACAAGCTCTGGGTGAGCTAAGATAGCAACAGTACAACACAAGCTCTGAGTGAGCTAAGATAGCAACAGTACAACACAAGCTCTGAGTGAGCTAAGATAGCAACAGTACAACACAAGCTCTGAGTGAGCTAAGATAGCAACAGTACAACACAAGCTCTGAGTGAGCTAAGATAGCAACAGTACAACACAAGCTCTGAGTGAGCTAAGATAGCAACAGTACAACACAAGCTCTGAGTGAGCTAAGATAGCAACAGTACAACACAAGCTCTGAGTGAGCTAAGATAGCAACAGTACAACACAAGCTCTGAGTGAGCTAAGATAGCAACAGTACAACACAAGCTCTGAGTGAGCTAAGATAGCAACAGTACAACACAAGCTCTGAGTGAGCTAAGATAGCAACAGTACAACACAAGCTCTGAGTGAGCTAAGATAGCAACAGTACAACACAAGCTCTGAGTGAGCTAAGATAGCAACAGTACAACACAAGCTCTGAGTGAGCTAAGATAGCAACAGTACAACACAAGCTCTGAGTGAGCTAAGATAGCAACAGTACAACACAAGCTCTGGGTGAGCTAAGATAGCAACAGTACAACACAAGCTCTGAGTGAGCTAAGATAGCAACAGTACAACACAAGCTCTGAGTGAGCTAAGATAGCAACAGTACAACACAAGCTCTGAGTGAGCTAAGATAGCAACAGTACAACACAAGCTCTGGGTGAGCTAAGATAGCAACAGTACAACACAAGCTCTGAGTGAGCTAAGATAGCAACAGTACAACACACGCTCTGAGTGAGCTAAGATAGCAACAGTACAACACACGCTCTGAGTGAGCTAAGATAGCAACAGTACAACACAAGCTCTGGGTGAGCTAAGATAGCAACAGTACAACACAAGCTCTGAGTGAGCTAAGATAGCAACAGTACAACACAAGCTCTGAGTGAGCTAAGATAGCAACAGTACAACACAAGCTCTGAGTGAGCTAAGATAGCAACAGTACAACACAAGCTCTGAGTGAGCTAAGATAGCAACAGTACAACACAAGCTCTGAGTGAGCTAAGATAGCAACAGTACAACACACGCTCTGGGTGAGCTAAGATAGCAACAGTACAACACAAGCTCTGAGTGAGCTAAGATAGCAACAGTACAACACAAGCTCTGGGTGAGCTAAGATAGCAACAGTACAACACAAGCTCTGGGTGAGCTAAGATAGCAACAGTACAACACAAGCTCTGAGTGAGCTAAGATAGCAACAGTACAACACAAGCTCTGAGTGAGCTAAGATAGCAACAGTACAACACAAGCTCTGAGTGAGCTAAGATAGCAACAGTACAACACAAGCTCTGAGTGAGCTAAGATAGCAACAGTACAACACAAGCTCTGAGTGAGCTAAGATAGCAACAGTACAACACAAGCTCTGAGTGAGCTAAGATAGCAACAGTACAACACAAGCTCTGAGTGAGCTAAGATAGCAACAGTACAACACAAGCTCTGAGTGAGCTAAGATAGCAACAGTACAACACAAGCTCTGAGTGAGCTAAGATAGCAACAGTACAACACAAGCTCTGAGTGAGCTAAGATAGCAACAGTACAACACAAGCTCTGAGTGAGCTAAGATAGCAACAGTACAACACAAGCTCTGGGTGAGCTAAGATAGCAACAGTACAACACAAGCTCTGGGTGAGCTAAGATAGCAACAGTACAACACAAGCTCTGGTGAGCTAAGATAGCAACAGTACAACACAAGCTCTGAGTGAGCTAAGATAGCAACAGTACAACACAAGCTCTGAGTGAGCTAAGATAGCAACAGTACAACACAAGCTCTGAGTGAGCTAAGATAGCAACAGTACAACACAAGCTCTGAGTGAGCTAAGATAGCAACAGTACAACACAAGCTCTGAGTGAGCTAAGATAGCAACAGTACAACACAAGCTCTGAGTGAGCTAAGATAGCAACAGTACAACACAAGCTCTGAGTGAGCTAAGATAGCAACAGTACAACACAAGCTCTGAGTGAGCTAAGATAGCAACAGTACAACACAAGCTCTGAGTGAGCTAAGATAGCAACAGTACAACACAAGCTCTGAGTGAATTAGAATCCCTGATAATAGTATGCATATTTATTATTAATTTGTTTCTAAGATAAATGCTGAAAAATGTTAAAATAGTATGTTATGTGGATAAGACAAATGTGCTTGTTAGCCATACAGTATATTAACCTAGTAAATGACTTAATTGGTAAAACTAATATAAGTAAATATGAATTAAACAAACATCTTTTACAGGAACATCATTGTTTTTAAAAAATATATAATATTCATCATTATAAAAGATATGTGCAGTTTCATTGGAACATGAACATAATTGACGTCATTTGTATGACATTACTAAAATGGACAATATTTAATAAGACAATAAAACTAGCCAACAAATATTTAAAACATACACTATTATAATTTTACAATAAAGAGGTATATTTCTCATTTCATAATATATATAATTTCTTTAGGCGGATACTAGATTTTAGGTTACCATGGAGATGAATTTATATCAGTTTTGTATTAAGCTTATTTTCAAATCCTATTTGTTTTACAATTATTTTAAGATAGTTGTATGTGTGTATGTGTGTGTGTGTATGTGTGTGTATGTGTGTGTGTGCGTGCGTGCGTGCGTGCGTGCGTGCGTGCGTGCGTGCGTGCGTGCGTGCGTGCGTGCGTGCGTGCGTGCGTGCGTGCGTGCGTGCGTGCGTGCGTGCGTGCGTGCGTGCGTGCGTGCGTGCGTGCGTGCGTGCGTGCGTGCGTGCGTGCGTGCGTGCGTGCGTGCGTGCGTGCGTGCGTGCGTGCGTGCGTGCGTGCGTGCGTGCGTGCGTGCGTGCGTGCGTGCGTGCGTGCGTGCGTGCGTGCGTGCGTGCGTGCGTGCGTGCGTGCGTGCGTGCGTGCGTGCGTGCGTGCGTGCGTGCGTGCGTGCGTGCGTGCGTGCGTGCGTGCGTGCGTGCGTGCGTGCGTGCGTGCGTGCGTGCGTGCGTGCGTGCGTGCGTGCGTGCGTGCGTGCGTGCGTGCGTGCGTGCGTGCGTGCGTGCGTGCGTGCGTGCGTGCGTGCGTGCGTGCGTGCGTGCGTGCGTGCGTGCGTGCGTGCGTGCGTGCGTGCGTGCGTGCGTGCGTGCGTGCGTGCGTGCGTGCGTGCGTGCGTGCGTGCGTGCGTGCGTGCGTGCGTGCGTGCGTGCGTGCGTGCGTGCGTGCGTGCGTGCGTGCGTGCGTGCGTGCTGCGTGCATGTATGTATGTATGTATGTATGTATGTATGTTGTATGTATGTATGTATGTATGTATGTATGTATGTATGTATGTATGTATGTATGTATGTATGTATGTATGTATGTATGTATGTATGTATGTATGTATGTATGTATGTATGTCGTGGCGATGGATTCCATCAGGAATGACGTCTCGAAAGTGATTAATATAAGTTATAAGAACTTGGTTCGCAATCGAGCTAGAATCATTTTGTATAAACTAATTTCGAGGAACTGGTGACGTTATCATATTTCTAATAATAACGTAAATACATGTATGGTAAAATGAACAATTAGTATACATGTTATACTGTTGCTCTATTGTAAAACTAGTTTAATTAATACAAAAACAAATTCTTACAACTTATATTAATCCCTCTCGAGATCACATTAATGATGGAATCCATCGCCAGGAGGGAGAGAGAAGAGGCAACGTGGAATGTAAGTGTCATGCCTAAGGGCGCACTCGTAACGGCTGCAATGGGGTTCGAATCCCCGGCCTTTCGCACCTGAAGCGAACGCGCTATCACGACTTCCACAACACTAGTTTATTAAGTGTTAAAGATAATGATGTAGTATTGAATAATATAAATTAAGATGTCTACCCATGCACATAGACAGCGTGCCCAAACACTAAATAAATGGACAATAAACGATATGAAATAATAAATATATGCACAAGTATTGGAACGAATTAACAACTAATTGAAACACATTGAAGTATAAGTCTGTATGATCTACAAGCAAATATAACCAGACGACAGTACTCTCAGTGTGGAGTGAAGTGCATTTCAAACGATAGCCAATAATTACCAACCACCGCTAAGCCGCAACCCACAATGCACCAATAGAATGGCAGCTCGAGCGGAATACGGCATAATGACAATAACTTGTGTATTTTCAAGTGAAGAAATAACACAATAACAGCTTAACTGGGATCAAATAATAAATAGAACGAGTGGCCGTGGGCAAAACTAACAGTTTAGCTATAACTGCGTACAAAAGAATGAAGGGAAGCTGGTATTGTGTCGTCAAAATATTGATATAGAATTTATATTTATGTGTAAATGCTTAGAAAAATAGAATACGTGTCAGTGAAGGTTACATATATATTCACAACTCTAAATCTCATTAAAATTAAAACGAATTGGTAATCCAAATGTTCATACGTTTTATTTTTTTATGTATTCCTTTGTGTATGTTGCCCATTATAACTTTGTAAGCTATGCATGTGGATATATATAGCGATATATATAGGATAACATTTTAACTTTGTAAGCTATGCATTTTATCCTATATATATCGCTATATATATCCACATGCATAGCTTACAAAGTTATAATGGGCATACTAAAATAAATATAGAGACCGGTCCAGTGGTTAACTTTTAACCATTTAGACTGCGAATCAAGGGATCACAAATTCGATTCCCCGTCTGACCCTAATACTAGATGATGATGATTGCGCTTATTTACCCTCGCCTCCGACGAACCATATGGGCGAGCTAATACTATTAACAGTCTTGGGATTATAAACTGAAGCATCGTGTATATGTGCTATACAGCGGGCATGTACACGAAGCAGGGATGCTTTTGGCATATGGACCATATTATTTCACTATCCTCCAAAAAACAACGCGATACTTATTTTCTGGGGGTGTCGCATCGATTAACCAGGGGGCGAATAATTAGGATGTTACATGTCTCTGTATTGATTCCTGCTGACAGCATTCAATGCCATTTATGGTGCTCGTAGCATACCTACGTCCTTACAGGAACCCAGCCCCTAACTACCTATATACACATATTCAGCGACATCAACGACTTGGATTATGTATTCCATAGCAGAAACAAACCCCAGCGTGATGTTGTGACTCCAGCGTGATGTTGTGACCCCAGCGTGATGTTGTGACCCCAGCGTGATGTTGTGACCACAGCGTGATGTTGTGACCCCAGCGTGATGTTGTGACCCCAGCGTGATGTTGTGACCCCAGTGTGATGTTGTGACCCTAGCGTGATGTTGTGACCACAGCGTGATGTTGTGACCCCAGCGTGATGTTGTGACCCAGCGTGATGTTGTGACCCCAGTGTGATGTTGTGACCCCAGCGTGATGTTGTGACCCCAGCGTGATGTTGTGACCCCAGCGTGATGTTGTGACCCCATCGTGATGTTGTGACCACAGCGTGATGTTGTGACCCCAGCGTGATGTTGTGACCACTATGTTATCTAATACTTCGTATACTAAGTTACTCAAACAAACTATGTGGTTGGAGGTCTAAACGATATGATCATCTCATTCCACAACTGGAACAATTTAAAACACCTGTGACTTATTGACTGTTGCCATGGATACCAACCAATAGCGCACTGGTAGCGAGTTCACTTCAGGTGCGAACGGACGGAGTTCGAGCCCAGCTGTAACCCTTAAGAGGAAGTCCTTAGGCAAGGCATTTAATTTCCACACTGCATCTTCTCTCTCCCTCGTGGTGATGGATTCCATCAGGGATGAGGTCTCGAGAGTGATTAATATAAGTTGTAAGAATTTGTTTCGTAATCGAGATAAAAATTAATTTATTTAAACTAAGCAAACGTTAAAAACATTCACCTCTGCAACCGATGTAATGAATTGATTATTATTTCACAGAACTGTCAGCAGCTGATCCTGATTATTAGTTCACAGAACTGTCAGTAGCTGATCCTGTAACACATATGGGATTTCAACAAAACCATGCAAGCTCTAAATATGGCTGATAGCTATTAACTCTTATATGGAACCAGGGTTCGATACTCGGTCACGGCATGTATGCAGTGTCATTGGCCAATGCACCTAGCACATTGCTTAGTACTGGTCAATCGCTAGTTAGAGCGGCTAAACCTGCCCAGGATAGCAAGGACAGTGTATACTAGAGTCATGTCCTTTAATGGGAAGTAATGAAAGAAAGAAAACAACATGCTAAAGATACATGGAACAATTGTATTGTATCAGAGTATCACTTTCAAAGCACGACATACATTCATTGGTATAAAAACACCCCAGAGAACGTGGTTGAATGAATGGACGATCTTCCGTCGAGCGAATCGCCGGATTCACGTGAGTCTACCGCAATCCACACTAATTGACCACTCTTTAATCGCAGGATAACCGTATTGGATCCCATAGCGTAATGGTTAACGGGATACGGGTATGCGATAACACTCGACTTCAGTTCTCCGTCCACCACGAGTTTAAACCAAAGGCTATGTTGGTGAAAGTCCTCAACTGCGTAGGTAAACAGATATACGCCATCAGCAGGAGTCGTGAAAATCCCTGTATCCACGTTGTATGCGCTTCCCTCGTTTAAGACGACTGCGCCGTGTTGCACGATGCTATCCGCACCGAGGTTCGCCAGTTTACGGTTGAGATACGCCGAGAATGCAATATTTACTGGAGCCTGTCGAACTGTAAATAGAGAAAGTAGATGTTTGAACGTAAGATAATTCTGAGTGTATAATCCATACTTTTCTGGCAAGATTTACCTCCCTTTGATCATCTGGAGTCACGTGACCCGCTTGTGTAAAGTAGAATAGTCGAAATATTTATCATTAAACAAGTGTCTCGAACATTGTCGAAGCGTGTGCACATGCAATGAAAAATACATATAATTACATTGATTGATTGTGATATGTAATTATGTTTTTATGTGTGGATATATATATATATATATATATATATATATATATATATATATATCTATATGCATGTATGTATATTTCTATTAATGACTATGTACTTATGTATACGTCAAAATAAACATATGTTCTTCTGTTCTGTTCATAAAGACATGCCTTGTTGTTGTTATGTAATATATTTCTTTGTTATAAGGTTTGAGAGGAAGATAGATATATAGATAGACAGACAGACAGACAGACAGACAGACAGACAGACAGATAGATAGATAGATAGATAGATAGATTTAAATGCGTTGTCAACTAATTGTAGCCATAAAATGAATTTTCGGTAAATACCATGTATTGGGGAGAGCCGTTTCATAATGTGGAAAGCACTTGTGGCTCAAACCAAATTGCTATGTACATTTTGGCAATAAATTATGTTTAAACCATAGATAGATAGATAGATAGATAGTATGCTGTCTTAGAATGCTGGCACAATTGTGTGCACATTGCAATGGTTGTTTCTTATCCAATCGGACTGGTTGATATTTCGAGACTATTTTTAAAACACTATGCAATGATCAGTAACACGTTGGGCTGCGACTCCAGCGATCACAGGTTCGATCACCCGTCTTAATAGTATTAACAGTATTTCGGTTGGGAATTTAACCCGATGTATCGTGTCGGTGTTTTACACCATGCACGTAAAAGAACCAGAGGATACGTTGGAATGGGTCTCTGTCCGTATCATTGCACTCTCCTCCAAACACCTCATATGGCCAACCGGTAGCGACGATAAATAAACATATTGGAAAGCTACTTCAGCGGAGTGAATGATTGTGTGTTTTACGTTTATTTATCGTCGCTACCGGTTGCCCATATGAGCGACGCCTCCTGAATATATTAGTAATTATAGATTTTTTGGAGGATAGTGCAATGATACAGACATAGACCCATTCCAGAGTCTCCTCTGGTTCTTTTACATGCACGGTGTACATCACCGACACGAGACCTCGGTTTAACGTCCCCTCTGAAAGACTGTTAATTTTATTAGGGTTAGACGGGGGATCGAACCTGCGATCCCTAGATTACCAGTCCAGCGTGTTACCACTGGACTACAGAGTAAATGAGTGAGTGATGCAGTGTGCGAATACCTTACATAAGCAATTCATGACGTCATTTTACTTCCGGTCCAATTTAAATGCGCGAGACGAAAAGTATCGAAAACATGTACGTATCGAAAACATGTCAACAGACGATAATTGTTCAAATGAGGTCTCTCGTTAAATAAAGTCTCTATTATTTTTATTATTATCATTATTATGTGCAAAATAGAATATAAATGTGTTGAGTGGCCACCGTGGCCGAATGATTCAAGTCGTTGACCTCTGATTACTTGCCTCCTCACCAATATAGGTACGAATCCCACACTGGCGATAGCCTCATCATGTGAGGACACTACCCAGCGGACTTGTTGAAGATCCGTGAGATTCTATCCGGAGGATCGCCCGTGCTTGAAACACTGCTTAGAGAAGCACCCGATGTATTCCTCCGCGAATAATAGCTAGAGAGTCGCCATACAACCTAAGGTGTCGGTGCGATTTTCACCCACCCCCACTCACACAAAAAATAACATTCACAAAAACAACAACAACAATAGAATTCTTCAAATAATAACCGTTACCTTGTTTTGCTGCAGCTCGTGAGTATTTCAGTGATCGCAGAGTTACGGAACGTGCTTCAGGTTCACCAATAACCCTGGATGAACTTCCCTTTGCACATTTCTTTAATACACTGTATTGTCTATCGACGCGCATGCTCAATGCCTCGATCAGCGTCTCCTGGGAGTTTAGTTTGTCTTCGTATTCTCGGTTGATATCAACCTGTTTGTCTAGTTTGTCTTCAATATCCGCGAATTTCAATTCAAACGCTCTTACGATTTCTGTAAGTGCACGTGCACTGTATGTATTCAGATTGTCGTCTGCTTTACAGTATATACATACTGAACACACAATGAAGACAACAATATATGACATTCTTAACAAAGACATCTTGAAAGGACAATGATCAAAAATAAATAATTAATGATTTTGATGATTTTGAATGACTTTATATACTATAGTGTGTTCTAATAAAATTATTTTTATCTTCCTTCTGTGACGTCATCGGTCATTTATCTAATTTTTAAAAATGACCATGAGCCACCCACTAAGGCCGTACTATAGTATGTTCTAATAAACAACATATATCAACCCTCTTAGTCTATGTCCTTATCAGTCGCATCTCTAGTGTAATGGCCAGGAGCCGCCCACTAGGTTCTGACTTTAGGAATAAAACTTTATATTTGTCTAAAGTCGTGTAGTCATTATACGAGAACATATCTGTGAGAATCTGTCACCTGGCTCTGAACATTGTCACTGAAAACAAACATTTTATTACACCAAATATATAATACAAATTGGATGTGATAATGGCATGTATGTATGGTATAGAATCTAGACCCACATATCTCGACATGCGCGATTATAACTCCATATCTCCAAACCCGACCCAGGTGCCCGTGAGCAAGTCATTCCACCGGACATTGCTTTTGGAGTAGTAATAAGTAAAACTATCCATTGATGTAGATGATGTATATGTTGTAGCTACAACTTGTAGATGATGTATATGCTGTAGATGATGTAGATGATGTAGATGCTGTAGATACAATTGTAGATGATGTAGATGCTGGAGATGATATAGATGATGTAGATGATGTAGATGCTTTAGATGATGTAGATGCTGTAGATGCTTTAGATGATGTAGATGCTTTAGATGATGTAGATGCTGGAGATGCTGGAGATGATATATATGCTGTAGATGCTTTAGATGATGTAGATGCTTTAGATGATGTAGATGCTGGAGATACTGGAGATGATATAGATGATGTAGATGATATAGATGATGTAGATGCTTTAGATGATGTATATGCTTTAGATGATGTAGATGCTGGAGATGATGTATATGATGTAGATGATGTAGCTGGTGTAGATGCTGGAGATGTTGTATATGCTGGAGATGCTGTAGATGCTGTAGATGCTGTAGATGCTGTAGATGATGTAGACGATGTAGATGCTGTAGATGTTGTAGGTGATGTAGATGCTTTAGATGATGTAGATGCTGTAGATGGTGTATATGCTGGAGGTGATGTAGATGGTGTAGATGATGTAGATGCTGGAGATGATGTAGATGATGTAGATGTTGTAGATGATGTAGATGATGTAGCTGGTATAGATGCTGGAGATGATGTAGATGCTTTAGATGATGTATATGCTGTAGATGATGTAGATGCTGTAGATGATGTAGATGCTGTAGACGATGTAGATGATGTAGATGTTGTAGATGATGTAGATGTTGTAGATGCTTTAGATGCTGGAGATGGTGTTATATGTCCATGACAAAATACTAGTACGTCCACAACATAAATCAGTGTCCTGTGCTATTCCTGGCGTGACAGGTACCTTGTCTGACATTTCTCCACCCAGATCAATGGAGAGCATTACAGTTACTACATAGTATTACAGTTGGCAAGGAAGGTGGTGGTGTGGGGGTTTATCAAAGGCTTTAAGCAAACTCCATGATAATCCTAGTAACTTATGGTACAATATCAATGGTCTGAATCCATGTTGTATTGTTTTACGTATTAGTTATCGTCGCTACTGGTTGCCCATATGAGCGACGCCTCCTGAAGAGATTATAATATAGTCATTTTATATTTTTGGAGGATAGTGCAATGATACAAGCAGAGACTCATTCCAGAGTCTCCTCTGGTTCTTTTACGTGCACAGTGTACAGCACCGACACGAGTCCTCTGTTTAAAATCCCATCTGAAAGACTGTTAATTTTATTAGGATCAGACGGGGGATCGAACCGGCGATCACTGGATTACCAGCCCAGCGGTTTACGACTGGTCTACAGATCCGTTCATGTTGTAGATCACATAGGATATTATTTATAGCTTTCTAGATAGTTCACACTGCTACTCGAGATAATATGTTCTAGGAATTTCCAAGAATTGCGTACACGTATACATGTCGCTGGGGATGGTGGATCAATGATTCATGACTACATACGTGTACACGTGTCTCGTGCTTTACAGAACTTTTCTAACGACAGTTTAATGTGTTTCTTGATAACTAATACTTGATACTGTACGATATTCTGCTGATATATAATGTTCATCCTCTGATACTAACACAATAAACACACTTGAATGTGTATCTAACCAGTCACGTGATGTAAATATATTATTATATGATTGTGTACTATGTACAAGTCTGATAATGAAATGTTGTTCTGTTCTGTTGTGTGTATGAACTCGACGTACATTTGTATGTTATATTACCGACGTACACTTGTATGTTATATTACCTACGTACACGTGTATGTTATATTATCGACGTACACGTGTATATTATATTACCTACGTACACGTGTATGTTATATTACCGACGTACACGTGTATGTTATATTACCGACGTACACGTGTATGTTATATTACCTACGTACACGTGTATGTTATATTACCGACGTACACGTGTATGTTATATTACCGACGTACACGTGTATGTTATATTACCGACGTACACGTGTATGTTATATTACCGACGTACACTTGTATGTTATATTACCGACGTACACGTGTATGTTATATTACCGACGTACACGTGTATGTTATATTACCGACGTACACTTGTATGTTATATTACCGACGTACACGTGTATGTTATATTACCGACGTACACGTGTATGTTATATTACCGACGTACACGTGTATGTTATATTACCGACGTACACGTGTATGTTATATTACCGACGTACCCGTGTATGTTATATTACCGACGTACCCGTGTATGTTATATTACCGACTTACACTTGTATGTTATATTACCGACGTACACGTGTATGTTATATTACCGACGTACCCGTGTATGTTATATTACCGACGTACACGTGTATGTTATATTACCGACGTACACTTGTATGTTATATTACCGACGTACACGTGTATGTTATATTACCGACGTACACGTGTATGTTATATTACCGACGTACACGTGTATGTTATATTACCGACGTACACGTGTATGTTATATTACCGACGTACACGTGTATGTTATATTACCGACGTACACGTGTATGTTATATTACCGACGTACACGTGTATGTTATATTACCGACGTACACGTGTATGTTATATTACCGACGTACACGTGTATGTTATATTACCGACGTACACGTGTATGTTATATTACCGACGTACACGTGTATGTTATATTACCGACGTACACTTGTATGTTATATTACCGACGTACACGTGTATGTTATATTACCGACGTACACGTGTATGTTATATTACCGACGTACCCGTGTATGTTATATTACCGACGTACCCGTGTATGTTATATTACCGACTTACACTTGTATGCTATATTACCGACGTACACGTGTATGTTATATTACCGACGTACCCGTGTATGTTATATTACCGACGTACACGTGTATGTTATATTACCGACGTACACTTGTATGTTATATTACCGACGTACACGTGTATGTTATATTACCGACGTACACGTGTATGTTATATTACCGACGTACACGTGTATGTTATATTACCGACGTACACGTGTATGTTATATTACCGACGTACACGTGTATGTTATATTACCGACGTACACGTGTATGTTATATTACCGACGTACACGTGTATGTTATATTACCGACGTACACTTGTATGTTATATTACCGACGTACACGTGTATGTTATATTACCGACGTACACTTGTATGTTATTTTACCGACGTACACGTGTATGTTATTTTACCGACGTACACTTGTATTTTATATTACCGACGTACACGTATATGTTATTTTACCGACGTACACTTGTATGTTATATTACCGACGTACACGTGTATGTTATTTTACCGACGTACACTTGTATGTTATATCACCGACGTACACTTGTATGTTATATTACCGGTTATATGTCCGTCCGTGTGTGTATATGCTGCTTGTATATGTGTATTATATGATTAACAATTAGTATGTGTCTTTCTTATATGGGACACATAGGTGGCAGCACTGCGTGCGTGGACTGGTCATACACATAGGTGGCAGCACTGCGTGTGTGGACTGGTCATACACATAGGTGGCAGCACTGCGTGCGTGGACTGGTCATACACATACGTGGTAGCACTGCGTGTGTGGACAGGTCATACATATAGGTGGCAGCACTGCGTGCGTGGACTGGTCATACATATAGGTGGCAGCACTGCGTGTGTGGACTGGTCATACACATAGGTGGCAGCACTGCGTGCGTGGACTGGTCATACACATAGGTGGCAGCACTGCGTGCGTGAACTGGTCATACACATAGGTGGCAGCACTGCGTGCGTATACTGGTCATACACATAGGTGGCAGCACTGAGTGCGTGAACTGGTCATACACATAGGTGGCAGCACTGCGTGCGTGGACTGGTCATACACATAGGTGGCAGCACTGCGTGTGTGGACTGGTCATACACATAGGTGGCAGCACTGCTTGCGTGGACTTGTCATACACATAGGTGGCAGCACTGCGTGTATGGACTGGTCATACACATAGGTGGCAGCACTGCGTGCGTGGACTGGTCATACACATAGGTGGCAGCACTGCGTGCGTGGACTGGTCATACACATAGGTGGCAGCACTGCGTGTGTGGACTGGTCATACACATAGGTGGCAGCACTGCTTGCGTGGACTTGTCATACACATAGGTGGCAGCACTGCGTGTATGGACTGGTCATACACATAGGTGGCAGCACTGCGTGCGTGGACTGACTGGTCATACACATAGGTGGCAGCACTGCGTGTGTGGACTGACTGGTCATACACATAGGTGGCAGCACTGCGTGCGTGGACTGACTGGTCATACACATAGGTGGCAGCACTGCGTGTGTGGGCTGGTCATACACATAGGTGGCAGCACTGCGTGCGTGGACTGGTCATATACATAGGTGGCAGCACTGCGTGCGTCGACTGGTCATACACATAGGTGGCAGCACTGCGTGTGTGGACTGGTCATACACATACGTGGCAGCACTGCGTGCGTGGACTGACTGGTCATACACATAGGTGGCAGCACTGCGTGTGTGGACTGGTCATACACATAGGTGGCAGCACTGCGTGTGTGGACTGGTCATACACATACGTGGCAGCACTGCGTGCGTGGACTGGTCATACACATACGTGGCAGCACTGCGTGCGTGGACTGACTGGTCATACACATAGGTGGCAGCACTGCGTGTTTATAATTAATATAATAAACATGTGATTTTTATAATGTGATATGTTTTGTTGCTATATATATATATATGTATATATATATATATATATGTATATAATGGCTATGTACAATGTACAATGATTGTTTAATATTGTCAGCGTTTTATGTATGTACAGTCAAACCGATGTTAGTGATCACCTCTATTAAGCAGCTGACCTGTATTAAGCAGCAAGTTTCCAGATTCCCAATATGTTGTTTTATTATACATTTTACCTCTATTAAACAGCCACCTGTGCTAAGCAGCCACTTTGTGTGATTCCCTTGGCTGCTTAAGAAAGGTTTGACTGTACATAGTAGTTGCTAATTGGTTCACCATCGATCTGACTGTACATAGTAGTTGCTAATTGGTTCATCATCCACCTGACTGTACATAGTAGTTGTTAATTGGTTCACCATCCATCTGACTGTACATAGTAGTTGCTAATTGGTTCACCATCCACCTGACTGTACATAGTAGTTGCTAATTGGTTCACCATCCATCTGACTGTACATAGTAGTTGCTAATTGGTTCACCATCCATCTGACTGTACATAGTAGTTGCTAATTGGTTCACCATCCACCTGACTGTACATAGTAGTTGCTAATTGGTTCATCATCCATCTGACTGTACATAGTAGTTGCTAATTGGTTCACCATCCACCTGACTGTACATAGTAGTTGTTAATTGGTTCACCATCCATCTGACTGTACATAGTAGTTGTTAATTGGTTCATCATCCATCTGACTGTACATAGTAGTTGCTAATTGGTTCACCATCCACCTGACTGTACATAGTAGTTGCTAATTGGTTCACCATCCACCTGACTGTACATAGTAGTTGTTAATTGGTTCATCATCCATCTGACTGTACATAGTAGTTGCTAATTGGTTCACCATCCACCTGACTGTACATAGTAGTTGCTAATTGGTTCATCATCCACCTGACTGTACATAGTAGTTGCTAATTGGTTCATCATCCACCTGACTGTACATAGTAGTTGCTAATTGGTTCACCATCCACCTGACTGTACATAGTAGTTGCTAATTGGTTCACCATCCACCTGACTGTACATAGTAGTTGCTAATTGGTTCATCATCCATCTGACTGTACATAGTAGTTGCTAATTGGTTCATCATCCATCTGACTGTACATAGTAGTTGTTAATTGGTTCATCATCCATCTGACTGTACATAGTAGTTGTTAATTGGTTCACCATCCATCTGACTGTACATAGTAGTTGCTAATTGGTTCATCATCCATCTGACTGTACATAGTAGTTGTTAATTGGTTCACCATCCACCTGACTGTACATAGTAGTTGCTAATTGGTTCATCATCCATCTGACTGTACATAGTAGTTGTTAATTGGTTCATCATCCATCTGACTGTACATAGTAGTTGTTAATTGGTTCACCATCCATCTGACTGTACATAGTAGTTGTTAATTGGTTCACCATCCATCTGACTGTACATAGTAGTTGTTAATTGGTTCATCATCCATCTGACTGTACATAGTAGTTGTTAATTGGTTCATCATCCATCTGACTGTACATAGTAGTTGCTAATTGGTTCACCATCCATCTGACTGTACATAGTAGTTGCTAATTGGTTCATCATCCATCGACTGTACATAGTAGTTGCTAATTGGTTCATCATCCATCTGACTGTACATAGTAGTTGCTAATTGGTTCATCATCCATCTGACTGTACATAGTAGTGTAATTGGTTCATCATCCACCTGACTGTACATAGTAGTTGCTAATTGGTTCATCATCCATCTGACTGTACATAGTAGTTGCTAATTGGTTCATCATCCATCTGACTGTACATAGTAGTTGCTAATTGGTTCATCATCCATCTGACTGTACATAGTAGTTGTTAATTGGTTCATCATCCATCTGACT
This sequence comes from Archivesica marissinica, assembly GCA_014843695.1. Lineage (NCBI taxonomy): Eukaryota > Metazoa > Mollusca > Bivalvia > Venerida > Vesicomyidae > Archivesica > Archivesica marissinica. Next base: position 7,582,634 of record CM026386.1, on the reverse strand, counting down.
GTACATAGTAGTTGTTAATTGGTTCATCATCCATCTGACTGTACATAGTAGTTGTTAATTGGTTCATCATCCACCTGACTGTACATAGTAGTTGCTAATTGGTTCATCATCCATCTGACTGTACATAGTAGTTGCTAATTGGTTCATCATCCATCTGACTGTACATAGTAGTTGCTAATTGGTTCATCATCCATCTGACTGTACATAGTAGTTGTTAATTGGTTCATCATCCATCTGACTGTACATAGTAGTTGCTAATTGGTTCATCATCCATCTGACTGTACATAGTAGTTGTTAATTGGTTCATCATCCACCTGACTGTACATAGTAGTTGCTAATTGGTTCATCATCTGATCGGGATGTATAACGGATTTCTTAAACTATTTTTTAATTGTGCGTTAGTGCTCGCATTGATTTGAACAATTTAATTGGCCGATCTTAGTGTCTTTTTAACTATTACAATTATCGGCTGCGTGCTCAGTTTTACCTGTGTGTGTTTACGTTTATTTATCGTCGCTACCGGTTGCCCATATGAGCGACGCCTCATGAACAGATTAGTCATTTTAGATTTTTGGAGGATAGTGCAATGATACAGACAGAGACCCATTCCAGAGTATCCTCTGGTTCTTTTACGTACACGGTGTAAAGCACCGACACGGGCCCTCGGTTTAACGTACCATCTGAAAGACTGTTTATTTTATTATGGGCAGCGGGGGATCGAACCTGCGATCCCTGGATTACCAGTACAGCGTGTTACCACTGGACGGGGGATCGAACCTGCGATCCCTGGATTACCAGTCCAGCGTGTTACCACTGGACGGGGGATCGAACCTGCGATCCCTGGATTACCAGTCCAACGTGTTACCACTGGACGGGGGATCGAACCTGTGATCCATGGATTACCAGTCCAGCGTGTTACCACTGGACGGGGGATCGATCCTGTGATCCATGGATTACCAGTCCAACGTGTTACCACTGGACTACAGATTACCAGTCCAGCATGTTACCACTGGACGGGGTATCGAACCTGTGATCCATGGATTACCAGTCCAACGTGTTACCACTGGACGGGGGATCGAACCTGTGATCCCTGGATTACCAGTCCAGCATGTTACTAGTGGACGGGGGATCGAACCTGTGATCCATGGATTACCAGTCCAACGTGTTACCACTGGACGGGGGATCGAACCTGCGATCCCTGGATTACCAGTCCTGGTATCCTGGATCCAACCTCTGGCACAGTAAAGAACGACATATACATAGAAGTGTGTATTACGTTTATTGTTTTAATATAATAACAACTAGAATCAAACTTCTGACTTTCTGCCTGATGCCCGGGTGTTCTGAAAGGATAGGAATGAACATGTGTATATTTATTGGGTCAGCCTCATGGCATGTCCAATGTTGCAATATTCTATTTGTGTACACCATAACTGTGTTGTTTATGCAAACTATATTGTTTGCACGATAGTTTTATCAATATACCCCAGAAATATTTGTTTACACAATATACATAAGTATGTCTACACATAATGCATATGTATTATATTCCAGGCACTGAGGGGTAGGGTGTATAGTCTATACCGCGAGCCCATGCACAATTCATACAATTGAATTCCTGGTTCCAGGCATTGAGGGGTAGAGTGTATAGTCTATACCGCGAGCCCATGCATAATTCATACAATTGAATTCCTGGTTCCCTGCACTGAGGGGTAGGGTGTATAGTCTATACCGCGAGCCCATGCATAATTCATACAATTGAATTCCTAGTTACAGGCACTGAGCGGTAAAGTGTATAGTTTATATTCCGAGCCCAGAATATGATATGATAAACCTAAGAAGAAATATGAACGGAAATGAAAATATAGCCCCAGGGTACCAACTCTCGATCGATTTTCTGACGAAAGTTGTATTGAAAAGCAGCATACATATTCAATGAATATTATTTACAACTTCATGTACTTCATTAGACAGACCTTATACTGTCATTGTGTCACCTATGCGTGTTCGTTACTAGATGCCTATTACGTATTGCATCGTATTTATTCTGATATGTTGGATTTACAATACAAATGTTCAGGGAACCAATTCTCGACCTTTGACCTACCAGGCAAATCGTGGTCAATATTCCACCTGAAACAACATTTCAAAAACACCAGTTAATTTAGCAATGAGTGCCCCCCCCCCCCGGGTCCTTCATCTACCAATAATAACTGGAGAGTCGACGTATGATCTAAGCGGTTAGTACGAATTTAAACCCCAACAAACAAGCACACAATTAGTTTAAACATATTTTATTTCCCAATATAATACATATTGAACAATGCATACATCACACATATTGAACAATGCATACATCACACATATTGAACAATGCATACATCACACATATTGAACAATGCATACATCACACATATTGAACAATGCATACATCACACATATTGAACAATGCATACATCACACATATTGAACAATGCATACATCACACATATTGAACAATGCATACATCACACATATTGAACAATGCATACACCACACATATTGAACAATGCATACATCACACATATTGACAATGCATACATCACCATATTGACAATGCATCACACATATTAACAATGCATACATCCAATTAACAATGCATACATCACACATATTGAACAATGCATACACACACATATTGAACAATGCATACAACATGATACATCACACATATTGAACAATGCATACATCACACATATTGAACAATGCATACATCACACATATTGAACAATGCATACATCACACATATTGAACAATGCATACATCACACATATTGAACAATGCATACATCACACATATTGAACAATGCATACATCACACATATTGAACAATACATACATCACACATATTGAACAATGCATACATCACACATATTGAACAATGCATACATCACACATATTGAACAATGCATACATCACACATATTGAACAATGCATACATCACACATATTGAACAATACATACATCACACATATTGAACAATGCATACATCACACATATTGAACAATACATACATCACACATATTGAACAATGCATACATCACACATATTGAACAATGCATACATCACACATATTGAACAATGCATACATCACACATATTGAACAATGCATACATCACACATATTGAACAATACATACATCACACTATTGACAATGCATACACACATATTGACATGCTACATCACACTATTGAACATACATTACATCACACATATTGAACAATGCATACATCACACATATTGAACAATGCATACATCACACATATTGAACAATGCATACATCACACATATTGAACAATGCATACCACACAATTGACATGCTCATCACACATATTGAACAATGCATACATCACACATATTGAACAATGCATACATCACACATATTGAACAATGCATACATCACACATATTGAACAATGCATACATCACACATATTGAACAATGCATACATCACACATATTGAACAATGCATACATCACACATATTGAACAATGCATACATCACACATATTGAACAATGCATACATCACACATATTGAACAATGCATACATCACACATATTGAACAATGCATACATCACACATATTGAACAATGCATACATCACACATATTGAACAATGCATACATCACACATATTGAACAATGCATACACACATATTGAACAATGCATACATCACACATATTGAACAATGCATACATCACACATATTGAACAATGCATACATCACACATATTGAACAATGCATACATCACACATATTGAACAATGCATACATCACACATATTGAACAATGCATACATCACACATATTGAACAATGCATACATCACACATATTGAACAATGCATACATCACACATATTGAACAATGCATACATCACACATATTGAACAATGCATACATCACACATATTGAACAATGCATACATCACACATATTGAACAATGCATACATCACACATATTGAACAATGCATACATCACACATATTGAACAATGCATACATCACACATATTGAACAATGCATACATCACACATATTGAACAATGCATACATCACACATATTGAACAATGCATACATCACACATATTGAACAATGCATACATCACACATATTGAACAATGCATACATCACACATATTGAACAATGCATACATCACACATATTGAACAATGCATACATCACACATATTGAACAATGCATACATCACACATATTGAACAATGCATACATCACACATATTGAACAATGCATACATCACACATATTGAACAATGCATACATCACACATATTGAACAATGCATACATCACACATATTGAACAATGCATACATCACACATATTGAACAATGCATACATCACACATATTGAACAATGCATACATCACACATATTGAACAATGCATACATCACACATATTGAACAATGCATACATCACACATATTGAACAATGCATACATCACACATATTGAACAATGCATACATCACACATATTGAACAATGCATACATCACACATATTGAACAATGCATACATCACACATATTGAACAATGCATACATCACACATATTGAACAATGCATACATCACACATATTGAACAATGCATACATCACACATATTGAACAATGCATACATCACACATATTGAACAATGCATACATCACACATATTGAACAATGCATACATCACACATATTGAACAATGCATACATCACACATATTGAACAATGCATACATCACCAATTGAACAATGCATACACCACACATATTGAACAATGCATACATCACACATATTGAACAATGCATACATCACACATATTGAACAATGCATACACCACACATATTGAACAATGCATACACACACATATTGAACAATGCATACATCACACATATTGAACAATGCATACATCACACATATTGAACAATGCATACCACACATATTGAACAATGCATACATCACACATATTGAACAATGCATACATCACACATATTGAACAATGCATACATCACACATATTGAACATGCATACATCACACATATTAACATGCACCACACATATTGAACAATGCATACTCCACATATGAACATGCATACACCACACATTTTGACAATGCATACACCACACATATTGAACAATGCATACATCACACATATTGAACAATGCATACATCACACATATTGAACAATGCATACACCACACATATTGAACAATGCATACATCACACATATTGAACAATGCATACATCACACATATTGAACAATGCATACATCACAC
>CM026386.1:7551984-7576336 GCA_014843695.1 Archivesica marissinica | reverse complement strand
TACTGTGGGTGTTCACTAACATGATACTGTGGGTGTTCACTAACATGATACTGTGGGTGTTCACAAACATGATACTGTGGGGGTTCACTAACATGATACTGTGGGTGTTCACTAACATGATACTGTGGGTGTTCACTAACATGATACTGTGGGTGTTCACTAACATGATACTGTGGGTGTTCACTAACATGATACTGTGGGTGTTCACTAACATGATACTGTGGGTGTTCACTAACATGATACTGTGGGGGTTCACTAACATGATACTGTGGGGGTTCACTAACATGATACTGTGGGTGTTCACTAACATGATACTGTGGGTGTTCACTAACATGATACTGTGGGTGTTCACTAACATGATACTGTGGGTGTTCACTAACATGATACCGTGGGGGTTCACTAACATGATACCATGGGGGTTCACTAACATGATACTGTGAGGGTTCACTAACATGATACTGTGAGGGTTCACTAACATGATACCATGGGGGTTCACTAACATGATACCATGGGGGTTCACTAACATGATACCATGGGGGTTCACTAACATGATACTGTGGGGGTTCACTAACATGATACTGTGAGGGTTCACTAACATGATACCGTGGGGGTTCACTAACATGATACCATGGGGGTTCACTAACATGATACCATGGGGGTTCACTAACATGATACTGTGGGGGTTCACTAACATGATACTGTGGGGGTTCACTAACATGATACCATGGGGGTTCACTAACATGATACCATGGGGGTTCACGAACATGATACTGTGGGTGTTCACTAACATGATACCATGGGGGTTCACTAACATGATACTGTGGGGGTTCACTAACATGATACCGTGGGGGTTCACTAACATGATACCGTGGGGTTCACTAACATGATACCGTGGGGGTTCACTAACATGATACAGTGGGGGTTCACTAACATGATACTGTGGGGGTTCACTAACATGATACTGTGGGGGTTCACTAACATGATACCGTGGGGGTTCACTAACATGATACCGTGGGGGTTCACTAACATGATACCGTGGGGGTTCACTAACATGATACTGTGGGGGTTCACTAACATGATAATGTGGGGGTTCACTAACATGATACCCCACTAACATGATACCGTGGGGTTCACTAACACGATACAGTGGGATATTCTAATTAATGCCCATACTCCTGACTTTTCGGCAAAATAACCAATATTTTCATATTAAAAATCGGAAAATAATTACTTGTATACGTTATACGTTATTAGATCAACATCGTATTATTACACCTTGCGCGAAATTAACGAAAGCACTGGTATCAATGCCAATGTACACACATTACGGTAGATTTCAAACTGAATTACACGACCAATTTGAATGCTTGTGAAACTGACCAGGCGAAATATCCACGCCCATCCCCCCCCCCCCGCCCACGGAGGAATCAGATTTGCGATACAAACGTTGTGTATAAATATAGACAAATGTTATACGAACACCGTGTATAAATATAGACAAATGTTATACGAACACCGTGTATAAATATAGACAAATGTTATACGAACACCGTGTATAAATATAGACAAATGTTATACGAACACCGTGTATAAATATAGACAAATGTTATACGAACACCGTGTATAAATATAGACAAATGTTATACGAACACCGTGTATAAATATAGACAAATGTTATACGAACACCGTGTATAAATATAGACAAATGTTATACGAACACCGTGTATAAATATAGACAAATGTTATACGAACACCGTGTATAAATATAGACAAATGTTATATGAACACCGTGTATAAATATAGACAACTGTTATACGAACACCGTGTATAAATATAGACAAATGTTATACGAACACCGTGTATAAATATAGACAAATGTTATACGGAATGCTGTGTATAAACATAGACAAATGTTATACGAATGCTGTGTATAAATATAGACAAATGTTATATGAACATTGTGCATAAATATAGACAAATGTTATACGAACACCGTGTATAAATATAGACAAATGTCATACGAATGCTGTGTATAAATATAGACAAATGTTATACGTACACCGTGTACAAATATAGACAAATGTTCAGTTGTGATGCTTGCACTATTTTCGGCTTAATTAGATTTTTCTGAAACACATGTGGAATACCGACAGGACTAAGATGGATCAAATCAAATTAAGCAAATGGTTGAAAACACAACTGTTTTGAATCGAATACGAATATAGATGGATGGTAATTGAAGACGAACTAGACATAAATGTCAATGAGACATGGTCTTGTGAGAATTATAAGAGATAAATAAAATCTTTATTGATTGCAATGGTATAGCAAGAACAGATATAGCAAGAACAGATACAGCAAGAACAGATATAGCAAGAACAGATATAGCAAGAACAGATATAGTAAGAACAGATATAGTAAGAACAGATATAGCAAGAACAGATACAGCAAGAACAGATATAGCAAGAACGGAAACAGCAAGAACAGATATAGCAAGAACAGATATAGTAAGAACAGATATAGCAAGAACAGATACAGCAAGAACAGATACAGCAAGAACAGATATAGCAAGAACAGAAACAGCAAGAACAGATATAGCAAGAACGGAAACAGCAAGAACAGATATAGCAAGAACAGATATAGTAAGAACAGATATAGCAAGAACAGATATAGCAAGAACGGAAACAGCAAGAACAGATACAGCAAGAACAGATACAGCAAGAACAGATATAGCAAGAACAGAAATAGTAAGAACAGATATAGCAAGAACAGAAATAGTAAGAACAGATATAGCAAGAACAGATATAGCAAGAACAGATACAGCAAGAACAAATATAGCAAGAACAGATACAGCAAGAACAGATATAGCAAGAACAGATACAGCAAGAACAGATATAGCAAGAACAGATACAGCAAGAACAAATACAGCAAGAATAGATATAGTAAGAACAGATACAGCAAGAACAGATATAGCAAGAACAGATATAGCAAGAACAGATACAGCAAGAACAGATATAGCAAGAACAGATATAGCAAGAACAGATATAGCAAGAACAGATATAGTAAGAACAGATACAGCAAGAACAGATATAGCAAGAACAGATATAGTAAGAACAGATATAGCAAGAACAGATATAGTAAGAACAGATATAGCAAGAACAGATATAGTAAGAACAGATATAGCAAGAACAGATATAGCAAGAACAGATACAGCAAGAACAGATACAGCAAGAACAGATATAGCAAGAACAAATACAGCAAGAATAGATATAGTAAGAACAGATATAGCAAGAACAGATATAGCAAGAACAGATATAGCAAGAACAGATACAGCAAGAACAAATACAGCAAGAATAGATATAGTAAGAACAGATACAGCAGGAACAGATACAGCAAGAACAGATATGGCAAGACCAGATATAGCAAGAACAGATATAGCAGGAACAGATACAGCAGGAACAGATATAGCAAGAACAGATATAGCAAGAACAGATACAGCAAGAACAGATATAGCAAGAACAGATACAGCAAGAACAGATATAGCAAGAACAGATATAGCAAGAACAGATACAGCAAGAACAGATACAGCAAGAACAGATATAGCAAGAACAGATATAGCAAGAACAGATACAGCAAGAACAGATATAGCAAGAACAGATATAGCAAGAACAGATATAACAGAAAGTGTATGCAAGTCATAGAATTCCAGAATTTCCTTCCACACGAATGACCACATATATCCCGGCGTGAAGAGTTTTCGCCCAGAACAGGTTTTCGCCCAACTGTGGAAATAGCAAGTCGCGAGAGATCACGCAATATTTCACACTCCAGTTACCGGAATTATAAATAAACATACCTTGTGCACTTCCAATCTATTTCTAACTGATCATAATATATCAGACAAGGTAAATTAGCGGTGAAAACTTTAAACCTACCCCAGTTTTCACTAATTTCACTATATCCGTTTTATGTCACCATATAAATATCATTTTTTAAAGAAATTGGCAATTTTTTCTCCAAAATGACATATGCATCGTCTGCCACGCCAATATATTTACGAATAAAAATGTCATTATAGTCTCACTGCTCCGTGTTTATGAGTTCTGTCCGTTATTACACACAAGGGGTCCTTATTCATAATATCGATTTTCACCTTTTTTCGCACTCAGGTCCATGTGTTTTCACAGAGGTTCTCCAACTGATATACATGGTTGTGTAAACCTAGTTATTCTCTGTTAGGCACCGTGTGATGTGTTCGATGGATGGGTCCAGTTACGGTTCTGCACCCAGTCAGAGTAATTAGGAGGGGTGACGACTTCTTATGCCCCGTGTGTTTGTCTAAGTTAAACTAAATTAGTGTTTTAGATACAGTATATAGACAAAATGCTCTCCAACAAATGAATTTTGAGTGAAAATGATAAATTAAGCCTATTATTAAAGTAAGTGTTCCTTATTTATATTGTTTTGTTAAAAAAAACTGTTGCTTACATAATAATGCTCGCGCTGTAGGCAATTTCCACAGTTAGGCGAAAACATGTGACGTCATTCCGGATTACTGAGAATGAGGTACCGCTATTTTGTCAATTTTTCTCAATAAGTAAACAATCGGTTTTCTTCGAGATTTTGGGAAATGAAAGGTAAAATATTGTTTATTTGGTGACATAAAATTGTTTGCAGTGTATGACAATTCTAAACCTATAGGAGTCCGTTATGTACTACGTCGTCGAAAACCAGTAACACCGGGATACGCTTTCATCCGCGCCAACGAGAGTGATTAATATAAGTTGTTAGAACTTGCTTCGCAATCGTTGTAAAATAAATACAGTTTAAACTGAATACAAGGTTGTTTGAACATACCAAGTTTGATGATATATTGACTTGTTCTCTAATACGACTATATAATTATAATTAATTAAAAAATAAAAATTAAACGACACATTTCTGGAATCAATAGTTGTGAGGAGATGGTCATGTAAAGGTGTGTCCTTAACCCTTTCAACACCAAGTAACTCACATGGACTGGTCCATGATATTTTTAGACCAATAAATTAATAACAAAATTACATTTGGATCAGTTCATTTATCAAAATGGGTAAAAAAAATTCTAAAAATAGTTGTATTACTTGAAAAAAGTGCAGATCCTGATGAGATGGCTCGTCACGAGCCGGCTCATCTGGATCTACACTTTTTTATAAGCCTATTTAGAGGTCTGTGGTGTTGAAAGGGTTAATTTAACCTAGTGACCTAGTATTTAGAAAAAAACGACCTACAAACTTGGTAGGTCACTGTTTTAGATAATTTTGCCCAAGCAAATTCTGACTATTACTATCAGATTGTAATTTGACCTAGTGACCTAGTTGCTTCGTGGATTGACCTAATTTGAATGCCTGGATACTTTAGACCAAGTCTGATCAAAATGTACTACGTATATACAGACGATGCTGTTTGAAGAATGTTGATGCCGGACAACCATCATGTACTATTGTGGCTAACCATATCTCACTATGATATACAACTATGCACTATGATATACAACTATGCACTATGATATACAACTATACACTATGATATACAACTATGCACTATGATATACAACTATGCACTATGATATATAACTATACACTATGATATACAACTATGCACTATGATATACAAATATGCACTATGATATACAACTATGCACTATGATATGCAACTATGCACTATGATATACAACTATTCACTATGATATACAACTATGCACTATGATATACAACTATACACTATGATATACAACTATGCACTATGATATACAACTATACACTATGATATACAACTATATGCTATACAACAATGCACTATGATATACAACTATACACTATGATATACAACAATGTTCTATGATATACAACTATGCACTATGATATACAACTATACACTATGATATACAACTATGCACTATGATATACAACAATACACTATGATATACAACTATGCACTATGATATACAACTATGCACGATGATATACAACTATGCACTATGATATACAACTATACACTATGATATACAACTATGCACTATGATATACAACTATACACTATGATATACAACTATACACTATGATATACAACTATACACTATGATATACAACTATGCACTATGATATACAACTATGCACTATGATATGCAACTATGCACTATGATATACAACTATACACTATGATATACAACTATACACTATGATATACAACTATACACTATGATATACAACTATACACTATGATATACAACTGTACACTATGATATACAACTATGCACTATGATATACAACTATACACTATGATATACAACTATGCACTATGATATATAACTATGCACTATGATATACAACAATGTTCTATAAACAGATTGTTCACTATGATATATAACCACTAGTATTATATGCTATACACAGATTGTTCACTATGATATATAACTGAGCTATAAACAGATTGTTCACTATGATATATAACCACTAGTATTATATGCTATACACAGATTGTTCACTATGATATATAACTGAGCTATAAACAGATTGTTCACTATGATATATAACTGAGCTATAAACAGATTGTTCACTATGATATATAACCACTAGTATTATATGCTATACACAGATTGTTCACTATGATATATAACTGAGCTATAAACAGATTGTTCACTATGATATATAACTGAGCTATAAACAGATTGTTCACTATGATATATAACCACTAGTATTATATGCTATACACAGATTGTTCACTATGATATATAACTGAGCTATAAACAGATTGTTCACTATGATATATAACTGAGCTATAAACAGATTGTTCACTATGATATATAACCACTAGTATTATATGCTATACACAGATTGTTCACTATGATATATAACTGTGCTATAAACAGATTGTTCACTATGATATATAACTGTGCTATAAACAGATTGTTCACTATGATATATAACTGAGCTATAAACAGATTGTTCACTATGATATATAACCACTAGTATTATATGCTATACACAGATTGTTCACTATGATATATAACTGTGCTATAAACAGATTGTTCACTATGATATATAACTGTGCTATAAACAGATTGTTCACTATGATATATAACTGAGCTATACACAGATTGTTCACTATGATATATAACTGAGCTATAAACAGATTGTTCACTATGATATATAACTGAGCTATAAACAGATTGTTCACTATGATATATAACTGAGCTATAAACAGATTGTTCACTATGATATATAACTGAGCTATAAACAGATTGTTCACTATGATATATAATGAGCTATAAACAGATTGTTCACTATGATATATAACTGAGCTATAAACAGATTGTTCACTATGATATATAACTGAGCTATAAACAGATTGTTCACTATGATATATAACCACTAGTATTATATGCTATACACAGATTGTTCACTATGATATATAACTGAGCTATAAACAGATTGTTCACTATGATATATAACTGAGCTATAAACAGATTGTTCACTATGATATATAACCACTAGTATTATATGCTATACACAGATTGTTCACTATGATATATAACTGAGCTATAAACAGATTGTTCACTATGATATATAACTGAGCTATAAACAGATTGTTCACTATGATATATAACCACTAGTATTATATGCTATACACAGATTGTTCACTATGATATATAACTGAGCTATAAACAGATTGTTCACTATGATATATAACTGAGCTATAAACAGATTGTTCACTATGATATATAACCACTAGTATTATATGCTATACACAGATTGTTCACTATGATATATAACTGAGCTATAAACAGATTGTTCACTATGATATATAACTGAGCTATAAACAGATTGTTCACCATGATATATAACTGAGCTATAAACAGATTGTTCACCATGATATATAACTGTGCTATAAACAGATTGTTCACCATGATATATAACTGAGCTATAAACAGATTGTTCACTATGATATATAACTGTGCTATACACAGATTGTTCACTATGATATATAACTGAGCTATAAACAGATTGTTCACCATGATATATAACTGAGCTATACACAGATTGTTCACTATGATATATAACTGAGCTATAAACAGATTGTTCACTATGATATATAACCACTAGTATTATATGCTATAAACAGATTGTTCACTATGATATATAACTGAGCTATAAACAGATACCATAGAAAATGTCCTAGATCCTTCACATAACACAGATTTACTATATGTTGTGGGTTAACATTAATGAATGCATTATTTAAACATTTTGTCTGTTAACTTTCAAGTCCACTTGTCTTTATACACAACACAAACAGCTGTCGGCATATTGCTAAATAGCCCACACAAACAGTACACAAGCATCATAATGCTATCCCTGTTTTATGAAGCCATAATTTCTGCTCCAATTATTCAGACAGCAGCGACCAGCCACCACTACCGTAAACTATCTTGAGTAGGAGCTACTGATTGTTTGGACTATCACTACACAGAGAGAGATCTTTGCATCCTCCTTCATTTAAACCGCAGGTATATGAACTATATTTATAACAGTGGCAGAAATACCCATTAGATGCACATTTATGATACTGTCGGTAAACCGATGGATATTGACACGGTTGCATAGACGTTCGATATAGATGCACATTTACAGTACTGTCGGTAAACCGATGGATATTGACAAGGTTGCATAATGTTAGATATAGATGTACATTTACATTACTGTCGGTAAACCGATGGATATTGACATGGTTGAATAGACGTTAGATAGATGCACATTTACATTACTGTCGGTAAACCGATGGATATTGACATGGTTGAATAGACGTTAGATAGATGCACATTTACATTACTGTCGGTAAACCGATGGATATTGACATGGTTGCATAGACGTTAGATAGATGCACATTTACAGTAGTCGGTAAACCGATGGATATTGACATGGTTGCATAGACGTTAGATATAGATGTACATTTACATTACTGTCGGTAAACCGATGGATATTGACATGGTTGCATAGATGTTAGATATAGATGCACATTTACAATAGTCGGTAAACAGATGGATATTGACAGGGTGGTTATAATAGACATTAGACAGACACCTTTTCACTGCAGAGAAATATAGCCAATATTATAGTTATGAAACGGACGGAGGAAGGACGGACAGAGGTAACTGAGAACACCGACAATGCAATGAAGATAACTTGTCCCCCTCCTCCCCCCAAACAACAAACTGTGTAGCTATACTCAGTTGAAATACCAAGAGCAGTCAGGAGAGATCGGAAACAACATGGTAAGAAGAGAATACTGGAAGAATTAGCCAGAGTTTACCCTGTTAACATTCACATTCCCCAGATAACAATGCTGCATGCCACATCCAATTATCTAACATTGCTGAACCGAGAGCAATGCTAGACAAACAAAAGTTAATTCCCTATATCTGGCCTTGCAATAATTACTCTCTAAATGAATCAAGCATGTGTAATATAATACAAGAGTCTAATAGACTATGTCACATACTTAGAAAAAGCACCCATAATGCATTTTATCAGCAACTTGTCGAATCTCATATATCTGATTAGTGAGAAACAATAAATGATATTATTATATTATATACCAAACTTATATAGCGCTCTTTTCATCTAAAAATAAAACGTTCAAAAGCGCTTTACAGCCTAAATATCACAAATATTGATAAAAACTTCCACATACAATGAGATAAAACAAGACAAAATAGCAAACACAATTACAATGGATTCTAAATATGCTATAAAATATTCGGATCTAAAATTGTAACAAATTAAAATATAGGTAATAATTAAATAAAATGTGTTCATTTGCAGTCTTAATCCTGATTGAGCACAGACACAGTTCGATATTTATGTTCCATATGAACATTTAAAAAGGTGTGTCTTCAAAGCCTTTTTGAAAGAATACAATGTTGTTGCACTTCTAAGATTTGATGGAAGAGAATTCCAAAGTTTTGGGGCAGCAGTCATGAAACTTCTATCTCCGTATGTGACATGTTTGCATATTTCAATGCGAGAACAAACTGAAAAGTATGTAATGGCATGTGGTGTGTTGATACCGTATGTCCAGTTGATAATGCATGGATGGAAAAGTGAATTGCTCCATGTAGCAATCAGCGTCCCAAAATCTCGGCGAACTGCGAACAAAAATAATAGAGAAATATTTTTTAATTTAATTTTAGAAATACCGTAGAACACTATTTATTCGCGAGATTTTATATTTCGCTAATTTTCGCGATCTAAGTTGACTGCAAATTCATGAATATCGTGAATAATAAAGTGTCCGAGTGTTATATCCGTAAAATTTTATATGTACATTTGATCAAAATGTTTAAAGTAAATACAGTGATCTACATAAACAGTCACCTACATCACGAATTAAACTAGGGGCCGATAAAGATATGCCGAATTGGAGTGGCGGCTAATGACCATCGATTTAGCCATAACCCGCATCACCGAATGCCTTGAACAACCCGGCTACAAGACCTACCGTCACCTTGAAGATACGGTTCTCAAGTGCGTCGCTGGTGATTCAGACTACGTGGACGATGTGAACCACGTCGTGGACTTCTAGAAGTCAGATATTGAGACCTAGCCACTGTCTACACAGCTAGAAACACAAGTTTGTTATGGCGTTTTTGGACTCTACAGAACATTGTTCTAAAACATATTCGTGTAGTCACTCATGGTAGATTACAGTAATATGTATTAACAAGTTGCGCCAAATATTTTCGGCAATTCACAAAATTTAACGCCAGTATTTCTTTTTCTATCGCAATTTAGCGACCGACAGCGGGAACGCTGAGAAATGAAATAAATCTGCTCTTAAAAGTCTCTTGTTAAAAAACACAAATAATTGTATTTCAAATAGAATAGATCGAGTATTGATAAGCATGTCATAAATCAATACTTACAGAAAGGAAAATGTAAATAGGCAAGGATACCCCTCCCAATATTCAACCGGGCCCAACGCGCCTGCATATCTCCCATAACTTAGTTTAAGTACCCCATGTCATGTACATCTCTCCCATAACTTAGTTTAAGTACCCCATGTCATGTACATCTCTCCCATAACTTAGTTTAGGTATCCCATGTCATGTACATCTCTCCCATAACTTAGTTTAGGTACCCCATGTCATGTACATCTCTCCCATAACTTAGTTTAGGTATCCCATGTCATGTACATCTCTCCCATAACTTAGTTTAGGTATCCCATGTCATGTACTACATATCTCATAACATAGTTTAGGTACCCTGTCATGACATAACTTAGTTTAGGTACCCCATGTCATGTACTACATATCTCATAACATAGTTTAGGTACCCTGTCA
Organism: Archivesica marissinica; assembly: GCA_014843695.1. Taxonomy (NCBI): domain Eukaryota; kingdom Metazoa; phylum Mollusca; class Bivalvia; order Venerida; family Vesicomyidae; genus Archivesica; species Archivesica marissinica. Next base: position 7,564,956 of record CM026386.1, on the reverse strand, counting down.
TGACATAACTTAGTTTAGGTACCCCATGTCATGTACTACATATCTCATAACATAGTTTAGGTACCCTGTCATGACATAACTTAGTTTAGGTATCCCATGTCATGTACTACATATCTCATAACATAGTTTAGGTACCCTGTCATGACATAACTTAGTTTAGGTACCCCATGTCATGTACTACATATCTCATAACATAGTTTAGGTACCCTGTCATGACATAACATAGTTTAGCTACCCCATGTCATGACATAACATAGTTTAGCTACCCCATGTCATGACATAACATAGCTTAGGTACAATGTCATGACATAACTTAGTTTAGCTACCCCATGTCATGACATAACATAGTTTAGCTACCCTGTCATGACATAACATAGTTTAGGTACCGTGTCATGACATAACTTAGTTTAGCTACCCCATGTCATGACATAACATAGTTTAGCTACCCCATGTCATGACATAACATAGCTTAGGTACAATGTCATGACATAACTTAGTTTAGCTACCCCATGTCATGACATAACATAGTTTAGCTACCCTATCATGACATAACATAGTTTAGCTACCCTGTCATGACATAACATAGTTTAGCTACCCCATGTCATGACATAACATAGCTTAGGTACCCTGTCATGACATAACATAGTTTAGCTACCCCATGTCATGACATAACATAGCTTAGGTACAATGTCATGACATAACATATTTTAGCTACCCTGTCATGACATAACATAGTTTAGCTACCCCATGTCATGACATAACATAGCTTAGGTACAATGTCATGACATAACATAGCTTAGGTACAATGTCATGACATAACATAGCTTAGGTACAATGTCATGACATAACATAGTTTAGCTACCCTGTCATGACATAACATAGTTTAGCTACCCCATGTCATGACATAACATAGTTTAGCTACCCCATGTCATGACATAACTTAGTTTAGGTACCCCATGTCATGACATAACTTAGTTTAGCTACCCCATGTCATAACTTAGTTTAGGTACCCCATGTCATGACATAACATAGTTTAGCTACCCCATGTCATGACATAACTTAGTTTAGGTAAACCATGTCATGACATAACATAGTTTAGTTACCCCATGTCATAACTTAGTTTAGCTACCCCATGTCATGACATAACATAGTTTAACTACCCCATGACATAACTTAGTTTAGGTACCCCATGTCATGACACAACTTAGTGTAGCTACCCCATGTCATGATATAACTTAGTTTAGGTACGTCATGACATAACATAGTTTAGCTACCACATGACATAACATAGTTTAGCTACCCCATGACATAACTTAGTTAGGTACCCCATGTCATGACATAACTTAGTGTAGCTACCCCATGTCATGATATAACTTAGTTTAGGTACACCCATGTCATGACATAACATAGTTTAGCTACCCCATGACATAACTTAGTTTAGGTACCCCATGTCATGACATAACATAGTTTAGCTACCCCATGTCATGACATAACTTAGTTTAGGTAAACCATGTCATGACATAACATAGTTTAGTTACCCCATGTCATAACTTAGTTTAGGTACCCCATGTCATGACACAACTTAGTGTAGCTACCCCATGTCATGATATAACTTGGTTTAGGTACCTCATGTCATGACATAACATAGTTTAGCTACCACATGACATAACATAGTTTAGCTACCCCATGTCATGATATAACTTAGTTTAGGTACCTCATGTCATGACATAACATAGTTTAGCTACCACATGACATAACATAGTTTAGCTACCACATGACATAACATAGTTTAGCTACCCCATGACATAACTTAGTTAGGTACCCCATGTCATGACATAACTTAGTGTAGCTACCCCATGTCATGATATAACTTAGTTTAGGTACACCCATGTCATGACATAACATAGTTTAGCTACCCCATGACATAACTTAGTTTAGGTACCCCATGTCATGACATAACATAGTTTAGGTACCCCATGTCATGACATAAATAGTTTAGGTACCCCATGTCATGACATAACATAGTTTAGCTACCCCATGTCATGACATAACATAGTTTAGCTACCCCATGTCATGACATAAATAGTTTAGGTACACCCATGTCATGACATAACATAGTTTAGCTACCCCATGACATAACTTAGTTTAGGTACCCCATGCCATGACATAACATAGTTTAGGTACCCTGTCATGACATAACATAGTTTAGGTACCCTGTCATGACATAACATAGTTTAGGTACCCTGTCATGACATAACATAGTTTAGGTACCATGTCATGACATAACATAGTTTAGGTACCCTGTCATGACATAACATAGTTTAGGTACCCCATGTCATGACATAACATAGTTTAGGTATTCCACTACATCTCTCGTGCACATAACACCAGTATACGTACCTAGTACCAGCATAGGTACCCGCAACAAGTACTACACCTCTCATTGCCAGGCGTTTATATTAACTGTCACATGTATAGTTAACAAACATACCCTGTAATAGCAGGAGAAAGTCCATGTATCCCACCACACCTCATTGTTTTACAAACCTATTAATACCACACAATCAATTCTTCAAGGCAAGTGTGTACATTACTTTTCAAACACGAAAATACCATTCTTATAAAACTTGGCAGACTCAACCAACATAGAAAACATAGTTCCAAGTGGGTGACATCAAGTGGCTTTGGTGTGTCCCTATCCGGATATATAACAGTTGTCGTTCATTGGAGTGAGCCGACATATAAACCTGGCCACTCATTGGAGTAAGCTGACATATAAACCTGGCCACTCATTGGAGTAAGCTGACATATAAAGGTGGCCACTCATTGGAGTAAGCTGACATATAAAGGTGGCCACTCATTGGAGTAAGCTGACATATAAAGGTGGCCACTCATTGGAGTAAGCTGACATATAAAGGTGGCCACTCATTGGAGTAAGTGGCAAGGTTCCAGTAGTTTGACATTGTGATATAGTTTTAGGTGAAGAGCTTATGTTATGTTATATTTCGGGTTTTACGCCTGCATCAACACCATTTTGGGCTATATCGCCGGCGGGCAGTTTACCTAACAACACCTTTCCTGGGCAGGCTCCAGCGGTTAACCAGTACTTGGGTGCACCAACCTCTGTAAGAAACTGCCAACTTTTTCATATAAATGAGACACGGCCTGAGCGGGGCTCGAACCCGTGACCATCCGTGATGATAGGTTACAGTGGTATACAAGTCAGCGACCTTAACCACGGAGGCGGACCGTGATTAAAGAAGAGCTGTCAGTAAATGTAGGAGAAGCTAAGTGTACTGTACAAGAATGTTAAGTGTACAAGAGTGTGATGGAAGGTGTAGTTAAGTGTACAAGAGTGTGATGGAAGGTGTAGATAAGTGTACAAGAGTGTGATGGAAGGTGTAGTTAAGTGTACAAGAGTGTGATGGAAGGTGTAGTTAAGTGTACAAGAGTGTGATGGAAGGTGTAGTTAAGTGTACAAGAGTATAATGGAAGGTGTAGTTAAGTGTACAAGCATATGATGGAAGGTGTAGTTAAGTGTACAAGAGTGTGATGGAAGGTGTAGTTAAGTGTACAAGAGTGTGATGGAAGGTGTAGTTAAGTGTACAAGAGTATGATGGAAGGTGTAGTTAAGTGTACAAGAGTGTGATGGAAGGTGTAGTTAAGTGTACACGAGTGTGATGGAAGGTGTAGTTAAGTGTACAAGAGTGTGATGGAAGGTGTAGTTAAGCGTACAAGAGTGTGATGGAAGGTGTAGATAAGTGTACAAGAGTGTGATGGAAGGTGTAGTTATGTGTACAAGAGTGTGATGGAAGGTGTAGTTATGTGTACAAGAGTGTGATGGAAGGTGTAGTTAAGTGTACAAGAGTGTGATGGAAGGTGTAGTTATGTGTACAAGAGTGTGATGGAAGGTGTAGTTATGTGTACAAGAGTGTGATGGAAGGTGTAGTTAAGTGTACAAGAGTGTGATGGAAGGTATAGTTAAGTGTACAAGAGTGTGATGGAACGTTAAGAGTTACATCTAGAAGAGTTGGCTGGAAGATATACGAGTTACTTTTAGTCTACAAATATGTGATGGAAGGAAGATGCTGTACAACATTGTTTGCAAGGGGCATAATTCATCTAAAATGTGACAAGTTTTAAGATATACACAAAACCTCCTCCCAATAGCAAACTAAGCCTATGACGAATGAGAGAATATAATCCAACACTATCATACATAATGTATATGTGTGTTTCTTATTGGTTGCCTCCCTGACACAAATCCATCATCGGATTCGGCTTTCGAATTCGTCATTGGCTTAGTCTGAAAATGTCTAAAACTACTAATGGCCATCCATGTCTGGTGAAATTCTGTCAATGTATAATTATGTATGCACAGTTAAGAGGAAAATCAAATAATAGATCTGAAATGTACAACTCCCTTGACATAAAGCATTCTATCTATTTGATCCAACTGTGAAAGCCGATTAGTTTATTCAGTGAAAGACATCTAGCTAATACCAGGGTGCATTTCCAATCTCCCACATGACTGAGCTTGCATTTCCAATCTCCCACATAACTGAGCTTGCATTTCCAATCTCCCACATGACTGAGCTTGCATTTCCAATCTCCCACATGACTGAGCTTGCATCTCCAATCTCCCACATGACTGAGCTTGCATTTACAATCTCCCACATGACTGAGCTTGCATCTCCAATCTCCCACATGACTGAGCTTGCATTTACAATCTCCCACATTACTGAGCTTGCATCTCCAATCTCCCACATGACTGAGCTTGCATCTCCAATCTCCCACATGACTGAGCTTGCAACTCCAATCTCCCACATGACTGAGCTTGCATCTCCAATCTCCCACATGACTGAGCTTGCAACTCCAATCTCCCACATGACTGAGCTTGCATTTCCAATCTCCCACATGACTGAGCTTGCATCTCCAATCTCCCACATGACTGAGCTTGCATCTCCAATCTCCCATATGACTGAGCTTGCATCTCCAATCTCCCACATGACTGAGCTTGCATTTCCAATCTCCCACATGACTGAGCTTGCATCTCCAATCTCCCACATGACTGAGCTTGCATCTCCAATCTCCCACATGACTGAGCTTGCATCTCCAATCTCCCACATGACTGAGCTGACAAAGTCTCCAAGACATTATGTAGTGTGGTAGCGAAATCATTGCGTCATGATAGAGCAGTGGATGCATGTTCGCTTCAGGTGCGAAATGTCCAGAATTCGAGCCCCGCTGGAGCAGTTACGGAGGCATTTAATTTCCACGGTGTCTCTTCTCTCTCCCTCGTGGCGATGGATTCCATCAGGAATGAGATCTCGAGAGTGATTAATATAAGTTGTAAGAAATTGTTTCGCAATCGAGCTAAATTAAATTTGTATAAACCAAATCATTGCGTTTTGAGGCATGTTGTATTTCTCGTTTCTGTACACATATTCAAGTACATGGAATTCTACTATTTCCTGGAAATTCTAAGCAGTGGCAGCTTATAGCGGAGAGTTTGCTGCAGTAATCAGTTTCTGGTATCTAACAAAGCTCAGTAGACTTTCACCACATCATAGGAGGCCTGATAGCAAATACAGTTGTCTGAACCAGTACAATTGTTATGGTAGATACAGGTAATAACACCAAAGCACAGCTTAAGGCCAAGCAATCTAGGTTCAGTATGCATCTGTGGTATACAATACAGGTACATGTAATGTTAAACAATTTCAGTCCGACACTGTAGTATACCATTAAGGTAATGCCAACTAATGCCAGGCAGATTGCATGGTATACCATACAGACAATGCCACCTAATGCCAGGCAGATCGCATGGTATACCATACAGACAATGACAACTAATGCCAGGCAGATTGCATGGTATACCATACAGACAATGCCACCTAATGCCAGACAGATTGCATGGTATACCATACAGACAATGCCAACTAATGCCAGACAGATTGCATGGTATACCATACAGACAATGACAACTAATGCCAGGCAGATTGCATGGTATACCATACAGACAATGCCAACTAATGCCAGGCAGATTGCATGGTATACCATACAGACAATGCCAGGCAGATTGCATGGTATACCATACAGACAATGCCAACTAATGCCAGGCAGATTGCATGGTATACCATACAGACAATGCCAGGCAGATTGCATTGTGTACCATACAGACAATGACAACTAATGCCAGGCAGATTGCATGGTATACCATACAGACAATGACAACTAATGCCAGGCAGATTGCATGGTATACCATACAGACAATGCCAGGCAGATTGCATGGTATACCATACAGACAATGCCAGGCAGATCGCATGGTATACCATACAGACAATGCCAGGCAGATTGCATGGTATACCATACAGCCAATGCCAGGCAGATCGCATGGTATACCATACAGACAATGTCAGGCAGATCACATGGTATACCATACAGACAATGCCAGGCAGATCGCATGGTATACCATACAGACAATGTCAGGCAGATCACATGGTATACCAAACAGACAATGTCAGGCAGATCGCATGGTATACCATACAGACAATGCCAGGCAGATCACATGGTATAACATACAGGTAATGCCAACTAATGTCAGGCAGATTGCATGGTATACCATACAGGAAATGCCAACTAATGTCAGGCAGATTGCATGGTATACCATACAGACAATGCCAACTAATGTCAGGCAGATCGCATGGTATACCATACAGACAATGCCAACTAATGCCAGGCAGATTGCATGGTATACCATACAGACAATGCCAACTAATGCCAGGCAGATTGCATGGTATACCATACAGACAATGCCAACTAATGCCAGGCAGATTGCATGGTATACCATACAGACAATGCCAACTAATGCCAGGCAGATTGCATGGTATACCATACAGACAATGCCACCTAATGCCATCAGATCGCATGGTATACCATACAGACAATGCCAACTAATGCCATCAGATCGCATGGTATACCATACAGACAATGCCAGGCAGATCGCATGGTATACCATACAGACAATGTCAGGCAGATCACATGGTATACCAAACAGACAATGTCAGGCAGATCGCATGGTATACCATACAGACAATGCCAGGCAGATCGCATGGTATACCATACAGGCAATGCCAACTAATGCCAGGCAGATTGCATGGTATACCATACAGACAATGCCAACTAATGCCAGGCAGATTGCATGGTATACCATACAGACAATGCCAACTAATGCCAGGCAGATCGCATGGTATACCATACAGACAATGCCAACTAATGCCAGGCAGATTGCATGGTATACCATACAGACAATGCCAACTAATGCCAGGCAGATTGCATGGTATACCATACAGACAATGCCAACTAATGCCAGGCAGATTGCATGGTATACCATACAGACAATGCCAACTAATGCCAGGCAGATTGCATGGTATACCATACAGACAATGCCACCTAATGCCATCAGATCGCATGGTATACCATACAGACAATGCCAACTAATGCCATCAGATCGCATGGTATACCATACAGACAATGCCAACTAATGCCATCAGATCGCATGGTATACCATACAGACAATGCCAACTAATGCCATCAGATCGCATGGTATACCATACAGACAATGCCAACTAATGCCATCAGATCGCATGGTATACCATACAGGCAATGCCACCTAATGCCAGGCAGATTGCATGGTATACCATACAGGCAATGCCAGACAGATCGCATGGTATACCATACAGACAATGCCAACTAATGCCATCAGATCGCATGGTATACCATACAGACAATGCCAACTAATGCCATCAGATCGCATGGTATACCATACAGACAATGCCAACTAATGCCATCAGATCGCATGGTATACCATACAGGCAATGCCACCTAATGCCAGGCAGATTGCATGGTATACCATACAGACAATGCCAACTAATGCCAGGCAGATTGCATGGTATACCATACAGACAATGCCAACTAATGCCAGGCAGATTGCATGGTATACCATACAGACAATGCCAACTAATGCCATCAGATCGCATGGTTACCATACAGACAATGCCAACTAATGCCATCAGATCGCATGGTATACCATACAGACAATGCCACCTAATGCCATCAGATCGCATGGTATACCATACAGACAATGCCAACTAATGCCATCAGATCGCATGGTATACTATACAGGCAATGCCACCTAATGCCAGGCAGATTGCATGGTATACCATACAGACAATGCCAACTAATGCCAGGCAGATTGCATGGTATACCATACAGACAATGCCAACTAATGCCAGGCAGATTGCATGGTATACCATACAGACAATGCCAACTAATGCCATCAGATCGCATGGTATACCATACCGACAATGCCACCTAATGCCAGGCAGATTGCATGGTATACCATACAGGCAATGCCAGACAGATCGCATGGTATACCATACAGACAATGCCACCTAATGCCATCAGATCGCATGGTATACCATACAGACAATGCCAACTAATGCCATCAGATCGCATGGTATACCATACAGACAATGCCAACTAATGCCAGGCAGATTGCATGGTATACCATACAGACAATGACAACTAATGCCATCAGATCGCATGGTATACCATACAGACAATGCCAACTAATGCCATCAGATCGCATGGTATACCATACAGACAATGCCAACTAATGCCATCAGATCGCATGGTATACCATACAGACAATGCCAACTAATGCCAGGCAGATTGCATGGTATACCATACAGGCAATGCCAGACAGATCGCATGGTATACCATACAGACAATGCCAACTAATGCCATCAGATCGCATGGTATACCATACAGACAATGCCAACTAATGCCAGGCAGATTGCATGGTATACCATACAGACAATGCCAACTAATGCCATCAGATCGCATGGTATACCATACAGACAATGCCAACTAATGCCATCAGATCGCATGGTATACCATACAGACAATGCCAACTAATGCCATCAGATCGCATGGTATACCATACAGACAATGCCAACTAATGCCAGGCAGATCGCATGGTATACCATACAGACAATGCCAACTAATGCCAGCAGATTGCATGGTATACCATACAGACAATGCCAACTAATGCCATCAGATCGCATGGTATACCATACAGACAATGCCAACTAATGCCAGGCAGATTGCATGGTATACCATACAGACAATGCCAACTAATGCCATCAGATCGCATGGTATACCATACAGACAATGCCAACTAATGCCATCAGATCGCATGGTATACCATACAGACAATGCCAACTAATGCCATCAGATCGCATGGTATACCATACAGACAATGCCAACTAATGCCATCAGATCGCATGGTATACCATACAGGCAATGCCAACTAATGCCAGGCAGATTGCATGGTATACCATACAGACAATGCCAACTAATGCCAGGCAGATTGCATGGTATACCATACAGACAATGCCAACTAATGCCAGGCAGATTGCATGGTATACCATACAGACAATGCCAACTAATGCCATCAGATCGCATGGTATACCATACAGACAATGCCAACTAAATTCAGTATGACCTTGTATTGTTTAAACTTTATTTATTTTAGAATGATATGAAGCAAGTTTTAACAACTTATATTATTCATTCTCATTAGTGCGGATGAAAGCGTAAATGTGGTAATTCATGTGGGAGGAAACCAGAGTACCCGGAGAAAACCCAGCTGTCCGATCTGGCGACCACTGTACCATTTCACATACTTCCCGGTCCGAGGATCGAACCCAGGTTGCATTGGTGAGAAGCGAGCGCGTTAACCACTGCGCTAATTGGACAGCCTACAATCTTGTAGTATACCATACATGTAATGTTATGCCAATTTCAGTCTGACATTGTAGTACACTATTAATATATGGTCAAGCAAAGCTACCAGTGGCCCATATGAGCGACGCATCCGGAAGAGATTAGTCTTTTTAGATTTTTGGAGGATAGTGCAATGATACAGACAGAGACCCATTCCAGAGTCTCCTCTGGTTCTTTTACGTGCACGGTGTACAGCACCGACACGAGACCTCGGTTTAAAGTCCCATCTGAAAGACTGTTAATTTTATTAGGGTCAGACCTTGGATCGAACCTGCGATCCCTGGATTACCAGTCCAGCGTGTTACCACTGGACTACAGATCCGTCTATATGGTCAAGCAAATTCAGTTGGGCATTTCATATTGTTGAGCATTACAAAGTTGCAAATAACCTGTGTTGCCATCCAGTGTAAAATCCGACCCAAATATATCAACAGCCGTTACATTTGTGCCCTTATGCAAGGCAATTAATTTCCATGTTGCCTCTTCTCTCTCCCTCGTGGCGATGGATTCCATCAGGAATGAGGTCTTGAGAGTGATTAATATAAGTTATAAGAACTTGTTTCGCAATCGAGCTAAAATAAATTTGTATAAACTAAATATATCAACAATGCTATTCTGGTTCTCTAAATAATCATGCACTTTCACTAAATGTCAGAAAAAATCCAGATATATATGAATTATCATACCAGACTTAAGATATCAGTTGGTAAATTGACACTAATTGCTGTAATGGACAGTGAAAAAAAAAATAATGATTGAGGTCTAATTGTAGCAAATTCTGAGGTCAATCACAGACTCAACCATCCAGAAAATTGGTTTACCTTTTAACTCAAGAAGCCAGATAATTTATCACAATACTGTTGGTGGATTCCACTTGATCAGAATTTCAGACGTAGGGTAATATCACAGAAGTTTGGGGTCTGGACAAATGGTTTTTTGTTTCTGGTTAAAAACAAAAGTTTTTCTCTTCTTTTTTTTAAAAAGAACATTTTGATACACCATAGACACTATAGATACAAATTGCTTAGGACATATCCAAGCATGTTTACGCTTGGGATCTGGACAAATGGTCCCCCCCCCCCGGTTCAAAACAAAAGTTTAACATTTTGATACACCATAGGCATGACAATATAGATACAAATTGCTTAGGCAATATCCAAAGCATGTTTATAAATTGACACCCCGTTATTGTCAGAGCACACATGGGCATATTCAGGATTTGTAGCTAGATGGGATGCTAATTGGCAATAGTTTCGCAAGGGCCGAAGGGGGCACCAGGAGTATAATGTCCGGTCCCCATTCCGTGTCTGACAAAAACACAGACCCAATCCCATGTCTGATCAACAACCATTCCCCATCCCGTGTAACAGACACCCAGACCAATCCCATGTCTGATCAACAACCATTCCCCATCCGTGTAACAGACACCCAGACCAATCCCATGTCTGATCAACAACCATCCCCATCCCGTGTAACAGACACCCAGACCAATCCCATGTCTGATCAACAACCATTCCCCATTCCGTGTAACAGACACCCAGACCAATCCCATGTCTGATCAACAACCATTCCCCATCCCGTGTAACAGACACCCAGACCAATCCCATGTCTGATCAACAACCATTCCCCATCCCGTGTAACAGACACCCAGACCAATCCCATGTCTGATCAACAACCATTCCCCATTCCGTGTAACAGACACCCAGACCAATCCCATGTCTGATCAACAACCATTCCCCATCCCGTGTCTTGACCAACAGCTGGTTCCCATTCCATGCTGCTGCTTAACAAACAGCCGGTTCCCATTCCATGTTTAACAAACAGCCGGTTCCCATTCCATGTAACAGACGCCCAGCCCTAACCCATGTCTGACCAACAGCCGGTCCCTATTCTGTGTCTGCCCCATGACATAGAGCTTCTATCAGCAGCTGTATCTACATACATAGATACACATGGGAATATTAGAACAACATCGGTGTAATATAAATGCACATGAAAAGCATTTTCCCATAATTATCATAAACACAAGTGCTAATAGCTGCCAGAATGCACAGAACATGATTATCTCTCCGGGATTATCTCTCCAATCTCTCCGGGATTATGAAGGAACAATAAAATATAATTGGTGGAAAGTGTTCCAGGTCAGGCAGTAAATGGTAACACTGTTATTTCTGTTCCAGGTCAAAATATATAATATACTTAAAGACAAAAGTTGGGTTTGAGATGTAGATATGAAGTGTACATACATTGAAGGGTTGTTTGGAGATATAGATATGAAGTTTACATACATTGAAGGGTTGGGTTTGAGATATAGATATGAAGTTTACATACATTGAAGGTTGGGTTTGAGAGGTAGATATGAAGTTTACATACATTGAAGGGTTGTTTGGAGATATAGATATGAAGAGTACATACATTGTAGGGTTGGGTTTGAGATGTAGATATGAAGTTTACATACATTGAAGGGTTGGGCTTGAGATATAGATATGAAGTTTACATACATTGTAGGGTTGGGTTTGAGATGTAGATATGAAGTTTACATACATTGAAGGGTTGTTTGGAGATGTAGATATGAAGTTTACATACATTGAAGGGTTGGGTTTGAGATGTAGATATGAAGTTTACATACATTGAAGGGTTGGGTTTGAGATATAGATATGAAGTTTACATACATTGAAGGGTTGGGTTTGAGATATAGATATGAAGTTTACATACATTGAAGGGTTGGGTTTGAGATATAGATATGAAGTTTACATACATTGAAGGGTTGTTTCAAGATGTAGATATGAAGTTTACATACATTGAAGGGTTGTTTGGAGATGTAGATATGAAGTTTACATACATTGTAGGGTTGGGTTTGAGATGTAGATATGAAACTTACATACATTGAAGCGTTGGGTTTGAGATATAGATATGAAGTTTATATACATTGAAGGGTTGGGTTTGAGATATAGATATGAAGTTTACATACATTGAAGGGTTGGGTTTGAGATATAGATATGAAGTTTACATACATTGAAGGGTTGGGTTTGAGATGTAGATATGAAGTTTACATACATTGAAGGGTTGGGTTTGAGATGTAGATATGAAGTTTACATACATTGAAGGGTTGGGTTTGAG
>CM026386.1:7484168-7550984 GCA_014843695.1 Archivesica marissinica | reverse complement strand
TATAGGTTGGTACAGTATAACCTATATAGGTTGGTACAGTATAACCTATATAGATTGGTACAGTATAACCTATATAGGTTGGTACAGTATAACCTATATAGATTGGTACAGTTTAACCTATATAGATTGGTACAGTATAACCTATATAGATTGGTACAGTATAACCTATATAGATTGGTACAGTATAACCTATATAGGTTGGTACAGTATAACCTATATAGATTGGTACAGTATAACCTATATAGGAGGTATAGTATAACCTATATGGTTGGTACAGTATAACCTATATAGATGGTACAGTATAACCTATATAGGTGGTACAGTATAACCTATATAGGTTGGTACAGTTTAACCTATATAGGTTGGTACAGTATAACCTATATAGGTTGGTACAGTATAACCTATATAGGTTGGTACAGTATAACCTATATAGGTTGGTACAGTATAACCTATATAGATTGGTACAGTATAACCTATATAGGTTGGTACAGTATAACCTATATAGGTTGGTACAGATAACCTATATAGATGGTACAGTATAACCTATATAGGTTGTACAGTATAACCTATATAGGTTGGTACAGTATAACCTATATAGGTGGTACAGTATAACCTATATAGGTTGGTACAGTATAACCTATATAGGTTGGTACAGTATAACCTATATAGATTGGTACAGTATAACCTATAGTGGTGTTTTTAGATTGGTACAGTATAACCTATATGATTGGTACAGTATAACCTATATAGGTAGGTACAGTATAACCTATATAGGTTGGTACAGTTTAACCTATATAGATTGGTTGGTACAGTATAACCTATATAGGTAGGTACAGTATAACCTATATAGGTTTGTACAGTATAACCTATATAGATTGGTAGAGTATAACCTATATAAGTTGGTACAGTATAACCTATATAGGTTGGTACAGTATAACCTATATAGATTGGTACAGTATAACCTATATAGGTTTGTACAGTATAACCTATATAGGTTGGTACAGTATAACCTATATAGATTGGTACAGTATAACCTAAATAGGTTGGTACAGTATAACCTATATAGATTGGTACAGTATAACCTATATAGGTTTGTACAGTATAACCTATATAGGTTGGTACAGTATAACCTATATAGATTGGTACAGTATAACCTATATAGATTGGTACAGTATAACCTATATAGGTTGGTACAGTATAACCTATATAGGTTGGTACAGTATAACCTATATAGGTTGGTACAGTATAACCTATATAGGTTGGTACAGTATAACCTATATAGGTTTGTACAGTATAACCTATATAGGTTTGTACAGTATAACCTATATAGATTGGTACAGTAAACCTATATAGATTGGTACAGTATAACCTATATAGATTGTACAGTATAACCTATATAGGTTGGTACAGTATAACCTATATAGGTTGGTACAGTATAACCTATATAGGTGGTACAGTATAACCTATATAGGTGGTACAGTATAACCTATATAGATTGGTACAGTATAACCTATATAGGTTGGTACAGTATAACCTATATAGGTTTGTACAGTATAACCTATATAGATTGGTACAGTTTAACCTATATAGGTTGGTACAGTATAACCTATATAGGTTGGTACAGTATAACCTATATAGTTTGGTACAGTATAACCTATATAGATTGGTACAGTATAACCTATATAGATTGGTACAGTATAACCTATATAGGTTGGTATAGTATAACCTATATAGGTTGGTACAGTATAACCTATATAGGTTGGTACAGTATAACCTATATAGTTGGTTGGTACAGTATAACCTATATAGATTGGTACAGTTTAACCTATATAGGTTTGTACAGTATAACCTATATAGGTTGGTACAGTATAACCTATATAGATTGGTACAGTATAACCTATATAGGTTGGTACAGTATAACCTATATAGGTTGGTACAGTATAACCTATATAGATTGGTACAGTATAACCTATATAGATTGGTACAGTATAACCTATATAGGTTTGTACAGTATAACCTATATAGGTTGGTACAGTATAACCTATATAGATTGGTACAGTATAACCTATATAGGTTGGTACAGTATAACCTATATAGATTGGTACAGTATAACCTATATAGATTGGTACAGTATAACCTATATAGGTTGGTACAGTATAACCTATATAGGTTGGTATAGTATAACCTATATAGGTTGGTTGGTACAGTATAACCTATATAGTTTTGTACAGTATAACCTATATAGGTTGGTACAGTATAACCTATATAGTTTGGTACAGTATAACCTATATAGGTTGGTACAGTATAACCTATATAGTTTGGTACAGTATAACCTATATAGGTTGGTACAGTATAACCTATATAGGTTGGTACAGTATAACCTATATAGGTTGGTACAGTATAACCTATATAGATTGGTACAGTTTAACCTATATAGATTGGTACAGTATAACCTATATAGATTGGTACAGTATAACCTATATAGGTTGGTACAGTATAACCTATATAGATTGGTACAGTATAACCTATATAGGTTGGTACAGTATAACCTATATAGATTGGTACAGTATAACCTATATAGGTTGGTACAGTATAACCTATATAGTTTGGTACAGTATAACCTATATAGGTTGGTACAGTATAACCTATATAGGTTTGTACAGTATAACCTATATAGGTTTGTACAGTATAACCTATATAGGTTGGTACAGTATAACCTATATAGGTTGGTACAGTATAACCTATATAGGTTGGTACAGTATAACCTATATAGTTTGGTACAGTATAACCTATATAGGTTGGTACAGTATAACCTATATAGGTTGGTACAGTATAACCTATATAGGTTGGTTGGTACAGTATAACCTATATAGATTGGTACAGTTTAACCTATATAGATTGGTACAGTATAACCTATATAGATTGGTACAGTATAACCTATATAGATTGGTACAGTATAACCTATATAGATTGGTACAGTATAACCTATATAGATTGGTACAGTATAACCTATATAGGTAGGTATAGTATAACCTATATAGATTGGTACAGTATAACCTATATAGGTTGGTACAGTATAACCTATATAGGTTGGTACAGTATAACCTATATAGGTTGGTTGGTACAGTATAACCTATATAGGTTGGTACAGTATAACCTATATAGGTTTGTACAGTTTAACCTATATAGATTGGTACAGTATAACCTATATAGGTTGGTACAGTATAACCTATATAGGTTGGTACAGTATAACCTATATAGATTGGTACAGTATAACCTATATAGATTGGTACAGTATAACCTATATAGGTTGGTACAGTATAACCTATATAGATTGGTACAGTATAACCTATATAGATTGGTACAGTATAACCTATATAAGTTGGTACAGTATAACCTATATAGATTGGTACAGTATAACCTATATAGGTTGGTACAGTATAACCTATATAGGTTGGTACAGTATAACCTATATAGGTTGGTACATTATAACCTATATAAGTTGGTACAGTATAACCTATATAGATTGGTACAGTATAACCTATATAAGTTGGTACAGTATAACCTATATAGATTGGTACAGTATAACCTATATAGGTAGGTATAGTATAACCTATATAGATTGGTACAGTATAACCTATATAGATTGGTACAGTTTAACCTATATAGGTTTGTACAGTATAACCTATATAGGTTGGTACAGTATAACCTATATAGTTTGGTACAGTATAACCTATATAGATTGGTACTGTTTAACCTATATAGATTGGTACAGTATAACCTATATAGGTAGGTATAGTATAACCTATATAGGTTGGTACAGTATAACCTATATAGGTTGGTACAGTATAACCTATATAGTTTGGTTGGTACAGTATAACCTATATAGATTGGTACAGTTTAACCTATATAGGTTTGTACAGTATAACCTATATAGATTGGTACAGTATAACCTATATAGGTTGGTACAGTATAACCTATATAGGTTGGTACAGTATAACCTATATAGATTGGTACAGTATAACCTATATAGATTGGTACAGTATAACCTATATAGATTGGTACAGTATAACCTATATAGATTGGTACAGTATAACCTATATAGATTGGTACAGTATAACCTATATAGGTTGGTACAGTATAACCTATATAGATTGGTACAGTATAACCTATATAGATTGGTACAGTATAACCTATATAGGTTGGTACAGTATAACCTATATAGGTTGGTACAGTATAACCTATATAGGTTGGTACAGTATAACCTATATAGTTTTGTACAGTATAACCTATATAGGTTTGTACAGTATAACCTATATAGGTTGGTACAGTATAACCTATATAGATTGGTACAGTATAACCTATATAGGTTGGTACAGTATAACCTATATAAGTTGGTACAGTATAACCTATATAGATTGGTACAGTATAACCTATATAGGTTGGTACAGTATAACCTATATAAGTTGGTACAGTATAACCTATATAGATTGGTACAGTATAACCTATATAGGTAGGTATAGTATAACCTATATAGATTGGTACAGTATAACCTATATAGATTGGTACAGTTTAACCTATATAGGTTTGTACAGTATAACCTATATAGGTTGGTACAGTATAACCTATATAGTTTGGTACAGTATAACCTATATAGATTGGTACTGTTTAACCTATATAGATTGGTACAGTATAACCTATATAGGTAGGTATAGTATAACCTATATAGGTTGGTACAGTATAACCTATATAGGTTGGTACAGTATAACCTATATAGTTTGGTTGGTACAGTATAACCTATATAGATTGGTACAGTATAACCTATATAGGTTGGTACAGTATAACCTATATAGATTGGTACAGTATAACCTATATAGGTTGGTACAGTATAACCTATATAGATTGGTACAGTATAACCTATATAGATTGGTACAGTATAACCTATATAGATTGGTACAGTATAACCTATATAGGTTGGTACAGTATAACCTATATAGGTTGGTACAGTATAACCTATATAGGTTGGTACAGTATAACCTATATAGGTTTGTACAGTATAACCTATATAGTTGGTACAGTATAACCTATATAGGTTGGTACAGTATAACCTATATAGATTGGTACAGTATAACCTATATAGGTTGGTACAGTATAACCTATATAGGTTGGTACAGTATAACCTATATAGGTTGGTACAGTATAACCTATATAGATTGGTACAGTATAACCTATATAGGTTGGTACAGTATAACCTATATAGGTTGGTACAGTATAACCTATATAGATTGGTACAGTATAACCTATATAGATTGGTACAGTATAACCTATATAGATTGGTACAGTATAACCTATATAGGTTGGTACAGTATAACCTATATAGATTGGTACAGTATAACCTATATAGATTGGTACAGTATAACCTATATAGGTTGGTACAGTATAACCTATATAGTTTGGTACAGTATAACCTATATAGGTTGGTACAGTTAACCTATATAGATTGGTACAGTATAACCTATATAGGTAGGTATAGTATAACCTATATAGGTTGGTACAGTATAACCTATATAGATTGGTACAGTATAACCTATATAGATTGGTTGGTACAGTATAACCTATATAGGTTGGTACAGTATAACCTATATAGGTTGGTACAGTATAACCTATATAGATTGGTACAGTATAACCTATATAGGTTGGTACAGTATAACCTATATAGGTTGGTACAGTATAACCTATATAGATTGGTACAGTATAACCTATATAGTTGGTACAGTATAACCTATATAGTTGTACAGTATAACCTATATAGGTTGGTACATTATAACCTATATAGGTTGGTACAGTATAACCTATATAGATTGGTACAGTATAACCTATATAGGTTGGTACAGTATAACCTATATAGATTGGTACAGTATAACCTATATAGGTTGGTACAGTATAACCTATATAGGTTGGTACAGTATAACCTATATAGTTGGTACAGTATAACCTATATAAGTTGGTACAGTATAACCTATATAGATTGGTACAGTATAACCTATATAGGTTGGTACAGTATAACCTATATAGATTGGTACAGTATAACCTATATAGGTTGGTACAGTATAACCTATATAGGTTGGTACAGTATAACCTATATAGGTTGGTACAGTATAACCTATATAGGTTGGTACAGTATAACCTATATAGGTTGGTACAGTATAACCTATATAGTTACAGTATAACCTATATAGGTTGGTACATTATAACCTATATAAGTTGGTACAGTATAACCTATATAGATTGGTACAGTATAACCTATATAAGTTGGTACAGTATAACCTATATAGATTGGTACAGTATAACCTATATAGGTTGGTACAGTATAACCTATATAGGTTGGTACAGTATAACCTAGATAGATTGGTACAGTTTAACTTAACCTACATACACTGAACCAAATTTCTAAACGGCCACTTGTTTTTTTACAGTATTTGGGAAAAACCTACAATCATACAATATCAATAATCATATCATCATTTAATACATTTTATTCCATATGTTTATACAACAATTCACTAATATTAAAAATGCGGCTAAAATGTAACAATGAAAACAATAAGGTCACCCTCATAACAAAAAGTCACAAATCTGAAAACATCGCTATTATGGTATTTCAATACCTCGTATGTCCCCCTTCTGCGACAATAACAGCACGACACCTCGCCCTCATTGATACAATGTATCTTTTGAGATAGAGTTGCGGAATTGTTGCCCATGCCTGCATTATGTCACGCTCTAATTCACGCATGTTAAGTTGCTGTGGTTGGGCTCTGACCTTCCTTTTCAACAGGTCCCATACATGTTCTATGGGGTTCAAATTGGGGCTTTTCGCCGGCCATGGAAGAGTTTGCACGTTGTTAGCAGCCAACATAGCCCGAGTGTTCCTGGCAACATGGCAGGGTGCGTTGTCCTGTGCCAAAATCATACCACGATTGCCATTAACATGTGGTACAAGGGCGGGTTGTAGGATATCGTTTTTGATATTTTCTGGCATTTAAGTTACCTCGAATTGGTACAATGGGTGTCCTAGTATGCATTGACACGCCAACCCAGACCATCAATGAGCCGTCTCCGTACTTATCGACCTGTACTACCCAGTTTGCGCTGTTTCGCTCGCCCCGACGGCGGTATGCTCGAACGCGTCCGTCGGCCCCACGGAGTGTAAACCTTGACTCATCCACAAATATAACATTAGACCAGTCCGCTCTCGTAAACCTGAAATGCCTTCTATCCCATGCTAACCGTGCCCGTCTCTGGTTAGAATTGGACTCTTTCGTGGTCGTCGGGCTCGTAATCCGACGGCTCTGAGACGATTACGTACAGTTTGTGCATGGATGTGGCGGTTATGTGTGCCAATAGTGACCCTTGCCATTCTGGTAGCTGGGGTGAAGCGATCCCGTAAGTGGGAAACAATAATGTACCGGTCCTGTCTGCGTGTGGTTACCCTCCCTTTAGGGCGTCGTCGGATGTCGGCTACACTTGCGGTACGTCTAAACTTTCGCCCATAGCTGCTGAATGGTGGAATGCTGTCTATTGAAATGTCGAGCAACCTGAAATGATAATAAAAGGGCCATAACTCCGAAGTTCCTAGAGTGATATTGCTGGTTATCGGACTTTCAAAATGGCTGTATAAGAATATAACATTTGATGATTTTTGACAACATTGAGGTCAACTGGTTAATTTCATCGCAAATGTGTACCTACCAGCCTAATTGTAAAAGTACCAGCATCCAGCATGCCAACAGCTCGCCCGCGTTCTTCAATGCTCATTCTCGCCATGTTTTGTGTGTTTTATATTCTGTACTAGACAGGGATTATACTACACATAAAATGGACACTTACCATGCTATGCACGTGGCCCTCGTGCCGATTTATACAAATCGGTCTCTCCTTTCCGCTTGATCAAATCTGGCAGCAGAAACGTGTTTTCTTTTTAGATATCGATTTATTATAGCGTATATAACTCCGTTGCAAATTTTATAATTTATACATATAACCATTTTCTGGAAATCGCATTTTATATATTGGCCGTTTAGAAATTTGGTTCAGTGTAGATTGGTACAGTTTAACCAACATAGGTTGGTACAGTAGAACCTATGTACAGTATAACCTATATAGGTTGGTACAGTATAACCGATATAGTTCAGTACAGTATACAACGTGTATTGGTTTACAGTATTCAGCCATACAAAGGAACAGAATAGATATAGGATGCTTCTATTTAACATATGTTGACACTCTCAAGACCTCATTCTTGATGGAATCCATCGCCACGAGTGAGAGAAGAGGCAATGTGGAATTTAAATGCCTCGCGTAAGGGCACAATCATAACGGCTACAGATGGGCGCGAAATTCGAGCCTTTCGCACCGGAACCGAACGCGCTACCACTGCTTCTATCACGACTTCCACAAAGAACAATAACCGCTCACATTGCCAGAAATAACGACATTCGCTACATGTACGTATTTTGACGATAGAACAATAGCTGCTACTGCCTTAATTAAAGTGACATATCAATCAGACAAAAAACAATTGTCACTGATCGGAGCATCATAATTATTCCAACCCTTACCAAAAAGCGGACAATCATTGTTTTTCACATCACATGTTTACGAGGAATGCATTAACGTAATTGAAGGTTTGCGTCACTTGTAGGCTTCTCCCGTCTCCCGGGATCTCTCTCCCATCTCTCGGGATCTCTGGTTAACTGTTAGGTAAGTATCGTGTGTTTGATATTGGGTTCTATTGTCTGTTATATGTTTATATACGCTACAGACTGATCAAACAAACACGACTGCTTCTTCTCTACAGTTTGCCAGCAGAGAAACTGTATTTGCCAGTCAATAGTTGGGGAGTTCTCTCTTGGATTTGTGGAGAAGTTTGAATTAGAATATAATGGTGTAGCAGGATAAAATACCACAGATTTTGCTTGAAAGTCTGAGAAAATGTGTGTTTAGTTATTATAATAAAGTATTCTAAGAATTGTGTTTTGTGGGTATGTATGAAGTTTTATGTTAATTAACTTTATATAAAGATTGGAATCAGCAATTTTATGTTTTATTTCATGCGTTTTCTTTGGTATAGAGCTTTTATACTTTACAGCGAAACATGGGAACATAATTAGTGACATACAATGTTTTAGTGTCTGTCAACATACGTACACTTTCCCACTCGACATATGTACACTTTCCCACTCAACATATGTACACTTTCCCATTCGACATATGTACACTTTCCCACTCAACATATGTACACTTTCCCATTCGACATATGTACACTTTCCCACTCGACATATGTACACTTTCCCACTCGACATATGTACTTTCCCACTCGACATATGTACACTTTCCACTCGACATATGTACACTTTCCCACTCGACATACATACACTTTCCCACTCAACATATGTACTTTCCCACTCGACATATGTACACTTTCCCACTCAACATATGTACTTTCCCACTCGACATATGTACACTTTCCCACTCGACATATGTACTTTCCCACTCGACATATGCACACTTTCCCACTTGACATATGTGTACTTTCCCACTCGACATATGCACACTTTCCCACTCGACATATGTACACTTTCCCACGCGACATATGTACACTTTCCCACGCGACATATGTACACTTTCCCACGTGACATATGTACACTTTCCCACTCAACATATGTACACTTTCCCACTCGACATATGCACACTTTCCCACTCGACATATGTACACTTTCCCACTCAACATATGTACACTTTCCCACTTGACATATGCACACTTTCCCACTCGACATATGTACACTTTCCCACTCGACATATGTACACTTTCCCACTCGACATATGTACACTTTCCCACTCGACATATGTACACTTTCCCACTCGACATATGTACACTTTCCCACTCGACATATGTACACTTTCCCACTTGACATATGTACACTTTCCCACTCGACATATGTACACTTTCCCACGCGACATATGTACACTTTCCCACTCAATTTATTAGTGACACCATTTAACTACGATCTTCTAGTATCAATTAATTGTAATGTTCTAGTACCATTTAACTGTAATGTTCTAGCACCATTTAACTGTAATGTTCTAGTACCATTTAACTGTAATGTTCTAGTACCATTTAACTGTAATGTTCTAATACCATTTAACTGTAATGTTCTAATATAACGAGCTTTAACAACTTATTTATATCTTGTTGACGTGGATGAAAGTGTGCATGTTGTCGATCGTGTGGGAGGCAATTGGAGTACCCAGAGACAACCTACCTGCCTGATCTGACGAGCAACCGTACCATCTCTTGTATGCATAAATGTATCATCAAAGTTCTTAGTATAGACTATTTTGCTGTATAAAAGAGTACATGTTGATATTACTTTAATTTAAGCACAAAAAATGATATACTAGTGGTATAATATTTCAAAACATTGCAAGAAGAACTAGAGGATAGGATAGCACTCAGAGAGATGCAAGCCCCCACGCTAGAGACCTAGAGATACAAACCTCCCATGCTACAGATGCAAGCCCCCATGCTAGAGATACAAACCTCCCATGCTAGAGATGCAAGCCCCCACACTAGAGATGTAAGCCCCCATGCTAGAGATGCAAGCCCCCATGCTAGAGACCTAGAGATACAAACCTCCCATACTAGAGATGCAAGCCCCCATGCTAGAGATGCAAGCCCCCATGCTAGAGATGCAAGCCCCCACACTAGAGATGTAAGCCCCCATGCTAGAGATGTAAGCCCCCATGCTAGAGATGCAAGCCCCCATGCTAGAGATGCAAGCCCCCATGCTAGAGATGTAAGCCCCCACGCTAGATATACAAACCTCCCATGCTAGAGATGTAAGCCCCCATGCTAGAGATGCAAGCCCCCATGCTAGAGATGTAAGCCCCCACGCTAGATATACAAACCCCCATGCTAGAGATGTAAGCCCCCACACTAGAGATGTAAGCCTCCATGCTAGAGATGTAAGCCCCCACACTAGAGATGTAAGCCTCCATGCTAGAGATGCAAGCCCCCACACTAGAGATGTAAGCCTCCATGCTAGAGATGTAAGCCTCCATGCTAGAGATGTAAGCCTCCATGCTAGAGATGTAAGCCTCCATGCTAGAGATGCAAGCCCCCATGCTAGAGATGCAAGCCCCCATGCTAGAGATGTAAGCCCCCACGCTAGATATACAAACCTCCCATGCTAGAGATGTAAAGCCTCCACACTAGAGATGCAAACCTCCCATGCTAGAGATGTAAGCCCCCATGCTAGAGATGCAAGCCTCCATGCTAGAGATGCAAGCCCCCATGCTAGAGATGCAAGCCCCCATGCTAGAGATGCAAGCCCCCATGCTAGAGATGTAAGCCCCCATGCTAGAGATGTAAGCCCCCATGCTAGATATGCAAGCCCCCATGCTAGATATACAAACCTCCCATGCTAGAGATGTAACCCCCATGCTAGAGATGCAAGCCCCCATGCTAGAGATGCAAGCCTCCATGCTAGAGATGTAAGCCCCCACGCTAGAGATGCAAGCCTCCCATGCTATTGATACAAACCCCACGCTAGAGATGTAAGTCCCCCCCCCACGCTAGAGATGCAACCTCTGGACTATAAACATTTTAAATGTAAAGTGTGCTATATTTTCTTTTGTGCCATTGAAAAGAATTAATGTACTACATCAGGCATGTTTAAAGTTAGCATGGATGCCTTTGGCCTCCACACAATTTAACTACGCCCAATGTAGTTCATACCCCAATGAAAACTATAACATGCGATTCTTTCTTTAAATGGCTTGTCGTCATCAATGCAACCCAGGTTCGATCCTCGGACCGGGAAGTAAGTGGTATGGTACGATGGTCACCAGATCGGACAGGTGGGTTTTCTCCGGGTACTCCGGTTTCCGAATGACCACATATATGCTTTCATCCACGCCAACGAGAGTGATTAATATAAGTTGTTAAAACTTGCTTCGCAATCGTTGTAAAATAAATAAAGTTTAAATGGGGGGAGGAATGGGTTCGTCCTGGACCCAAGGACCACCCTTTGATCGAAGAAAATCCATCGTAGTAATCCTACTCACAGATAAACAAACAACCAAACAACCAAACAAACAACCAAACAACCAAACAACCAAACAAACAAACAGACAGACAAACAAACAGACAGACAGACAGACAGACAAACAAACAATGACATAAACGAAGATCTACCGATAGCCTCCTTAGTGGCGGTGGAAGTGCAAGAAAATCCATCGTAGTAACCTTGTACATAAGCCTACTTACAGACAAACAAACACAATAACCAAACAAACAAACAGACAAACAAACAGACAGACAGACAGACAGACAAACAAACAGACAAACAAACAAAATAACCAAACAAACAACCAAACAAACAAACAAACAAACAGACAAATAAACAACCAAACAAACAAACAAAATAACCAAACAACCAAACAAACACACAAACAAACAAACAAACAAACACAATAACCAAACAAACAACCAAACAAACAAAATAACCAAACAAACAACCAAACAAACAAATAAACAGACAAACAACCAAACAACCAAACAACCAACCAACCAACCAACCAAACAAACAAACAAACAACCAAACAAACAACCAAACAACCAAACAAACAAACAGACAAACAAACAACCAAACAAACAAACAGACAAACCAAAAATGACATAAACGAAGACCTACCGATGGCCTCCTTGTTGGAGATAACAATATGACTTTTCTTTAATTTCATGTTATTTACCACAGCACCTGAACATTTATAATTCCTTCATCATAGCAAATCACCAGGGCAAAGACAACCCAGGGGTCAGAAGTGATTATCTACTGAAGTTTATTGCCATTCATGTAATGCTTGTCCTGTAAGATTATCATCTACTCTATCATGTAATGATGGCTTCCACGTTTCATCTGGCAGTTGTTACGGTGTGCCATCCACTCTCTACAGGCAGGTATTTGTGGGAGCTGGCAGATAATCTCTGTTAGGTCTTTTAGTGAAGTAATGAGGTAGCTCCAACCTGAAGTGATTGTTGATAAACAATTGTTCTATGTGCCCAGTTATCATTGCTTTTGTCTTATTTCTCAGGCAGATTGTGTTTATCACTGTTTATAATAGCAGCAAGTATTTTACTTATCAGTGCCATTATAGGTTTTCTTAGAATATGTTATACATCAGAATATTCTCATATGTATATGTGTGTAATTTGTTCTTGTAATGACATGAAAAGGAAAATAAAAATATTAATATAAAAAAAAGAAGAATATTCTCATACACTCGGAAGTAGCCCCTTTCAGGTTAAATGTCTGCTTTGTGTTCAACAAAATGCAAAGCTTCCCCCAATGGAACCTCTTACCAGCTTTTCTTCATTGCTCCATATAAATATTTTAAGTTTTCCACCTTTGGAGAAGTTTAGAGAAGTTGTTGTAATGTTTGGCTGTAAGATCAATGGTTTGTAATTAGGTGGCATAAGTTTGACAATATTGACTTGCGACTCATCAGGAAGATTAATTATGTTTGTAAGCCTCCAACCATTCCTATGTCTGATTGACAGTGTGTAAACAAGGCATACGTCTGTAAATACAGCTTCCGTAGGCATGAGCGACCATTTAAACAAGGCATACGTATGTAAATATAACATCCGTAAACATCAACTTCATCATGATGTATGT
The DNA here is from genome assembly GCA_014843695.1 of Archivesica marissinica. Classification (NCBI taxonomy): domain Eukaryota; kingdom Metazoa; phylum Mollusca; class Bivalvia; order Venerida; family Vesicomyidae; genus Archivesica; species Archivesica marissinica. The sequence goes on along the minus strand of CM026386.1, from coordinate 7,537,242 downwards.
ATTAATATATATCCATACGATTTCCAAAATGTCCCAGAATGTCAGCACCCTCTATCTATGTGCATAAGATTTCCCAGAATGTCAGCACCCTCTCTATCTATGTGCATAAGATTTCCCAGAATGTCAGCACCCTCTATCTATGTCCATAAGATTTCCCAGAATGTCAGCACCCTCTCTATGTCCATAAGATTTCCCAGAATGTCAACACCCTCTCTATCAATGTCCATAAGATTTCCCAGAATGTCAGCACCCTCTCTATCAATGTCCATAAGATTTCCCAGAATGTCAGCACCCTCTCTATCAATGTCCATAAGATTTCCCAGAATGTCAGCACCTCTCTGTTAAGTGTTTTAATTACTAATTATTTATTATACCAGTATACATTCTTCATTTTAAATGGATATCCAAAAGATGAGTAGTTTGTAAGCCTGAGAGATTTGTGAAACATTGACTTGTTGTCATTGACAACGGTCCATTACTACCCCTGGATACTTCCTAAATGTCCTCTTAAGTGATTTCCTGGTTGTATCCATTTTTCCCATCGTATAATTATTAATTATTAAATTACTATATCGTGACAGGTTATCGTAATCTATAAAAATATTTTATCAATTAATTAACATGATTTTTATAAATCAAATTTATCATACCCGCAACATCTGGTTAGGGAACAACAGTAAAAACAAAGGAATCCGACTAAAACAGTGGTAGTCAATGTGTCCAGTTAACATACCGGAAGTTTGCCGGGCAAATGCAAGTTCACTTCAAATGCGAAAAGGCCCGGAAGTCACGCCCAGATATAACCATTACGATTATGCATTTAAATTGTACATTTCCTCTTGTCTTGTCTTTGTGGTGATGGATTCATCTCAAGAGTGATTAATACAAGTTGTTGGAACTTGTTTCGCAGTCGAGCTTGAATAAAATAAAAAATAAAAATAAGAATCCTGATATTTGCTAGACTGGCACTCGACACAGTCTATGACAATTTTTCTATGATTACGCGGTACTAAATACACGTTTGTAGAGGATGTTTTGGCAAGCGTGTGCGGCAGCATGTGCTTGTGCGGTGTTGTCACTCAGCGGATCAGCATTTATTAACGTGCATTATATTCCCAGTGTGATGACAAGTCTGTCTCCCAGGCATCTGTTCTAGACACTGTTTAAAGGTGATCTGTGTTGTGGATTGTTTGTCCTATAATTATGACTGTGTAAACTTATGTATTGGTTTTATACAAATTTGTTATTCCAGTCTTTGAAAGCAGTGTAATAACACATTTTATTTTACACTGCTTTGCAGGTGTCGTACCTGGCAACTGCATGTTGAAATGTTGTCAACGCGAACGTTTTGAGTCACAAACTGTCGGTGACGTAATTTATTACGTCTTCTGTGATGTCATTTATGGTCATCTAAACACGACATTCTGGCGTCAGTTAGCCCGCTCTTGCATCGTTTTCTATCATAACACTTTTCAACATAATATTATGGATAGATAGATAGATAGATTCTTTATTATCCTCCATTATAGGAGAGCTATCACATACATGTATAATAGAGATACATTTACAATATTACAACTATTACCGAATACGAACAAACATTGTGATATCATAGAAGAACTATATATATAAATTTTCTTTCGTTCTAATCCCTTTCAGTCTACTGCTGTTAAATTATATGTAAAATGTTCATTTCTTGGTTACATGTACAAATACTGAAATAAATGATGTTTAAACTAACCTAAAATAAAAAGAATGTTAAACTTTGTAAATTTAAGTGAATAGAGAATGATCGAATAGTATTTCACTGGTGAACATAGAAAGCTATTGTTGTCACCCCTGGTGAGCACCACTGGTGAACATAGAAAGCTATTGTTGTCACCCCTGGCGAGCACCATTGGTGAACATAGAAAGCTATTGTTGTCACCCCTGGCAAGCACCACTGGTGAACATAGAAAGCTATTGTTGTCACCCCTGGCGAGCACCATTGGTGAACATAGAAAGCTATTGTTGTCACCCCTGGCAAGCACCACTCGTGAACATAGAAAGCTATTGTTGTCACACATGGCGAGCACCACTGGTGAACATATAAAGCTATTGTTGTCACCCATGGCGAGCACCACTGGTGAACATAGAAAGCTATTGTTGTCACCCATGGCGAGCACCACTGGTGAACATATAAAGCTATTGTTGTCACCCATGGCGAGCACCACTCGTGAACATAGAAAGCTATTGTTGTCACCCATGGCGAGCACCACTCCTGATAATAATTCTTTCAATGTACATTAGGTGAAATACAATTCGATAATTCACTGAAACAAACAAATATATTGTCTTGGTATTGCAAACAAACACCATTTACTAACGGAAAATAATTGTTGAAATTTTAATGGCAAAATGTGTAGTAGGATTTACTGTACATAACATTTCCAATTTTATCATATTTTTTATTAGTTTATAAAAATTTATTTTAGCTCGATTGCAAAACAAGTTCTTACAGCTTATATCAATCACTCTCGAAACCTCATTCCTGATGGAATCCATTGTCACGAGCGAGAGAGAAGAGGCAGTGTGAAATTTAAATGCCTTGTGCCTAAGGGCACAATCGTAACAGCTCCAGTGTGGCTCGAACTCTGGGTCTTTTACACCTGAAGCGAACGCGCTATCATGACTTCCTATATTTTTTTTATTCCATACCATATAGCTAGTGGCGTTTTAAATATGGAGGGAAACAAATGAGAGTGTGATAAGAAATAGCCAAACAACATTAACATGTCTCCGATGATGCTAACATGTCTCCGATGATGCTCTAACTAACCCACTGGAGCTTTCACAATTGTGATGAAATTCTTCTGGATGTTAGTTAATGCATGGGTCATTAGTGTGTGTTATTTACACTTCCCTAAGCACCATAAAACCTGATTCAATCCTAAAACAAGAGCAGTCCAAGATTAACAAACCTCTGCAACAACCAACTGAACATAGAGAATTTATCAATACAATCTTCATCCGTTATGGCCAATTCCGTTGGACCCAACAAAATGCTTCGACATAACCGAAGTTTGACATAACGAAATTCGATATAAACGGAGCCAGTAATATGTAAAATGAAATGGGACTTGATCCGACTTCGAGATAACCGACTTTGACATAGTGGATGCAGATTGTATGTATATTTATCCTACCTTCATGCGTAATATAGGTAAAAACCGGCCTGCCTAATAAACGTTGATTTAAAAGTCGATGCCTAATAAACCTTTCGTGACGTCATAATGCTGCATGTATGATGTCATAATGCTGCGTGTATGATGTCATAATGCTGCGTGTATGATGTCATATGTACACAGATGGTATGATAAACTTCAGGTCATAATATTTGGTACCCTTTCCTTGCTAAGCCGAATATTAGGTTACTGTCATATACATTTTGAATTATTAGGCTCGTCTCCGAAAAATACAAGGCTCGGTAGATCCTGGCCTTGTATATTTTCTCCAACTCGCCTAATAAATTAAAATTTATAAGACAGTAACCTAATATTCTCTATATATAATAATATAAACCTGGCAAGCTAACAAATCGCAGAAATTAAAGTTTAAACTTTATTTATTTTACAACGATTGTGAAGCAAGTTCTGATAGGAAGGAAGTCGTGATAGCGCAGTGGATGCGCGTTCGCTTCAGGTGCGAAAGGTCCGGAGTTCGAGCCCCGCTGGAGCCGTTACGATTGTGCCCTTAGGCAAGGCATTTAAATTCCACGTTGCCTCTTCTCTCTCCCTCGTGGCGATGGATTCCATCAGGAATGAGGTCTCGAGAGTGATTAAATATAAGTTGAAAGAATTTGTTTCACAATCGAGCTAAAATAAATTTGTATAAACTAAGCAAGTTCTAACAACTTATATTAATCACTCTCGTTGGCGCGGATGAAAGTGCATCTGTGGTCATTCGCGTGGGAGGAAACCGGAGTACCCGGAGGAAACCCACCTGTCCAATCTGAGGACCGCCGTACCATCTCACATACTTCCTTGTCTGTGTGTCGCTTTATTATCTCTGGCTGGGTTGATTGACAGCTCGCGTCGTGTTATTTGGTACGACAGCATTGGAACGACAATCTAAATGTCCGCGTGTGAATTCCTACAAACAACTAGAGGTAATAGTGGGACAATTATGTCTAGTCTTCCATTGTAATCTAGGGGTCATGTAATCTAGGGGTCATGTAATCTAGGGGTCATGTAATATAGGGGTCATGTAATCTAGGGGTCATGTAATATAGGGGTCATGTAATATAGGGGTCATGTAATATAGGGGTCATGTAATATAGGGGTCATGTAATATAGGGGTCATGTAATCTAGGGGTCATGGAACATAGGGGTCATGTAATATAGGGGTCATGTAATATAGGGGTCATGGAACATAGGGGTCATGTAATATAGGGGTCATGTAATATAGGGGTCATGGAACATAGGGGTCATGTAATATAGGGGGACCTGTAATCTAGGAGTCATGGACATGTAATCTAGGGGGACCTGTAATCTAGGAGTCATGGACATGTAATCTAGGAGTCATGGACATGTAATCTAGGAGTCATGGACATGTAATCTAGGGGGACCTGTAATCTAGGAGTCATGGACATGTAATCTAGGAGTCATGGACATGTAATCTAGGAGTCATGGACATGTAATCTAGGGGGACCTGTAATCTAGGAGTCATGGACATGTAATCTAGGAGTCATGGACATGTAATCTAGGAGTCATGGACATGTAATCTAGGGGGACCTGTAATCTAGGAGTCATGGACATGTAATCTAGGAGTCATGGACATGTAATCTAGGAGTCATGGACATGTAATCTAGGAGTCATGGACATGTAATCTAGGAGTCATGGACATGTAATCTAGGAGTCATGGACATGTAATCTAGGAGTCATGGACATGTAATCTAGGAGTCATGGACATGTAATCTAGGAGTCATGGACATGTAATCTAGGAGTCATGGACATGTAATCTAGGAGTCATGGACATGTAATCTAGGAGTCATGGACATGTAATCTAGGAGTCATGGACATGTAATCTAGGAGTCATGGACATGTAATCTAGGAGTCATGGACATGTAATCTAGGAGTCATGGACATGTAATCTAGGAGTCATGTAATATAGGGGTTATGTAATCTAGGGGACATGTAATCTAGGGGGACATGTAATCTAGGGGTCATGTAATCTTGGGGACATGTAATCTAGGGGACATGTAATCTAGGTGTCATGCACATGTAATCTAGGAGTCATGGACATGTAATCTAGGAGTCATGGACATGTAATCTAGGAGTCATGGACATGTAATCTAGGAGTCGTGGACATGTAATCTAGGAGTCATGTAATATAGGGGTTATGTAATCTAGGGGACATGTAATCTAGGGGGACATGTAATCTAGGGGTCATGTAATCTAGGGGACATGTAATCTAGGTGTCATGGACATGTAATCTAGGTGTCATGTAATCTAGGGTTCATGTCATCTAGGGGTCATGTACTGGACCAACACATGAGAGTTAATCTGCGGTCACGTATATGTACATCTCTATAAGGTCTGACCTCTAGCTCTGTGATGGTGGATCATTGAACACAATTATCTCTGTGATGGTGGATCATTAAACCCAATTTTACTAACTATTCACATTTTTCCAAATCAAATGTTTCCAAATTGTAGAATCTAAAATGAACATTTGCAACAGTTTCAGCATAATTCTAATTGATTGCAGATGATATTTATACCCGGCTTATAGCGTCTGATATTGACCAAAAACACGAGACAATTAGTACAAGATATAAACATGGCACCCAAAACTTCCAAACTTGCTTCATAACAGAAATAAAGAGAATTTTTGCCGTCATTTAGAGCAATTAGTTGTACTGCATAGCATCATATTTTGACAGATTTAATAGCTCTTTGATAACTCTGATAGTGACTACTGGTTCCCACGTGGTCCCTGTAAGAGAAGAGAGACCCACTAGACTCTGAAAAACTAGTTTCCTCAAAACACATAAACACTGTTGGATAATTTCCATACTTATTCATTGTTGAGTACTGTACAACTATAGTACTATTGATAGTGGTTGTTTCTTGACTACTGTAAAGTTGGTATTATCGGTGGTTGTTTCTTGACTACTGTAAAGTTGGTATTATCGGTGGTTGTTTCTGGACTACTGTAAAGTTGGTATTAGCGGTGGTTGTTTCTGGACTACTGTAAAGTTGGTATTATCGGTGGTTGTTTCTTGACTACTGTAAAGTTGGTATTATCGGTGGTTGTTTCTTGACTACTGTAAAGTTGGTATTATCGGTGGTTGTTTCTGGACTACTGTAAAGTTGGTATTATCGGTGGTTGTTTCTGGACTACTGTAAAGTTGGTATTATCGGTGGTTGTTTCTTGACTACTGTAAAGTTGGTATTATCGGTGGTTGTTTCTGGACTACTGTAAAGTTGGTATTATCGGTGGTTGTTTCTTGACTACTGTAAAGTTGGTATTATCGGTGGTTGTTTCTGAACTACTGTAAAGTTGGTATTATCGGTGGTTGTTTCTGGACTACTGTAAAGTTGGTATTATCAGTGGTTGTTTCTGGACTACTGTAAAGTTGGTATTATCGGTGGTTGTTTCTGGACTACTGTAAAGTTGGTATTATCGGTGGTTGTTTCTTGACTACTGTAAAGTTGGTATTATCGGTGGTTGTTTCTTGACTACTGTAAAGTTGGTATTATCGGTGGTTGTTTCTGGACTACTGTAAAGTTGGTATTATCGGTGGTTGTTTCTGGACTACTGTAAAGTTGGTATTATCGGTGGTTGTTTCTGGACTACTGTAAAGTTGGTATTATCAGTGGTTGTTTCTGGACTACTGTAAAGTTGGTATTATCGGTGGTTGTTTCTGGACTACTGTAAAGTTGGTATTATCAGTGGTTGTTTCTTGACTACTGTATAGTTGGTATTATCGGTGGTTGTTTCTTGACTACTGTAAAGTTGGTATTATCGGTGGTTGTTTCTTGACTACTGTATAGTTGGTATTATCGGTGGTTGTTTTAATTTTTATTTACCGGAATTTGTTTATTGTACAAATCACCGCAAATTTATCATCTAGAGATCTATTCAGTAATATTTTATTCTTAGAATTCATAAAAATCCACATGTTGAGAACATAAAATTTCAGCAATTAGATAATTCACTATGCAATGTCTAGTTAGAGGAACATTGAAATGAAGCCATTTGTCTCTGTGCAATTTCATGTTTGTCTTTATGCAATATATGACACACAAGTTATAACACCTGCTCCTCACATTCTACTCCTGAAAATCGTATGAAATCTTGAAGATACTAAAATGATACTTAAATTGAAATAAACTGAAATGAAGAAATGTTGGGATATTACATTAGTAGAACTTTGTTTGCTTGGAAATGAAATGAGGCCAGGGAGAGGGGAGTGGTGAAAACGCCGATATATGATGTATAATGACTAGAGAGCCATTACAAACCTCCACTAACTTCAATTAATTGCCTTAAAATAAACTACTCGTAGATTCAATGAACGTGTGTGATCATGGTAACCTCTAATCCGGTCAGTGATCAATCCAGCAGTGTTCTCAATTACTGTTGCCTCATTGAATTCCTCTCATCAAATATCCGTCCCCAACCAACTATCGAGAATGAGGTCAGCAATTGTTGGCAGTATAAAGTCATCCCAAAATTCTTTCGTATTGTCACCCCCGCCTGACGCAGGTTCGATACCCGTCTGACGCAGGTTCGATACCCGTCTGACTCTAATGAAATTAACAGTCTTTCAGATGGGACGTTAAACTGAGGTTTCGTGTCGGTGCTTTACATTGAGCATGTAAAAGAACCAGAGGAGACTCTGGAATGGGTCTCTATCTGTATCATTGCACTATCCTCCAAAAATCTAAAATGACTAATCTCTTCAGGAGACGTCACTCATATGGGCAACTGTTAGAAGTGGGCATGCAGAACCAATCGGATTGTTACCAGCTGGTTGATGATGGTAAACAAGAGGCATACAAATGTATATTCATTTTATGCAAACTTATATTGGAACCTCGCTGTATGTTTGTGACCGTCTGCTCGTCTGCTCGTCTGCTCGTCTCCAAACCTTTGTTCATTTAACTCTGCAAGAGAAGCATCACTCACTTGCCGCCGAAAAACGGCACTCCAGTTCGCGTTATAGATATGATTTCTAAAATTAAATAAAAAATATTATCTAAAAATGTTTTCGCTGTTGTTCACCGAATTATGTTGTTTATTGATTTATTTCGCAGTTGGTCAACGAATAAGTTTTGTTTTAGCTTTTCCTTGCCAAATTATTGGTGCAGCATCACTGCATCTATATTGTCACTTGGTGGATTGATCCAGTTCCAATAATTATTGCAGATTCAGTAGCAGATTTCAGGTTATTCATCATCTCGGCATTCTATGCGTAGGATTCTCCATCGCATCACTGTAATTTCTCTAGAACATGGTTGAACTTGGAACGTTTAACTGTTGTCAATGTGTTGTGGTAGGCATTACTCACACAAAAAATCATATTTAATGGGGGGAAATATAAATTGACAGCAGCAGGGGGTTGGGTTGTTAAAGCCCTTAAGCCCACCCTAGACCTGCCACTGCTGATGTTTCTATTTGATTCCGGTAAACCAAGATGTTCACTATGCTTGCTGTATAGTATGAGAAGTAGTGAAACTAGCAGTAGGTTGACAAATAGTGAAACTAGCTGTAGGTAGAGAAGTAGTGAAACTAGCTGTAGGTTGAGAAGTAGTGAAACTAGCTGTAGGTAGAGAAGTAGTGAAACTAGCTGTAGGTAGAGACATAGTGAAACTAGCTGTAGGTAGAGAAGTAGTGAAACTAGCTGTAGGTAGAGAAGTAGAGAAACTAGCTGTATATAGAGAAGTAGAGAAATTATCTGTAAGTTGAGAAGTAGAGAAACTAGCTGTAGGTAGAGAAGTAGAGAAATTATCTGTAGGTTGAGAAGTAGAGAAACTAGCTGTAGGTTGAGAAGTAGAGACACTAGCTGTAGGTTGAGAAGTAGAGAAACTAGCTGTAGATAGAGAAGTAGAGAAATTATCTGTAGGTTGAGAAGTAGAGAAACTAGCTGTAGATAGAGAAGTAGAGAAATTATCTGTAGGTTGAGAAGTAGTGAAACTAGCTGTAGGTAGAGAAGTAGTGAAACTAGCTGTAGGTTGAGAAGTAGAGAAATTAGCTGTAGGTAGAGAAGTAGAGAAACTAGCTGTAGGTTGAGAAGTAGAGAAATTAGCTGTAGGTTGACAAGTATTGAAACTAGCTGTAGATAGAGAAGTAGTGAAACTAGCTGTAGATAGAGAAGTAGAGAAACTAGCTGTAGGTTGAGAAGTAGTGAAACTAGCTGTAGGTTGAGAAGTAGTGAAACTAGCTGTAGGTAGAGAAGTAGTGAAACTAGCTGTAGGTAGAGAAGTAGTGAAATTAGCTGTAGGTCCTTGCATACTATGACCAGGTTAACACTAAGTGAGCACTGACATTCTGTGATTAGTAGAGTATTCCATGATTGACTGGTAATCACAAGTAATACAGAACCAGTGGGAGGGTGAGAAATAACTGCTAGTGTGGCATGTTGGTACCAGGCCAGGGATTAGGAGAGGTCAAAACAGTGACTTGCCATGCTGGTACCAGGCCAGGGTTCAGTATAGGTCAACACAATGGTATCTTATACTTGTCATACCAAATTATTGATAACAAATAAATCTGTATGAATAGTTTATTATTTAATGTTGTTTTCTATAGGTTGCAACAACATTAAATTGCAGGGAGGTATATAGTGTTTGGGCCATCTGTCCGTTCATCTGGCCTCAATTACCTACATCCTATTGTTGGTTTACATTGAAACCTAATCTGTATTTGTTGAACTGTGTAGCAGCCAACGTTGGCAATCGACCGGTCAATAAGAGTATTGACCGGGCCGGTGGTCAATACTGGTCAATACCGGTCAATACTGGTCAATACTGGTCAATACCGGTCAATACTGGTCGATTGAAAATTTGGCTCAAATATGCACTTACAGTGTCCACTTAATTATTCTTAAAGTGTTAGTAGTGTGTTATAGTTTATTTTCTTATATAGTAAATCATAAAATATTGATCATTGAATGTTTTTTAGTGAATATTGTTAAATATAATTAAATACTTTTTAGTGAATAGCAATATTATAGCATATACCAATTACCATATACTTATTTGTTCAGTGATCAATACTTGTACACATGGTCATAACTATGCCTAAGATGCTAGTTAATATACTCCCAAGGTATGTGAAATAGCTATACAAGCAGTGGGACCCTTTCAACAACATCTCAACAAAATTAATTTAATTACACACACTTATTACATTGGGGTATACATGAGGCAGTCAAACATGAAACGAAACAAGACATACTTACAAAGTACAAACAGGTTTAGAAATAGAATATTCCCTTTGCAGAAGTGTTATTCACACACAGGCTGCCCTAGCAGTTCTGCGACAATAGAACGTGTGTTCTCGAACTTTGGACTCATTCAGACAAAACTAAGGAACAGACTTTGTCTACAGAAGGCAGCCAAACTAGTGTTTTGCTACCGGTTCCTACGTGGAAATGAGGATCTTGATGACTGGTAGAGTGACTAGACTAGAGTGACTACTCACTAGACTGAGTGACTAGAGTTTGTTTGTGTGACTTTGTAAAAGACAGGTGACTACTGTAAAGACAGTTAAGAGGTATTTGCATAAATAAACATTAATATATGTATGCTTATTTATAGTATTGTGCATGTCTGTTTAAATAAAAATTAAATGTGAAATTCTTACTTAATAATACCATCTATACTAGAATATGAATACGCTTGGTTGCTCAAGGAAACAAGGCTAGAAAAGTTGTTTCACTTGGTTTATACCAATTTATTTAAGCTCGATTGTGAAAGAAGTTCTAAGATTAATCAAGCTCAAGTCTCAACGCTTGCTTCACTTGCTTGAGTTGCTTCTGCATGACATATTTAATGATTTTAGTAATGATCAGCAATTGACCACCTGAATCGACCAGCAAATATATGCCACTTTGTGAGTATTGACCATACCCAATAGGGTATTACAATCACATGAACAGCCCAAAGGTAGCAACACACATTATTGCACAATGCAGAGTATAATGATTGACTAAAATCATAAATTCTTTGTTGAATTTAGTATTGACCACCAATTGACCAGTATTTACCACTTTGTGAGTATAATATTATTGACCACTTCGTGAGTATTGACCCTATAGAGTACAATAATCACATAAATATATTCTCAATACAACCCAAAGTTAGTAACACACATTATAGCACAATGCAGAGTATATAAAACCATTAAATAATGTTTTATTTAATATTGACCACCAATCGACCAGTATTGACCAGTATTGACCACTTTGGGAGTATTGACCGGGGCGGTTTTAACCGGTTAAAACCGGCGCCGCCCCTCGAATCGACCGGCCAACGTTGGTAGCAGCACCATTTACTGGTCTACTATACCCTACAGTTTATATCCTATTGTTGGTTTACATTGAAACCTAAATCTGTATTTGTTGAACTGTGTAGCAGCACCATTTACTGGTCTACTATACCCTACAGTTTATATCCTATTGTTGGTTTACATTGAAACCTAATCTGTATTTGTTGAACTGTGTAGCAGCACCATTTACTGGTCTTATTGGTCCTGGTTATACTTGTTGAACTGTGTAGCAGCACCATTTACTGGTCTACTATTGGTCCTGTTTATACTTGTTGAACTGTGTAGCAGCACCATTTACTGGTCTACTATTCCCTACAGTTTATATCCTATTGTTGGTTTACATTGAAACCTAATCTGTATTTGTTGAACTGTGTAGCAGCACCATTTACTGGTAGGGATCCCTAGTTTCTCTATTTCTCAACCTACAGCTAGTTTCACTACTTCTCTACCTACAGTTTATATCCTATTGTTGGTTTACATTGAAACCTAAATCTGTATTTGTTGAACTGTGTAGCAGCACCATTTACTGGTCTACTATTGGTCCTGATTTTGTGTTGAGGCTAAAATCAAGATATTTCCATGAACTTGGAAAATTACTGTGTTCCACATTTACCCAGTTTTAAATTTGCTCAATTATTAATTGGCTGTCCGATTAGCATGCTCGCTTCTCACCAATGCAACCCGGGTTCGATACTCAGACAAGGAAGTATGTGAGATGGTACGGCAGTCCTCAGATCGGACAGGTTTTCTCCTGGTTCTCCGGTTTCCTCCCACATGAATGACCACATATACGCTTTCATCCGCGCCAACATGAGTGATTAATATAAGTTGTTAAAACTTGCTTTGCAATCTTTGTAAAATAAATAAAGTTTAAACTATTAATTGGTCCATAAAAATGTCGAATATTGTGCATGTATATAATTATATAAATTAAGCATGCATGTTTTTATGAAGAAAGACAAGATATTGCTGTCAGCTGTAAATAACCAGGATTGAAAACTCGCTTTCATATGGCATAAACTATTTTTGAATTCTTTCTCTTTAGAAATGCATCCTTTGCTGCATACCGTATCAAATTTCTGCAAAATCTAATTCCATGGGTGCAAACTCCTGCTGCACACTCATTGTTTATCACCTTACCTTTTTGTAGCATATAGCCTCTGCTGTGATTGGTTGATTATATCTATACTCCACTGTGATTGGTTGATGATGTCTATAAGCTACACTCTGATTGGCTGTAGCACCTGGCTCAGCTTTCAGCAGCAAAGACAGTTGTACAAATGAATCATCATGAAGTGGAATACAGTGTATTTCTGACAGTAAACTACTAAAACTTTTGTTTACCTCTGGTCATTCTGTGATTAACCGGCATAGTTGTGGTGTACTTTCAGAAGTGGCCTGGATTTTAAGTGTGATAAAGTGATTTAGTGCAGGAAAACTAGAGGATACGTGCAGATTTACCTTGCAGATTTACCGGAGTACACACCGGAATCTAATCAAGTGTTTTGGAATAGCTCCGAGAAACCTGGATTCTAGTATTCTGATATCAGGAAAATAATCTTGGAAGGAAAATCAAGTTGGAGGCAGTTGAATAGAGTCACAGGTAAGGTTTGTAAGGAATGTATTCAGATGTCAGGGAAATTCACTAGCACATTGTGCCACAACTATCCCATCAGAAGTGTGTACTTGCTTCTAGTAAACATGTACTGAAGGATCAATGCTAATCAATGGCTTGCTAAGATTAACCTCCTTTGATTAACAAATGAGCAAGTTGTTTGTTAAAGGATTGCTGTCAGCGGGAGGCCCCAGCTGTAGCACACGTTCTATACGCTGTAATCTACACTGGGCAACACTCTATTTGGACAGATTGAATTGTTTTTTACGGGAGTATGTTATTCATTGAATAAATGTTCAACATGAGTGGACCTTCAGTGGACCTTCCAGCCTTTATATGGTGGTGGAAGACATGTGCCCGATCCAAGCATTGTTACAGATGCCCCCATCCAAGCATTGTTACAGGTGCCCCATCCAAGCATTGTTACAGGTGCCCCATCCAAGCATTGTTACAGATGCCCCCATCCAAGCATTGTTACAGGCATTGTTACAGATGCCCCCATCCAAGCATTGTTACAGGTACCCCATCCAAGCATTGTTACAGATGCCCCCATCCAAGCATTGTTACAGATGCCCCCATCCAAGCATTGTTACAGATGCCTCCATCCAAGCATTGTTACAGATGCCCCCATCCAAGCATTGTTACAGATGCCCCCATCCAAGCATTGTTACAGATGCCCCCATCCAAGCATTGTTACAGATGCCCCGTCCAAGCATTGTTACAGGTGCCCCCATCCAAGCATTGTTACAGGTAACCCATCCAAGCATTGTTACAGGTGCCCCCATCCAAGCATTGTTACAGATGCCTCCATCCAAGCATTGTTACAGATGCCCCCATCCGAGCATTGTTACAGATGCCCCCATCCTAGCATTGTTACAGATGCCCCCATCCAAGCATTGTTACAGATGCCCCCATCCAAGCATTGTTACAAATGCCCCCATCCAAGCATTGTTGCAGATTCCCCCATCCAAGCATTGTTGCAGATGCCCCCATCCAAGCATTGTTACAGGTGCCCCCATCCAAGCATTGTTACAGATGCCCCCATCCAAGCATTGTTACAGATGCCCCCATCCAAGCATTGTTGCAGATGCCCCCATCCAAGCATTGTTACAGATTCCCCATCCAAGCATTGTTACAGATGCCCCCATCCAAGCATTGTTGCAGATTCCCCCATCCAAGCATTGTTGCAGATGCCCCCATCCAAGCATTGTTGCAGATGCCCCCATCCAAGCATTGTTACAGGTGCCCCCATCCAAGCATTGTTACAGATGCCCCCATCCAAGCATTGTTACAGATGCCTCCATCCAAGCATTGTTGCAGATGCCCCCATCCAAGCATTGTTACAGATGCCCCCATCCAAGCATTGTTGCAGATGCCCACATCCAAGCATTGTTACAGATGCCCCCATCCAAGCATTGTTACAGATGCCTCCATCCAAGCATTGTTACAGATGCCCCCATCCAAGCATTGTTACAGATGCCCCCATCCAAGCATTGTTACAGATGCCCCCATCCAAGCATTGTTACAGATGCCTCCATCCAAGCATTGTTACAGATGCCTCCATCCAAGCATTGTTACAGATGCCCCCGTCCAAGCATTGTTACAGGTAACCCCATCCAAGCATTGTTACAGATGCCCCCATCCAAGCATTGTTACAGGCATTGTTACAGGTAACCCATCTGAGCATTGTTACAGGTAACCCATCTGAGCATTGTTACAGGTAACCCATCTGAGCATTGTTACAGGTAACCCATCTGAGCATTGTTACAGGTATCCCATTTGAGCATTGTTACAGGTAACCCATCTGAGCATTGTTACAGGTAACCCATCTGAGCATTGTTACAGGTAACCCATCTGAGCATTGTTACAGGCATTGTTACAGGTAACCCATCTGAGCATTGTTACAGGCATTGTTACAGGTACCCCCTCTGAGCATTGTTACAGGCATTGTTACAAGTAACCCATCTGAGCATTGTTACAGGTAACCCATCTGAGCATTGTTACAGGTAACCCATCTGAGCATTGTTACAGGCATTGTTACAGGTATCCCATCTGAGCATTGTTACAGGTACCCCATCTGAGCATTGTTACAGATGCCCCCATCCAAGCATTGTTACAAATAACCCATCTGAGCATTGTTACAGGTAACCCATCTGAGCATTGTTACAGGTAACCCATCTGAGCATTGTTACAGGTAACCCATCTGAGCATTGTTACAGGCATTGTTACAGGTAACCCATCTGAGCATTGTTACAGGTACCCCATCTGAGCATTGTTACAGGCATTGTTACAGGTAACCCATCTGAGCATTGTTACAGGTACCCCATCTGAGCATTGTTACAGGCATTGTTACAGGTAACCCATCTGAGCATTGTTACAGGTAACCCATCTGAGCATTGTTACAGGCATTGTTACAAGTAACCCATCTGAGCATTGTTACAGGCATTGTTACAGGTAACCCATCTGAGCATTGTTACAGGTAACCCATCTGAGCATTGTTACAGGTAACCCATCTGAGCATTGTTACAGGTAACCCATCTGAGCATTGTTACAGGCATTGTTACAGGTAACCCATCTGAGCATTGTTACAGGCATTGTTACAGGTAACCAATCTGAGCATTGTTACAGGCATTGTTAGAAGTAACCCATCTGAGCATTGTTACAGGTAACCCATCTGAGCATTGTTACAGGCATTGTTACAGGTAACCAATCTGAGCATTTTTACAGGCATTGTTACAGGTAACCAATCTGAACATTGTTACAGGCATTGTTACAGGTAACCCATCTGAGCATTGTTACAGGCATTGTTACAAGTAACCCATCTGAGCATTGTTACAGGTAACCAATCTGAGCATTGTTACTGGTAACCCATCTGAGCATTGTTACAGGCATTGTTACAAGTAACCCATCTGAGCATTGTTACAGGTACCCCATCTGAGCATTGTTACAGGCATTGTTACAGGTAACCCATCTGAGCATTGTTACAGGCATTGTTACAAGTAACCCATCTGAGCATTGTTACAGGTACCCCATCTGAGCATTGTTACAGGCATTGTTACAAGTAACCCATCTGAGCATTGTTACAGGTAACCCATCTGAGCATTGTTACAGGTACCCCATCTGAGCATTGTTACAGGCATTGTTACAAGTAACCCATCTGAGCATTGTTACAGGTAACCCATCTGAGCATTGTTACAGGCATTGTTACAAGTAACCCATCTGAGCATTGTTACAGGTACCCCATCTGAGCATTGTTACAGGCATTGTTACAGGTAACCCATCTGAGCATTGTTACAGGCATTGTTACAGGTAACCAATCTGAGCATTGTTACAGGTATTGTTACAGGTAACCCATCTGAGCATTGTTACAGGTAACCCATCTGAGCATTGTTACAGGTAACCCATCTGAGCATTGTTACAGGTAACCCATCTGAGCATTGTTACAGGTAACCCATCCAAGCATTGTTACAGGTAACCCATCTGAGCATTGTTACAGGTAACCCATCCAAGCATTGTTACAGGTAACCCATCCGAGCATTGTTACAGGTAACCCATCCGAGCATTGTTACAGGTAACCCATCCGAGCATTGTTACAGGTAACCCATCCGAGCATTGTTACAGGTACCCCATCTGAGCATTGTTACAGGTAACCCATCCAAGCATTGTTACAGGTAACCCATCGGAGCATTGTTACAGGTAACCCATCTGAGCATTGTTACAGGTAACCCATCCGAGCATTGTTACATTAACCCATCCGAGCATTGTTACAGGTAACCCATCTGAGCATTGTTACAGGTACCCCATCTTAGCATTGTTACAGGTGCATGATCCATCTGTGCATCTTCACTATAGACGTAACATTATTAAATATTCAAAAATCTCAGTCTCAGAATGACATAAAATGGGTAAAAATGTGAAAGCTGTATTGAATAGACATAAAATGTGAAAGCTGTATTGAATAGACATAAAATGTGAAAACTGTATTGAATAGACATAAAATGTGAAAGCTGTATTGAATAGACATAAAATGTGTAAAGATGCAGAAATATGAAAGCTCTCCATTAAAGTGTGTGGTATAAATGTGAGGTGATCTTCCTGACATAAGCTCCATTACCTACCTGTATCTATGCTGATACGACATAATATGCCACGTTGACACATACTGACTTGACGTGACTGACTGGTGCATCATGCGCTTCTGCATTGTTTTTCACATTGCGCTCGTGGTCCTGCAAGTTTTTATGAAGATTTGATACGAGATAAGGTATATCACAGCATTTCCTCGGAACATTTCTGCTAAGCAGATTATTACAATACCAGCATGTCAAACTTTCTCCTTGCACAATATGACTGATGGCTACTTCCATTTTCTAGACATTTTCTCCCACGATTCACGCTAAAGAGGCGTATGTTGATAGTGGTAATGCTGTAGAGTTAGAGCTCTATGGAAGTAAGTGAATGAGTTATAGATCATTGCAACAACTATTTGTGGTGTCACACACTCTTGCCAAATTCATGCTATATTATCTATTGTCTTTGGCATTGTAGCATAACCAAAATCTCCATTGCTGTGAAAGTCATGTGGCCAACCAGTGTGACTCCAGCTAGTTTACTGTAAGGAAGGGAAGAGGGTACCAGCCAGTTTACTGTAGGGAGGAGGAAGTACCAGCTAGTTTACTGTAGGAGGAGGAAGTACCAGCTAGTTTACTGTAGGAGGAGGGAGTACCAGCTAGTTTACTGTAGGAGGAGGAAGTACCAGCTAGTTTACTGTAGGGAGGAGGAAGTACCAGCTAGTTTACTGTAGGGAGGAGGAAGTACCAGCTAGTTTACTGTAGGGGGAGGGAGTACCAGCTAGTTTACTGTAGGAGGAGGAAGTACCAGCTAGTTTACTGTAGGGAGGAGGAAGTACCAGCTAGTTTACTGTAGGGAGGAGGAAGTACCAGCTAGTTTACTGTAGGGGGGAGGAAGTACCAGCTAGTTTACTGTGGGGGGAGGGAGTACCAGCTAGTTTACTGTAGGGAGGAGGAAGTTAGTTTACTGTAGGGAGGAGGAAGTACCAGCTAGTTTACTGTAGGGAGGAGGAAGTACCAGCTAGTTTACTGTAGGGGGGGAAGTACCAGCTAGTTTACTGTAGGGAGGAGGAAGTACCAGCTAGTTTACTGTAGGGGAGGGAGTACCAGCTAGTTTACTGTAGGGAGGAGGAAGTACCAGCTAGTTTACTGTGGGGGAGGAAGAGAGTAGTAGAAGTACCAGCTAGTTTACTGTAGGGAGGAGGAAGTACCAGCTAGTTTACTGTAGGGAGGAGGAAGTACCAGCTAGTTTACTGTAGGGAGGAGGAAGTACCAGCTAGTTTACTGTAGGAGGAGGAAGTACCAGCTAGTTTACTGTAGGGGGGAAGTACCAGCTAGTTTACTGTAGGGGGGAGGAAGTACCAGCTAGTTTACTGTAGGAGGAGGAAGTACCAGCTAGTTTACTGTAGGGAGGAGGAAATACCAGCTAGTTTACTGTAGGGAGGAGAAAGTACCAGCTAGTTTACTGTAGGGAGGAGGAAGTACCAGCTAGTTTACTGTAGGGAGGAGAAAGTACCAGCTAGTTTACTGTAGGAGAGGGAGTACCAGTTAGTTTACTGTAGGGAGGAGGAAGTACCAGCTAGTTTACTGTAGTGGGGAGGAAGTACCAGCCAGTTTACTGTAGGGAGGAGGAAGTACCAGCTAGTTTACTGTAGGGGGATTGAGTACCAGCTAGTTTACTGTAGGGAGAGTGAGTACCAGCTAGTTTACTGTAGTGGGGAGGGAGTACCAGCTAGTTTACTGTAGGGAGGAGGAAGTACCAGCTAGTTTACTGTAGGGAGAGGGAGTACCAGCTAGTTTACTGTAGGGGGAGGAGGAAGTACCAGCTAGTTTACTGTAGAGAGGAAGAAGTACCAGCTAGTTTACTGTAGTGGGGAGGAAGTACCAGCTAGTTTACTGTAGGGAGGAGAAAGTACCAGCTAGTTTACTGTAGGGAGGAGGAAGTACCAGCTAGTTTACTGTAGGGAGGAGGAAGTACCAGCTAGTTTACTGTAGTGGGGAGGAAGTACCAGCTAGTTTACTGTAGTGGGGAGGAAGTACCAGCTAGTTTACTGTAGGGAGGAGGAAGTACCAGCTAGTTTACTGTAGGGAGGAGGAAGTACCAGCTAGTTTACTGTAGGAGGAGGAAGTACCAGCTAGTTTACTGTAGGGGGAGGGAGTACCAGCTAGTTTACTGTAGGGAGGAGGAAGTACCAGCTAGTTTACTGTAGGGGGAGGAAGTACCAGCTAGTTTACTGTAGGGGGAGGAAGTACCAGCTAGTTTACTGTAGGGGGAGGAAGTACCAGCTAGTTTACTGTAGGGGGGAGGAAGTACCAGCTAGTTTACTGTAGGGGGGAGGAAGTACCAGCTAGTTTACTGTAGGGGGAGGAAGTACCAGCTAGTTTACTGTAGGGAGGAGGAAGTACCAGCTAGTTTACTGTAGGGGGGAGGAAGTACCAGCGAGATTGACTCCTAGCCTAGTGATATGATCTTCAGACCAGACACTAAAATCCAACAATATAACACTGCCCTAAATTTCCTCTCAATATTCCTGAGGATTATGAAATATATCTTGCACCAAAAGTTCTCATTTCTGCCTATCCCAATGATGGATGCAATATTTCAACACAGTCTTTCTCTAAATAAAAAAAGAAGCTAAACTGACATTAGAAGTGTGGCAGTCTGCAACAATGTTTCACTGTGTTATCTTTCAAATGCTAGCAGAGCTGCAATGTTTCATGCCGTGTTCTTGCAGCTTGCAAAGTCTTATAGTTTCTCAGTTCAATCTACAGGAACAGAGATACATGATACAATCAGTTTGTAGGGTGACCCTCCTGAGGTTTTTCTGTTAAATGTCTATTTTCACTTTTTATTGCATTTCCATTGAACCCGATGCATCTCTCCTGCAGAAGTAATCAAGAAACAAATTCTGGTATCAAACAAAGATAAAACTGCTGAAGATGTTGTTTGTGTGCAATGAAAGATTGTAGTTCTAGAATTCCACATAAACATGTTACCATATAAACAAGGGAATGGGTTCCAAGAAGTGGTCAGATATGCAGATTTCATTATGTGTTAAAAGAGGTTTTCAAGAGTCTTCTGAGTGGCAGCCCTGTGTCTGGAATTGATTTATAGTTTTATCTCAAATTGTTTTTAATATCTTTTAGAATCATAAAAAACCCATAAAGTTTGCTTTAATTATTAACTTGAGGTTTTTAAACTATTTCCAGTTCCCGTTTCATGACTAGGTTTGATGACTAGGTTTGATGACTAGGTGTGATGACTAGGTTTCATGACTAGGTTTTAGGTTTGATGACTAGGTTTTAGGTTTCATGACTAGGTTTCATGACTAGGTTTCATGACTAGGTTTCATGACTAGGTTTCATGACTAGGTTTCATGACTAGGTTTCATGACTAGGTTTTAGATTTCATGACTAGGTTTGATGACTAGGTTTGATGACTAGGTTTGGTGACTAGGTTTCATGATTAGGTTTCATGACTAGGTTTCATGACTAGGTTTCATGACTAGGTTTCATGACTAGGTTTGATGACTAGGTTTGATGACTAGGTTTCATGACTAGGTTTCATGACTAGGTTTCATGACTAGGTTTCATGACTAGGTTTGATGACTAGGTGTGATGACTAGGTTTGATGACTAGGTTTGTTGACTAGGTTTCATGACTAGGTTTCATGACTAGGTTTCATGACTAGGTTTCATGACTAGGTTTCATGACTAGGTTTCATGACTAGGTTTCATGACTAAGTTTCATGACTAGGTTTGATGACTAGGTGTGATGACTAGGTTTCATGACTAGGTTTGATGACTAGGTTTGTTGACTAGGTTTCATGACTAGGTTTCATGACTAGGTTTCATGACTAGGTTTCATGACTAGGTTTTGACTAGGTTTCATGACTAGGTTTCATGACTAGGTTTGATGACTAGGTGTGATGACTAGGTTTCATGACTAGGTTTCATGACTAGGTTTGATGACTAGGTGTGATGACTAGGTTTCATGACTAGGTTTGATGACTAGGTTTGTTGACTAGGTTTCATGACTAGGTTTCATGACTAGGTTTCATGACTAGGTTTGGTGACTAGGTTTGATGACTAGGTTTGGTGACTAGGTTTCATGACTAGGTTTCATGACTAGGTTTCATGACTAGGTTTCATGACTAGGTTTCATGACTAGGTTTATGACTAGGTTTCATGACTAGGTTTGATGACTAGGTGTGATGACTAGGTTTCATGACTAGGTTTCATGACTAGGTTTGATGACTAGGTGTGATGACTAGGTTTCATGACTAGGTTTGATGACTAGGTTTGTTGACTAGGTTTCATGACTAGGTTTCATGACTAGGTTTCATGACTAGGTTTGGTGACTAGGTTTGATGACTAGGTTTGGTGACTAGGTTTCATGACTAGGTTTCATGACTAGGTTTTAGGTTTGATGACTAGGTTTCATGACTAGTTTTCATGACTAGGTTTCATGACTAGGTTTTAGATTTCATGACTAGGTTTCATGACTAGGTTTCATGACTAGGTTTTAGGTGTAATGACTAGGTTTGGTGACTAGGTTTGATGACTAGGTTTTAGGTTTGATGACTAGGTTTGTTGACTAGGTTTCATGACTAGGTTTCATGACTAGGTTTCATGACTAGGTTTGATGACTAGGTTTCATGACTAGGTTTCATGACTAGGTTTGATGACTAGGTTTGATGACTAGGTGTGATGACTAGGTTTCATGACTAGGTTTCATGACTAGGTTTGATGACTAGGTTTCATGACTAGGTTTGATGACTAGGTTTGTTGACTAGGTTTCATGACTAGGTTTCATGACTAGGTTTCATGACTAGGTTTCATGACTAGGTTTGATGACTAGGTTTGTTGACTAGGTTTCATGACTAGGTTTCATGACTAGGTTTCATGACTAGGTTTCATGACTAGGTTTCATGACTAGGTTTGGTGACTAGGTTTGATGACTAGGTTTGGTGACTAGGTTTCATGACTAGGTTTCATGACTAGGTTTTAGGTTTGATGACTAGGTTTCATGACTAGTTTTCATGACTAGGTTTCATGACTAGGTTTTAGATTTCATGACTAGGTTTCATGACTAGGTTTTAGGTGTAATGACTAGGTTTGGTGACTAGGTTTGATGACTAGGTTTTAGGTTTGATGACTAGGTTTGTTGACTAGGTTTCATGACTAGGTTTCATGACTAGGTTTCATGACTAGGTTTCATGACTAGGTTTTAGGTTTGATGACTAGGTTTTAGGTTTCATGACTAGGTTTGATGACTAGGTTTTAGGTTTCATGACTAGGTTTCATGACTAGGTTTGATGACTAGGTTTTAGGTTTCATGACTAGGTTTCATGACTAGGTTTTAGGTGTAATGACTAGGTTTTAGGTGTAATGACTAGGTTTCATGACTAGGTTTGGTGACTAGGTTTCATGACTAGGTTTCATGACTAGGTTTTAGGTGTAATGACTAGGTTTCATGACTAGGTTTGGTGACTAGGTTTGATGACTAGGTTTTAGGTTTGATGACTAAGTTTTAGGTGTAATAACTAGGTTTGATGAATAAATAAAGAAAATACAATTACGAGTTGTCGGTGGCTACAATTATTTGAACTATTTATAGCCTTTATTTTACCCAGCATGCAAGAGTTAAATAAATAGACATATAATAACTATAGGCATAACAAATCATATCTTGTTTCAAGTGAAATCCAAAGTAACATGTTTCAGTGGTATCTTCCTGCTGGGGAATGAGCGGTGGACGCAGGCTCTGTATAATGCAAATTGACATGGAGCTGAAAGCCTGGCGTAAGAAGGCTTGAACGTTTGAAGGAGTAGAAGATTAATTGTGAAATCTGTGTGAAATACCTGCTTGACATAATGTTCTCCACTCTAACAATCGGCAGTGACATAAGATGTCTCAATAGTTCTAAGTTTGTTGTTGTCATGCTTAGAGATCTCATGGTTAGGCAATTGTTTCCAATTCCAGATTACAGAAAGTCGACAGTTCTACACAGGCATTCGTATATGCCTGAAATATAGCCAGGGAGCAGGCGTCCATATATTTTGTCTGGTCGGTCAAATAAATATATTTTAACACCGAGACCATTAATTGGGCCGTATCGAGTTTCTGATAATATCAACATTTTATCGGAAGTTAAAAATCGACAGACTGGAACCCAAGCTACCTTAAATACTGTGTGTGTTTTACACGTTTATTTATCGTCACTACCGGTTGCCCATATGGACGACGCCTCCTGAAGAGATTAGTCATTTTAAATTTTGGAGGATAGTGCATGATACAGACAGAGACCCATTCCAGAGTCACCTCTGGTTCTTTTATGTGCACAGTGTAAAGCACCGACACGAGACCTCAGTTTAAAGTCCCATCTGAAATACTGTTAATTTTATTATGGTCAGACGGGGGATCGAACCTGCGATCCCTGGATTACCAGTCCAGCATGTTACCACTGGACTACAGATCCGTCTGTATCCTGAAATACTGCCTGATATAATAGGTACTTTATAATGGCCTCGACTTGTAGAATAAATATTGAATGCAGTGAGCAACAGGCAGCAGCCAAAGGCTTAGCCACAGGGAGTAGTTGTTGTATGCTAAATTATTACTAAGCATTTGTTTATGAATCATGCTGGAAACACAGGCAGTGTACAGGTGATACGATTATTGTAATAATTGGCAATAAACCCGAACCATGAGGTAACCAGGTGTCGGCCGCCTTATACCCCAAACTTTCTTGTCTTGGTGCTGGGTGGAAAGTGAAATATAAGAAAGCTGTATGCCAATGTTAATTATGTGTTGAGCAATATTTTACTTGTGGTTTGATGGCTAATTATAAACAGATGAATAATAAAGCTATCTTCGAGTTATTTTGGATAAAAATAGAAGTGATATAGTGTTGCTATTCTACACAGTTATAACTCATTGTGCATTCACCATTACATGGTGCTGATACATCCTGGCCGAGGTGTGGGGGGTACAGGTTCACTTACCACTGTGACCAGGGTCCAATACGCACCTTGGACATATATATTGTGTTGTTTATAAAGCTAGGAGCATATGTACAGGGTGTTTTATCAAGCTAGGAACATATGTACAGGGTGTTTTATCAAGCTAGGAACATATGTACAGGGTGTTTTATCAAGCTAGGAACATATGTACAGGGTGTTTTATCAAGCTAGGAACATATGTACAGGGTGTTTTATCAAGCTAGGAACATATGTACAGGGTGTTTTATCAAGCTAGAAACATATGTACAGGGTGTTTTATCAAGCTAGGAACATATGTACAGGGTGTTTTATCAAGCTAGGAACATATATACAGGGTGTTTTATCAGGCCAGGAACATATGTACATGGTGTTTTATCAGGCTAGGAACATATGTACAGGGTGTTTTATCAGGCTAGGAGCATATGTACAGGGTGTTTTATCAAGCTAGGAACATATGTACAGGGTGTTTTATCAGGCTAGGAGCATATGTACAGGGTGTTTTATCAAGCTAGGAACATATGTACAGGGTGTTTTATCAGGCTAGGAGCATATGTACAGGGTGTTTTATCAAGCTAGGAACATATGTACAGGGTGTTTTATCAGGCTAGGAGCATATGTACAGGGTGTTTTATCAGGCTAGGAACATATGTACAGGGTGTTTTATCAGGCTAGGAACATATGTACAGGGTGTTTTATCAAGCTAGGAACATATGTACAGGGTGTTTTATCATGCTAGGAACATATGTACAGGGTGTTTTATCAGGCTAGGAACATATGTACAGGGTGTTTTATCAGGCTAGGAACATATGTACAGGGTGTTTTATCAAGCTAGGAACATATGTACAGGGTGTTTTATCAAGCTAGGAACATATGTACAGGGTGTTTTATCAGGCTAGGAGCATATGTACAGGGTGTTTTATCAAGCCAGGAACATATGTACAGGGTGTTTTATCAGGCTAGGAGCATATGTACAGGGTGTTTTATCAAGCTAGGAGCATATGTACAGGGTGTTTTATCAGGCTAGGGGCATATGTACAGGGTGTTTTATCAGGCTAGGGGCATATGTACATGGTGTTTTATCAAGCTAGGAGCATATGTACAGGGTGTTATCAACCCAGGAGCATATGGACGTTCAAATTACTGGGAAAGCTGCAGGGTTTTAGAGGTTATTGGATGGGAAGGCACCTTGTAGCAGTCCATGGTAAAGTAGGATGCAAACACCCTGTATAATAGTGAAAGCTTGTAGCAGTCCATGGTAAAGTAGGATGCAAACACCCTGTATAATAGTGAAAGCTTGTAGCAGTCCATGGTGTAGTAGGATGCAAACACCCTGTATAATAGTGGAAGCTTGTAGCAGTCCATGGTAAAGTAGGATGCAAACACCCTGTATAATAGTGAAAGCTTGTAGCAGTCCATGGTAAAGTAGAATGCAAACACCCTGTATAATAGTGGAAGCTTGTAGAAGTCCATGGTAAAGTAGGATGCAAACACCCTGTATAATAGTGAAAGCTTGTAGCAGTACATGGTAAAGTAGGATGCAAACACCCTGTATAATAGTGAAAGCTTGTAGCAGTACATGGTAAAGTAGGATGCAAACACCCTGTATAATAGTGGAAGCTTGTAGAAGTCCATGGTAAAGTAGGATGCAAACACCCTGTATAATAGTGAAAGCTTGTAGCAGTCCATGGTATAGTAGAATGCAAACACCCTGTATAATAGTGGAAGCTTGTAGAAGTCCATGGTAAAGTAGGATGCAAAAACCCTGTATAATAGTGGAAGCTTGTAGCAGTCCATGGTAAAGTAGGATGCAAAAACCCTGTATAATAGTGAAGCTTGTAGCAGTCATGGTAAAGTAGGATGCAACCCTGTATAATAGTGGAAGCTTGTAGCAGTCATGGTAAAGTAGGATGCAAAAACCCTGTATAATAGTGGAAGCTTGTAGCAGTCCATGGTAAAGTAGGATGCAAACACCCTGTATAATAGTGGAAGCTTGTAGCAGTCCATGGTAAAGTAGGATGCAAACACCCTGTATAATAGTGGAAGCTTGTAGCAGTCCATGGTAAAGTAGGATGCAAACACCCTGTATAATAGTGGAAGCTTGTAGCAGTCCATGGTAAAGTAGGATGCAAACACCCTGTATAATAGTGGAAGCTTGTAGCAGTCCATGGTAAAGTAGGATGCAAACACCCTGTATAATAGTGGAAGCTTGTAGCAGTCCATGGTAAAGTAGGATGCAAACACCCTGTATAATAGTGGAAGCTTGTAGCAGTCCATGGTAAAGTAGGATGCAAACACCCTGTATAATAGTGGAAGCTTGTAGCAGTCCATGGTAAAGTAGGATGCAAACACCCTGTATAATAGTGGAAGCTTGTAGCAGTCCATGGTAAAGTAGGATGCAAACACCCTGTATAATAGTGGAAGCTTGTAGCAGTCCATGGTAAAGTAGGATGCAAACACCATGTATAATAGTGAAAGCTTGTAGCAGTACATGGTAAAGTAGGATGCAAACACCCTGTATAATAGTGGAAGCTTGTAGCAGTCCATGGTAAAGTAGGATGCAAACACCATGTATAATAGTGGAGTTATCTGGAAGCTTTCCCTGGGTTATCTCTCGTACATTTATCTCCAGTTTGTGAAATGTCCATTACCTGAAAATGTGAGAGGATGTACCTAGTTACTGAGATTGCTACTGTAAGCAAACTGATCATGGAGACAGCTGAACAAACAGAAGTTAATGTGTCTAAATGATAATCCTACCCTATCTAACTCATGGCAGTCTAAACTATCAGATAATCCTGGCTTTCCTAAATAATGTCCGTCTGTGTCAAAATCAGTGAGATGAACTTAGGATGGAGGACATTAATTTTGTTCCCTCATCAACAGACCATATTGCATTTCTTGCCTTAGACACTGCATACATACAGTTTGTGTGTATAGATTGTCTGTTTCTTTGATTTCTGTTAGATCTGTATTAAATTTATCTGTATAAATGGATTTTCTTCTCTGAATTCAGGAGGTTTTGTTTTTTATTTCATTAGATTTTGAATGATTACTACACAAACAATTACTCCCATTAACAGGTTTAATACTTGTGATGCTTGCCAGATGTTCCAATACTCATTATTGTAAATACTGCCTGTCTCAGATTGTGTAACACTCTTAGTTCAACATGCAATCTTGAGTTATAAATGGCAGGAGTTATTTTGGAGAATTGTCTTCCTTTGAAATATTGGAGAATTTGTTTCCTCTGTACTTTGCTAGAATAACAACAGAATATGTAAGAATGGTAAACTTTCTATGAATACGAAGATATGATAGTTTTGGGGGACTGAAGTAATAGATGGATCTGAAGATTGATAGTTTTGGGGAATGAAGTACTAGATGGATCTGAAGATATAATAGTTTTGGGGACTGAAGTAATAGATGGATCTGAAGATTGATAGTTTTGGGGACTGAAGTAATAGATGGATCTGAAGATATGATAGTTTTGGGGGACTGAAGTAATAGATGGATCTGAAGATTGATAGTTTTGGGGACTGAAGTAATAGATGGATCTGAAGATATGATAGTTTTTGGGGGACTGAAGTAATAGATGGATCTGAAGATTGATAGTTTTGGGGACTGAAGTACTAGTTGGATCTGAAGATATGATAGTTTTGGGTACTGTAGTAATAGATGGATCTGAAGATATGATAGTTTTGGGGAATGAAGTACTAGATGGATTTGAAGATATAATAGTTTTGGGGACTGAAGTAATAGATGGATCTGAAGATATGATAGTTTTGGGTACTGTAGTAATAGATGGATCTGAAGATATGATAGTTTTGGGGAATGAAGTACTAGATGGATCTGAAGATATAATAGTTTTGGGGACTGAAGTAATAGATGGATCTGAAGATATGATAGTTTTGGGTACTGTAGTAATAGATGGATCTGAAGATATGATAGTTTTGGGGAATGAAGTACTAGATGGATCTGAAGATATAATAGTTTTGGGGACTGAAGTAATAGATGGATCTGAAGATATGATAGTTTTGGGTACTGTAGTAATAGATGGATCTGAAGATATGATAGTTTTGGGGAATGAAGTACTAGATGGATCTGAAGATATAATAGTTTTGGGGACTGAAGTAATAGATGGATCTGAAGATATGATAGTTTTGGGTACTGTAGTAATAGATGGATCTGAAGATATGATAGTTTTGGGGAATGAAGTACTAGATGGATCTGAAGATATGATAGTTTTGGGGACTGAAGTAATAGATAGATCTGAAGATTGATAGTTTTGGGGACTGAAGTAATAGATGGATCTGAAGATTGATAGTTTTGGGGACTGAAGTACTAGATGGATCTGAAGATATGATAGTTTTGGGGACTGAAGTAATAGATGGATCTGAAGATTGATAGTTTTGGGGACTGAAGTAATAAATGAATCTGAAGATATAATAGTTTTGGGGACTGTAGTAATAGATGGACACGAAGATATAATAGGTTTGGGAACTGTAGTACTAGATTGATGGTTTGTTGTGTGACAGATGAAATGATGTCTGTGATGTGGTTGATTGTGTGACCTTATTTCATTTCGTGTTTGGTTGTGTGACTTACCATAGACGTGTTTGGCCTACCAGTGATTGTTTTAATGGACACAAATTGGTGATACTGATTGTTGAATTTGTGACTCAGGGAATATCACTCCAGACAGGTACTATATACTCATATACCCTGCGGGCTCTGGGAATATCACCCCTGGCCGGCACTATATATTCATAATACCCCACCCTGTCAACAAACCAAATAACATATAATATAGTGGAGTAAATCGTTATATATTTCTGTGCCTCGTGTGTGGAGTAAATCGTTATATATTTCTGTGCCTCGTGTGTGGAGTAAATCGTTATATATTTCTGTGCCTCGTGTGTGGAGTAAATCGTTATATATTTATGTGCCTCGTGTGTGGAGTAAATCGTTATATATTTTTATGTGCCTTGTGTGTGGAGTAAATCGTTATATATTTCTGTGCCTCATGTGTGGAGTAAATCGTTATATATTTCTGTGCCTCATGTGTGTAGTAAAACTGTTATATATTTCTGTGCCTCATGTGTGTAGTAAAACTGTTATATATTTCTGTGCCTCGTGTGTGGAGTAAATCGTTATATATTTCTGTGCCTCGTGTGTGGAGTAAATCGTTATATATTTCTGTGCCTCGTGTGTGGAGTAAATCGTTATATATTTATGTGCCTCGTGTATGGAGTAAATCGTTATATATTTCTGTGCCTCGTGTGTGGAGTAAATCGTTATATATTTCTGTGCCTCGTGTGGATATTGCATCGAGTTAGTATATTATACTGTACGTGTTTCTGCAGACCAGCATACTGGATGACTGCACATTTCTTCTGACAAGGAAACACTAGAGCAGATAATTACAAATTATATACAGCCATACTCTTTATTAATCCAATCGTAGCTAATTTCATATTTCTTTATTTCTTCATTAGTTTGAAGGAGTCCTGAGGGAGAGAATATGATTTGGAATAGAATGCCCACTTTGAGATGTAATGAGGATCTTCTCTGGTTATAGGCAGCTTGTCTTTGATCTATTGTAGAAGCAGTTAGTGGGATGTGTATGGTGAGCTTGGTACTGTGCATGTTATGTAAGGTTACTGTCATATATAGAATTGTATATGTAGAATTATAATATTAGTGTGTTTTGCAATTTACTTTCTACTAATACTGGTTAGAACTCATTACATAAAATACATTATAAATACTGGTTAGAACTTGTTACATAATATACATTATAAATACTGGTTAGAACTCATTGCATAAAATACATTATAAATACTGGTTAGAACTCATTGCATAAAACACATTATAAATACTGGTTAGAACTCATTGCATAAAACACATTATAAATACTGGTTAGAACTCATTGCATAAAATACATTATAAATACTGGTTAGAACTCATTGCATAAAACACATTATAAATACTGGTTAGAATTCGTTACATAAAATACATTATAAATACTGGTTAGAATTCGTTACATAAAATACATTATAAATACTGGCTAGAATTCGTTACATAAAATACATTATAAATACTGGCTAGAATTCGTTATATAAAATACATTATAAATACTGGTTAGAATTCGTTACATAAAATACATTATAAATACTGGTTAGAATTCGTTACATAAAATACATTATAAATACTGGTTAGAATTCGTTACATAAAATACATTATAAATACTGGCTAGAATTCGTTACATAAAATACATTATAAATACTGGTTAGAATTCGTTACATAAAATACATTATAAATACTGGTTAGAATTCGTTATATAAAATACATTATAAATACTGGTTAGAATTCGTTACATAAAATACATTATAAATACTGGTTAGAATTCGTTACATAAAATACATTATAAATACTGGTTAGAATTCGTTACATAAAATACATTATAAATACTGGTTAGAATTCGTTACATAAAATACATTATAAATACTGGTTAGAATTCGTTACATAAAATACATTATAAATACTGGCTAGAATTCGTTACATAAATAGAGTTTATGTCCCATAAAATATTTTATGTGCCACACTAGACCGCTAGAGACGTACCCTTCTTTTCCACACATATATGTGCCCCGCATACCAGCGAATTTTATCCAGAAAGTAGGGGCCGCATATTTAATGAGCATTCAGTTAAACTTCACCTTTGTGCAAAAAGATAGAAAATATTTCGTTCTTAAATTAATCAAATTTTCGGCTTTATTTAATCATAGTTGCTACTACTATAAAATACATTATAAATACTGGTTAGAATTCGTTACATAACATACATTATAAATACTGGTTAGAACTCATT
The DNA here is from genome assembly GCA_014843695.1 of Archivesica marissinica. Classification (NCBI taxonomy): domain Eukaryota; kingdom Metazoa; phylum Mollusca; class Bivalvia; order Venerida; family Vesicomyidae; genus Archivesica; species Archivesica marissinica. The sequence goes on along the minus strand of CM026386.1, from coordinate 7,506,144 downwards.
AGATAAAATACATTATAAATACTGGTTAGAACTTGTTACATAAAATACATTATAAATACTGGCTAGAATTCGTTACATAAAATACATTATAAATACTGGTTAGAACTCATTAGATAAAATACATTATAAATACTGGTTAGAACTCATTAGATAAAATACATTATAAATACTGGCTAGAATACCGTATTTAGCTATGTATAGTGCGCTATCGTGTATAATGCGCACCCACGATTTGGCACGAAAATCGGGGGGAAAACTGAGGTCCGATGTATACTGCGCACGTGAAAAACGCAATTTTCCAAGTCAAAATTTAACATTTCTCAAGAATCGCTAAAAATTGTGCTCCGTGATTTTTACAACTTATATTAATCACTCGAGATACCTCATCGAGGAATGGTAACGCACTCAGGCAAATTTCTCAACACGTTCTCAAACATCTCAACACGTTCTCAAACATGTCAGCAGATGCTCAAATTCTCAACACGTGTAGCCTACCTAATTAACTGGGACCCATTGTGAAAGGTTTGTGGAAATTAATTATCGCTACAAACAATTGAAATACTGCAGCCTTTAATCATGTCGTATTTAAAAACATACGGTATATTAAATCAAATTAACTATTATTACAAAGTTTCTTTATCTCTATGATATCGTACGATTGCAGCGTCGCTTTATGCGGCGAAGTACGCGAAAAGTACTGGAAATATTACATACGATAAAACCACGTGATGTTATCAAATCGCCATTTTTTATGCATTTACTAATTTCAATTAAATTCTTCAAAGTTTGCCAAAATAAACGCAATATATGCTAATTTTGTGGTCTTATTCATTTCATTTATTTATATAGACTATCGGCAACTGGTCTTAATAGCTAGTTTATAACGTTTGTCGAATGTAACAAATTATAGAATGACTGTGGGGCCCGTTCAGGTCGAATTTCACGAAATATTGGTCAATTTTGGTCCGGAAAAAAATGTCCTGATGTCTGTACTGGTGTATAATGCACAGTAGATAAAATGGATGAGGATTTCAGTAAGAAATGTGCGCACTATACATAGCTAAATACGGTAGTCTGATGAACATTTGGGAACAAATGAATGGCCTCCAATGTTGATGCATATTTAATTGTCTCCAGAGTGTCGAGAGTCTTGTTTAGCAATACAGGGCTTATCACAGGTTTGGTTAGCTTATCAACATTGTATAATTTACATATCACATGTTTGTGTTAGCTTATCAACATTGTATAATTTACATATCACATGTTTGTGTTATGTTATCTCTCTGCCTGCTGGGAATTTAGACTACTCCCCTTTGAGGTTGTAATTGGAGGTGGTACATGTTTATCTAATCCATTGTCTGGTTCCTAGGGAGGGACATATTACAACCAAGGGCAATCAAGCAAGGGCTACCAGATCAGAAAACATGTAAACAAACAGGGATCATTCTAGAGGGCGACATGTGTGAAGTAGTCAGTCATTCTAGGGACCCTGACTTAGAGACACTTCTCTAAAAAATGTTTTCTTAAATATATTTTTTTAACAATTTCCAGGCAAAATATTGTCCATTAAGATACACTGACCAATGTCAAGCACTTATTTTATTCAAATATTGTATTTAATGGTCATAATGTGTATTTTAATCCTATTACAGTGTACATTCGCTATGTCAAAGTCGGTTATGTCGAATTCTCCAGTTATCTCGTAGTCGGATCAAAGTCCCGTTTCAGACACTATCATTGTACATATAACTGGCTCCATTTCTATCGAATTTCGTTAAGTCAAACTTCGGTTATGTCGAAGTATTTTGTTCGGTCTGACAGAATTCGACATAACGGATGTAGACTGTATGTTGAAATTTATTAAATAATACAATAAGACTTCTCACTTCTCCCACATTCTGGCTTGAACCCTGTCTCACTTCTCCCACATTCTGGCTTGAACCCCGTCTCACTTCTCCCACATTCTGGCTTGAACCCTGTCTCACTTCTCCCACATTCTAGCTTGAACCCTGTCTCACTTCTCCCACATTCTAGCTTGAACCCTGTCTCACTTCTCCCACATTCTAGCTTGAACCCTGTCTCACTTCTCCCACATTCTAGCTTGAACCCTGTCTCACTTCTCCCACATTCTAGCTTGAACCCTGTCTCACTTCTCCCACATTCTGGCTTGAACCCCGTCTCACTTCTCCCACATTCTGGCTTGAACCCTGTCTCACTTCTCCCACATTCTAGCTTGAACCCTGTCTCACTTCTCCCACATTCTAGCTTGAACCCTGTCTCACTTCTCCCACATTCTGGCTTGAACCCTGTCTCACTTCTCCCACGTTCTAGCTTGAACCCTGTAAGAAGTTGATGAAGCCCTGGTGAATGCATTAGTTTGGTCATAGCTATACTTGTCATGTCACCATATGAATTGCCCTTGTTTACCTCTGGTCCGATGACTGTTCAGTTTAGAGTTGTTTCACTGTATTACATTTGGAACAGTAGACAGACTGACTATTATAGATGTATCTTTGGATCTTTGGAGGAAATATTAGAACATACATTTGATAAGATAGATTTGGATTTACTTGACTAAATTAACTACTCATTCCTGCTGCTTTACAATGATATACCAATAGATGTATGCTGATCAACATTTGTCAGGTGCGTAGCTGTGCTACATAGTTGGTGTAGGCCACAGCAAGTGAGCACCAAGTGCAAGGTTGCTAGGGGGGGTTGAGGTCTTAATCCCCCATAATTTTGTACAATTTTGAAATAACGCAATTTCATTATTCATTGAAATATGGTATCGGAAATTAGACACTGCACCCATAATGCCTCGCCCCCTACCCATAATGTCTCACCCCTACCGATAATGCCTCGCCCCCTACCCATAATGTCTCATCCCTACCGATAATGCCTCGCCCCCTACCCATAATGTCTCACCCCTACCGATAATGCCTCGCCCCCTACCCATAATGCCTCGCCCCCTACCCATAATGCCTCGCCCCCTACCCATAATGCCTCGCCCCCTACCATAATGCTCGCCCCCATGCTCGCCCCCTACCCATAATGCCTCGCCCCCTACCCATAATGCCTCGCCCCCTACCCATAATGCCTCGCCCCCTACCCATAATATTTTATTGCATCTTCATCGATATTTTGTTGTTGAACGTAGCCGGGCATACAAGGCCTATAGGCAGCTAGCTACGCACCTGGTTACAGCCGGGCATACAAGGCCTATAGGCAGCTAGCTACGCGCCTGATTACATGGGAGACACAGTTATATAGAGGTTAATTGGCTGGAAGATTTGCTCCAGTTTGTGTAAGTACCTATTGTTATCTACTGTTTGTGAAGAGGGAATTGGTAATGAGTGTGTCTAACACTATCACATTACATAACTGACATAAAAACCACCAGACCAGGGTATAATCCCTGACTTTGTGGCTCCCCAGGGGGGTGCTGGGGGCACTGATAACATTGATCCACACATCATAATTATAGGATTATGCAACCTCCTCTTTCATTTCCTAAATTCATGATAATATTAGGTTTGTTCTTGGTGGAGATCTTCACCAATATTTATGAAGGTTTTCTCATATCTGTTTTCTCCCACACAAGAAACTTGATTTTCAGTCAGAATAATATAACATGTAGAACATTAGCTTAAAACTATTGCTGTAGTTATATTGTACGTGAAATAGACATGCTTTATAAGTTATATTGTACGTGAAATAGACATGCTTTATAAGTTATATTGTACGTGAAATAGACATGCTTTATAAGTTATATTGTACCTGAAATAGACATGCTTTATAAGTTATATTGTACGTGAAATAGACATACTTTATAAGTTATATTGTACCTGAAATAGACATACTTTATAAGTTATATTGTACGTGAAATAGACATGCTTTATAAGTTATATTGTACCTGAAATAGACATACTTTATAAGTTATATTGTACGTGAAATAGACATACTTTATAAGTTATATTGTACGTGAAATAGACATGCTTTATAAGTTATATTGTACCTGAAATAGACATACTTTAAGACATACTTTATATTACATTGTAGGCTATATGTGTATATACGTAGGCTATATGTATATACGTAGGCTATATGTGTATATACGTAGGCTATATATGTATATATGTAGGCTATATGTGTATATACGTAGGCTATATATGTATATATGTAGGCTATATGTGTATATATGTAGGCTATATGTGTATATACGTAGGCTATATGTGTATATACGTAGGCTATATGTGTATATACGTAGGCTATGTGTGTATATACGTAGGCTATGTGTGTATATACGTATGCTATGTGTGTATATACGTAGGCTATATGTGTATATACGTAGGCTATATGTGTATATACGTAGGCTATATGTGTATATACGTAGGCTATATGTGTATATACGTAGGCTATATGTGTATATACGTACGCTATATGTGTATATACGTAGGCTATATGTGTATATATGTAGGCTATAGTATATACGTAGGCTATATGTGTATATACATAGGCTATATGTGTATATACGTAGGCTATATGTGTATATATGTAGGCTATATGTATATACGTAGGCTATATGTGTATATACGTAGGCTATATGTGTATATATGTAGGCTATATGTGTATATACGTAGGCTATATGTGTATATATGTAGGCTATATGTATATACAAGGCTATATGTGTATATATGTAGGCTATATGTGTATATATGTAGGCTATATGTATATACGTAGGCTATATGTGTATATACGTAGGCTATATGTGTATATATGTAGGCTATATGTGTATATACGTAGGCTATATGTGTATATATGTAGGCTATATGTATATATGTAGGCTATATGTGTATATACGTAGGCTATATGTGTATATACGTAGGCTATATGTGTATATACGTAGGCTATATGTGTATATATGTAGGCTATATGTATATACGTAGGCTATATGTGTATATATGTAGGCTATATGTGTATATATGTAGGCTATATGTGTATATATGTAGGCTATATGTATATACATAGGCTATATGTGTATATACGTAGGCTATATGTGTATATATGTAGGCTATATGTGTATATACGTAGGCTATATGTGTATATATGTAGGCTATATGTATATACGTAGGCTATATGTGTATATATGTAGGCTATATGTATATACGTAGGCTATATGTGTATATACGTAGGCTATATGTGTATATATGTAGGCTATATGTGTATATACGTAGGCTATATGTGTATATATGTAGGCTATATGTATATACGTAGGCTATATGTGTATATATATGTAGGCTATATGTGTATATACGTAGGCTATATGTGTATATACGTAGGCAATATGTGTATATACGTAGGCTATATGTATATACGTAGGCTATATGTGTATATACGTAGGCTATATGTGTATATACGTAGGCTATATGTGTATATACGTAGGCTATATGTATATATGTAGGCTATATGTGTATATATGTAGGCTATATGTATATATGTAGGCTATATGTGTATATACGTAGGCTATATGTATATATACGTAGGCTATATGTGTATATATGTAGGCTATATGTGTATATACGTAGGCTATATGTGTATATACGTAGGCTATATGTGTATATATGTAGGCTATATGTGTATATATGTAGGCTATATGTGTATATACGTAGGCTATATGTGTATATACGTAGGCTATATGTGTATATACGTAGGCTATATGTGTATATATGTAGGCTATATGTGTATATATATGTTAACGTAGGCTATATGTGTATATCTAGGCTATATGTGTATATATGTAGGCATATGTGTATATACGTAGGCTATATGTGTATATTATGTATATACGTAGGCTATATGTGTATATACGTAGGCTATATGTGTATATATGTAGGCTATATGTGTATATACGTAGGCTATATGTGTATATATGTAGGCTATATGTGTATATATGTAGGCTATATGTGTATATAGTAGGTTATATGTGTATAGTAGGCTATATGTGTATATCGTAGGCTATATGTGTTATATATGTAGGTATATGTGTTTTGTATATACGTATGCTATATGTTTATATACGTAGGCTATATGTGTATATATGTAGGCTATATGTGTATATATGTAGGCTATATGTGTATATGTGTAGTGCTATATGTGTATATGTAGGCTATATGTGTATATATGTAGGCTATGTGTATATGTAGGGTTATATGTGTATATACGTAGGCTATATGTGATATACGTAGGCTATAGTGTTGTGGTTGGTTTTGTGGTTTGTATATATGTAGCTATATGTGTATGTATGTAGGCTAATGTGTATATACGTAGCTATATGTGTATATATTGTATTGGGGCTATATGTGTTATATATGTTTACTTAGGCTATATGTGTATTTGTGGCTATATGTGTATAAGTAGGCTATATGTGTATATATGTAGGCTATATGTGTATACGTAGGCTATATATGTAGGCTATATATGTAGGCTATATGTGTATATATGTAGGCTATATACGTAGGCTATATGTGTATATACCTAGGCTATATGTGTATATATGTAGGCTATATGTGTATATGTAGGCTATATGTGTATATACGTAGGCTATATGTGTATATACATAGGCTATATGTGTATATACATAGGCTATATGTGTATATACGTAGGCTATATGTGTATATACATAGGCTATATGTGTATATACGTAGGCTATATGTATATATGTAGGCTATATGTGTATATATGTAGGCTATATGTGTATATATGTAGGCTATATGTGTATATACATAGGCTATATGTGTATATATGTAGGCTATATGTGTATATACATAGGCTATATGTGTATACGTAGGCTATATATGTAGGCTATATATGTAGGCTATATGTGTATATATGTAGGCTATATACGTAGGCTATATGTGTATATACGTAGGCTATATGTGTATATATGTAGGCTATATGTGTATATGTAGGCTATATGTGTATATACGTAGGCTATATGTGTATATACATAGGCTATATGTGTATATACATAGGCTATATGTGTATATACGTAGGCTATATGTGTATATACATAGGCTATGTGTGTATATACGTAGGCTATATGTATATATGTAGGCTATATGTGTATATATGTAGGCTATATGTGTATATATGTAGGCTATATGTGTATATACGTAGGCTATATGTATATATGTAGGCTATATGTGTATATACGTAGGCTATATGTGTATATACGAGGGCTATATGTGTATATATGTAGGCTATATGTGTATATTAGTAGGCTATATGTGTATATAAGTAGGCTATATGTGTATAAACGTAGGCTATATGTGTATATACGAGGGCTATATGTGTATATATGTAGGCTATATGTGTATATATGTAGGCTATATGTGTATATATGTAGGCTATATGTGTATATACGAGGGCTATATGTGTATATATGTAGGCTATATGTGTATATACGTAGGCTATATGTGTATATAAGTAGGCTATATGTGTATATACGTAGGCTATATGTGTATATACGTAGGCTATATGTGTATATACGTAGGCTATATGTGTATATATGTAGGCTATATGTGTATATATGTAGGCTATATGTGTAGGCTATATGTGTATATAAGTAGGCTATATGTGTATATACGTAGGCTATATGTGTATATACGTAGGCTATATGTGTATATATGTAGGCTATATGTGTAGGCTATATGTGTATATAAGTAGGCTATATGTGTATATATGTAGGCTATATGTGTATATACGTAGGCTATATGTGTATATATGTAGGCTATATGTGTATATATGTAGGCTATATGTGTATATAAGTAGGCTATATGTGTATATATGTAGGCTATATGTGTATATACGTAGGCTATATGTGTATATATGTAGGCTATATGTAGGCTATATGTATATATGTAGGCTATATGTGTATATATGTAGGCTATATGTATATATGTAGGCTATATGTGTATATATGTAGGCTATATGTATATATGTAGGCTATATGTGTATATATGTAGGCTATATGTGTATATACGTAGGCTATATGTGTATATATGTAGGCTATATGTGTATATACGTAGGCTATATGTGTATATATGTAGGCTATATGTGTATATATGTAGGCTATATGTGTATATACATAGGCTATATGTGTATATACGTAGGCTATATGTGTATATATGTAGGCTATATGTGTAGGCTATATGTGTATATAAGTAGGCTATATGTGTATATATGTAGGCTATATGTGTATATATGTAGGCTATATGTGTATATATGTAGGCTATATGTAGGCTATATGTATATATGTAGGCTATATGTGTATATATGTAGGCTATATGTATATATGTAGGCTATATGTGTATATATGTAGGCTATATGTATATAAATGTAGGCTATATGTGTATATATGTAGGCTATATGTGTATATATGTAGGCTATATGTGTATATACGTAGGCTATATGTGTATATATGTAGGCTATATGTGTATATACGTAGGCTATATGTGTATATACGTAGGCTATATGTGTATATATGTAGGCTATATGTGTATATATGTAGGCTATATGTGTATATACGTAGGCTATATGTGTATATACGTAGGTATATGTGTATTAGTAGGCTATATGTGTATATATAGGCTATATGTGTATATACGTAGGCTATATGTGTATATACGTAGGCTATATGTGTATATAGTAGGCTATATGTGTATATATGTAGGCTATATGTGTATATACGTAGGCTATATGTGTATATACGTAGGCTATATGTGTATATACGTAGGCTATATGTGTATATACGTAGGCTATATGTGTATATATGTAGGCTATATGTGTATATACGTAGGCTATATGTGTATATATGTAGGCTATATGTGTATATACGTAGGCTATATGTGTATATACGTAGGCTATATGTGTATATATGTAGGCTATATGTGTATATATGTAGGCTATATGTGTATATATGTAGGCTATATGTGTATATATGTAGGCTATATGTGTATATCGTAGGCTATATGTGTATATATGTAGGCTATATGTGTATATACGTAGGCTATATGTGTATATATGTAGGCTATATGTGTATATATGTAGGCTATATGTGTATATACGTAGGCTATATGTGTATATATGTAGGCTATATGTGTATATATGTGTATATACATAGGCTATATGTGTATATACGTAGGCTATATGTGTATATATGTAGGCTATATGTGTATATATGTAGGCTATATGTGTATATACGTAGGCTATATGTGTATATACGTAGGCTATATGTGTATATACGTAGGCTATATGTGTATATATGTAGGCTATATGTGTATATACGTAGGCTATATGTGTATATACGTAGGCTATATGTGTATATATGTAGGCTATATGTGTATATACGTAGGCTATATGTGTATATATGTAGGCTATATGTGTATATATGTGTATATACATAGGCTATATGTGTATATACGAGGGCCTATCAATAATTTCCTGAACTAATTTCTTTCTCCGACATTCGGGAGGATTTGCATACAGTTTTAGTTTATGGGGACTCGTGTTTATTGAATGTGCTACGTTGATTGTCTGTCCGTGTTTATTGAATGTGCTACGTTGATTGTCTGTCCGTGTTTATTGAATGTGCTACGTTGATTATCTGTCCGTGTTTATTGAATGTGCTACGTTGATTGTCTGTCCGTGTTTATTGAATGTGCTACGTTGATTGTCTGTCCGTGTTTATTGAATGTGCTACGTTGATTGTCTGTCCGTGTTTATTGAATGTGCTACGTTGATTGTCTGTCCGTGTTTATTGAATGTGCTACGTTGATTGTCTGTCCGTGTTTACATGCATCTTGTATAGCTGTAAATTGTTTCCATTGTTGAGATTTTGAAATGTGCTAAGTATGTATGTAGTCATACACAAGCCCCTTTTCCATACCCAATATTTATTATTGTTGTTGTATCAGAATTGAGTTCTGCGCATGAGTTCTGAAAGCTTGTAATTTGTAAAGTAAAGTAATTTTGTTGTTTTTCAACCGTGGGGCTATAATATACTTCCCAGTTCCAGCGCACTAATAGAACATCATTAAAGTGAAATTAACTATTTTGGGTTTTCTGTTACATTGATGGTATGTCATTGTAGCAGAACTTTGTTCTATTCTGAAAATATGATTTGTGAATAATAGCCATGTGGATGTATGTAATTATGCAAGGAAATGATGTAAAACATATACTGCACCCATCCTGTGATATCTATACAGTGAATATATTTTTTGTGCACTAGCTTACCGGAGCATGTTGCATCCAGGTGGTGTATGTTCAGTGTACAAGAAAAAAGCATAGTCATTCTTGCATTAAAACCCAAATAGTCTGTAACCCAAACAGTATGTAACCCAAACAGTATGTAACCCAAACAGTATGTAACCCAAACAGTCTGTAACCCAAACATTGTAACCCAAACAGTATGTAACCCAAACAGTATGTAACCCAAACAGTATGTAACCCAAACAGTCTGTAACCCAAACAGTATGTAACCCAAACAGTATGTAACCCAAACTGTAACCCAAATAGTCTGTAACCCAAACAGTCTGTAACCCAAACAGTATGTAGCCCAAACAGTCTGTAACCCAAACAGTCTGTAACCCAAACATTGTAACTCAAACAGTATGTAACCCAAACAGTATGTAACCCAAACAGTATGTAACCCAAACTGTAACCCAAACTGTCTGTAACCCAAACAGTCTGTAACCCAAACAGTATGTAACCCAAACAGTCTGTAACCCAAACAGTATGTAACCCAAACATTGTAACCCAAACAGTATGTAACCCAAACAGTATGTAACCCAAACTGTATGTAACCCAAACAGTCTGTAACCCAAACAGTCTGTAACCCAAACAGTATGTAACCCAAACAGTATGTAACCCAAACAGTATGTAACCCAAACAGTATGTAACCCAAACAGTATGTAACCCAAACAGTATGTAACCCAAACAGTCTGTAACCCAAACATTGTAACCCAAACAGTATGTAACCCAAACAGTCTGTAACCCAAACAGTCTGTAACCCAAACAGTATGTAACCCAAACAGTCTGTAACCCAAACAGTCTGTAACCCAAACATTGTAACCCAAACAGTCTGTAACCCAAACAGTATGTAACCCAAACAGTCTGTAACCCAAACATTGTAACCCAAATAGTCTGTAACCCAAACAGTCTGTAACCCAAACAGTCTGTAGCCCAAACATTGTAACCCAAACAGTCTGTAACCCAAACATTGTAACCCAAATAGTCTGTAACCCAAACAGTCTGTAACCCAAACAGTCTGTAACCCAAACAGTCTGTTAAAACCAAAATACTAAAACATGAATTTGAAGGTCCATGGAAACATGCGCTTGTATACAATGTAATATAAACATGACAAGAATGCTTATTAACTTCATCCACAGCCTCATCCACAACCTCATCCACTACCTCATCCACAACCTCATCCACTACCTCATCCACTACCTCATCTACAGCTTCATCCACAACCCCATCAATAGCCTCGTCCACTACCTCGTCCACAACCCCATCAACAGCCTCATCCACAACCTCATCCACTACCTCATCCACAACCTCATCCACTACCTCATCCACTAATGCATCAAATTAATGCAATTTCCTTAACACCTTCATCATAGATTCTTCATTAAAGCTTACTCACTCACTCACTCACTCTTCATTAAAGCTATTAAATCAGCTAAGCGGTGGTAGAGCTGTAGACAGTCATTCAACAATCATTGTTTTGAACAGAAGAAACACAGGTATAAAAATAACATGGCGGTGTTACGAAATCTGCACAGCATGAAACTTACTCAGCACAATATCATAAATATATGATATATAATGAAAAGAATAATGTTCTGTGATAACATGATTTTCATCTACATTCTTTAACATTCTTTCATATTCTTTAAACATTATTGGACAAAATGCCAGGTTTCGGATGAGCTTGTATAATAAAATAATAAACAATTGAGTAAGTCTAACATGGTTGCCAGGTGACCGTTATCAACGCTAGAACTTGCAAGCTTTCTTAGTTTTTGATGTATTAATTAAACCATTCCTCAGTTCATAAGTTCATAGGCATAAGTAATAAGCTAAAGTTGTTTGTAAGGCAGGCAATCATGTGCAGTTTGTGTGGCAGGCAATCATGTGCAGTTTGTAAGGCAGGCACTCATGTGCAGTTTGTAAGGCAGGCAATCATGTGCAGTTTGTGTGTAAAGAGGAGGGGGCAATCATGTGCAGTTTGTGTGTAAAGGGGAGGGGGCAAGCATGTGCAGTTTGTGTATAAAGGGGAGGGGGCAAGCATGTTCCCCAATCTGATTAGAAGCAGCTTTGTTGTTGAGAGGTCTGACGTACAGCATATGTGAGGTCACCTTCTGATGACCTTTCCATTAGCCAATCAGAGGCTTGCTTTCAAGGTTTTGAAAACTAAATTAGGAGTTATAATTTGTCGATATTTATCTGAATTAAATCCCCGCATAATTATGCTATTCAAACATTTACTATTTTTACCGCATAACATTGGCTGCATCCTTAAAACAGTGTAACAGATTATAGGAAGATCGGCTGCATCCATGCCCAGGAGAATCCACGCCCAGGAGAATCCACGCCCAGGAGAATCCATGCCCAGGAGAATCCACGCCCAGGAAACAGCATCAAGTAACTGACATGGACTGGTGCACGATATATAACCCATTCAACCCCAAGTAACTGACATGGACTGGTGCACGATATATAACCCATTCAACCCCAAGTAACTGACATGGACTGGTGCATGATATATAACCCATTCAACACCAAGTAACTGACATGGACTGGTGCATGATATTTAACCCATTCAACACCAAGTAACTGACATGGACTGGTGCATGATATATAACCCATTCAACACCAAGTAACTGACATGGACTGGTGCATGATATTTAACCCATTCAACCCCAAGTAACTGACATGGACTGGTGCACGATATATAACCCATTCAACACCAAGTAACTGACATGGACTGGTGCATGATATTTAACCCATTCAACACCAAGTAACTGACATGGATTGGTGCATGATATTTTTAGACCAATAAATTAATGAGAAAATTACAATTGGACCAGTTCATTTATCAAAATGGGTAATTTTGTCTAAAAATAGTAATATTACTGGCAAAAAGTGCAGCTCCTGACGAGACGCCTCAATCAAGAGCCAGCTCATCTTGATCTACACTTTTTGTAAGCATATTTAGTCTAAATATAGTAATATTACCAGCAAAAAGTGCCGTCTGATCAGGCTCTATGCTGTTTGCTATTCGGATAGTGGAGCTAAAACACTTGGCTGAATATCAAACAACATAGATCCTGATCAGACACAGCATTACGCCGCCGCTGATCTGGATCTATGTTGTTTGCGAATGTGATTTTATTTACTCAGAAGTCAAAAGGGTTAAATATTTCCTGGCTGTTTGCATGTTTGTGTGCTATCCAGGGAAATCCTGTGTGAAATCTAACCTGAAACCTAGCAATAAACAATAAAAGAAAGTCATCATGTTTCTAATTTGTAAATCTCTGGGGGGGGGGGGGTCATCATGAATGGTAAGATAAAAGAAGCGGCTAATTTGAGATTTTCTTTGTAATTATTGAGGGCGATGTACAATTAATCAGTTTGCTAAACACATCAAAACATACACAATGGAGATTGTACAACTTTTAATAATTACACAGTTTGTGTAAGTAGTGTGTTTGTGTAAGTAGTGTGTTTGTATTGTGGTATGATTCAGGGGCAGCGTGGAATATTGCCACGAGGGGCAGATAGTGGAAAACAAAACCCAAGATTCCTCATTCACAATTATCATAATCAAAGTATTTCCATTAACAATAAATTCTATAAAATGTTTGGTATAAGACACCTTGAACATGAAATTGTATGAGAGATGCATAATAGACTTGTCATGTTTCCATGTGAACCACTTGTATATATAACATTCTGGCCCATATCACGAATATAGGACAATACCTTACTCGATTATTGCTCACCAGACAATACCTCACTCGATTATTGTTCACCAGACAGTACCTCACTTGATTATTGTTCACCAGACAGTACCTCACTCGATTATTGTTCACCAGACAGTACCTCACTTGATTATTGTTCACCAGACAATACCCCACTCGATTATTGTTCACCAGACAGTACCTCACCGGATTATTGTTCACCAGACAGTACCTCACTTGATTACTGTTCACCAGACAGTACCTCACGGGATTATTGTTCACCAGACAGTACCTCACTCGATTATTGTTCACCAGACAGTACCTCACGGGATTATTGTTCACCAGACAGTACCTCACGGGATTATTGTTCACCCAGAACTTGTTGATGTACAGTTAGGCAGATAGAACATTACCCAGAACTTGTTGATGTACAGTTAGGCAGATAGAACATTACCCAGAACTTGTTGATGTACAGTTAGGCATACAGTCAAACCTGTGTTAAGCAGCCAGCGAAGGGAATTACAGAAAGTGGCTGCTTATCACAGGTGGCTGCTTAATAGAGGTTAAATGTATAATAAAACAACATATTGGGAATCTGGAAACTGGCTGCTTAATACAGGTTGGCTGCTTAATGGAGGTGACCACTAACACAGGTTTGACTGTATTGAAAATCACCTGACGCTGAAGTATTGTTGACAGCCACAAAGTGGTCTGTTTGAATCCCAAATTGTTTGACCCCATGAGACCTGGTAATATAAACATTAGAGAGTTGTTAGTGCCAATAAATCTTTCATCAGTTCCACCTGAAGACAGTGGAGAGCATCCACTTATCTCTGGTATAGTAGTGGTCAGCTTCTAATATCAGCTTCTAACAGGTGATCAATCTTTATACTGTTTATATATTAAGTTTCAAGTGTAGTAAACACAATATCAAACACGATATCAAAGCCTTTGCTTTTGTAGCTTCATATTAATGAATGCAGACAAATTGTCAAATTAACTCGAGGTTGACCTTTCATGGTAATGTCATGGTCATGTGAAATCGAGCATTTCTTCTTGTGTGGTGTGCCATCCAGTGCATGCCGGACCAACCTGACGACTACGGGACCAACCTGACGACTACGGGACCAACCTGACTACCAGGGACCAACCTGACTACCAGGGACCAACCTGACTACCAGGGACCAACCTGACTACCAGGGACCAACCTGACTACCAGGGACCAACCTGACTACCAGGGACCAACCTGACTACCAGGGACCAACCTGACTACCAGGTTATGTTTCTGGGAGATGTTACAGCCAAACAAATTACCGGATAATGGACTGGTTATTAATTACTTGAATTGATTGATTTGTTGGTCCATTTTTAACATCAGTTAACGAGTACCAAAATGTTGGGACTATTAGATAATACTGCTTCATTAGTTGGTTTTTAGGCCAAGTATTGTGACAGTAAAACTGTTAATTATTTAAATGTTTCCCAAGATTTTGGGTAAATATGGTACATAGTAGAGGAACACACCAGGGAGCTGTCAGGATAGTGCTGGAATTGAGATTGTGTGAAAGTTGGAACAGATGGATTGAGCTCATGATGTTTGGCAGTCTCCCTGCATGGTATATTTGTACTAGATCTGCATGGTATATTTGTACTAGATCTGCAGGGTATATGTGTACTAGATCTGCATGGTATATTTGTACTAGATCTGCAGGGTATATGTGTACTAGATCTGCATGGTATATTTGTACTAGATCTGCAGGGTATATGTGTACTAGATCTGCATGGTATATTTGTACTGGATCTGCAGGGTATATGTGTACTAGATCTGCATGGTATATTTGTACTAGATCTGCAGGGTATATGTGTACTAGATCTGCGTGGTATATTTGCACTAGATCTGCAGGGTATATTTGTACTAGATCTACAGAGTATATTTGTACTAGATATGCAGGGTGTATTTGTACTAGATCTGCAGGGTATATTTGTACTAGATCTGCAGGGTATATTTGTACTAGATCTGCAGGGTATAGTTGTACTAGATTTGCAGGGTATATTTGTACTAGATATGCAGGGTATATATTTGTACTAGATCTACAGGGTATATATTTGTACTAGATATGCAGGGTATATTTGTACTAGATCTAGTATAACTGAGCATATGTGATTATGACATTGTTGTAAGACACATTTCTGTTACAATGTCTCTTGAGAAGATATGCAAACATAAATTATTGATCAGCAGGTGCTCTGGTAATGTCCATTTAATGACCAATTAACAGCCAGTACATGTCATTAATATCTAAGCAATAATTCTTCACTATTCCTCACCTCTATCAGTTGTCAGGCAAATGCAATGCTTACCTTTGCTTTGTTGGAAAGAAAAGTGAAATTGATTTATTGGATGGCAACAGTACAAAAGTGTTAGAAAAATAATAAAGTTATGTACACTGGGATGTTTGAACTTGAATAATAAAGTGATGTACACTGGGATGTTTGAACTTGAATAATAAAGTTATGTACACTGGGATGTTTGAACTTGAATAATAAAGTTATGTACACTGGGATGTTTGAACTTGAATAATAAAGTGATGTACACTGGGATGTTTGAACTTGAATAATAAAGTTATGTACACTGGGATGTTTGAACTTGAATAATAAAGTTATGTACACTGGGATGTTTGAACTTGAATAATAAAGTGATGTACACTGGGATGTTTGAACTTGAATAATAAAGTGATGTACACTGGGTGCTTGAACTTGAATAATATTATGGGGCACAACCAATGAAAATACATTTAACAGCTTGGCCCTAAAACAGATAGCACTGCCAGCTCGTTTCTAATCACCAAAAACAAATTGAGCTAGGCCTTAAAATCGGAGAGGTAAATTATCCAATAGAAATCGTTGTTACAACAGGCTAGTTTTGGCTTGTCTAAATTCTGAATAGACCTCATTCCTGATGGAATTCATCACCTTGAGGGATAGAAGAGGCAATGTGGAATTTAAGTGCCTTGCCTAAGGACACAACTTGGCGCGACCTCGGGGCCTTTCACACTTGAAGCGAATGCCGGTAACCTTTGTTCTATCACGACTTCCACTTAAAGTACTGGTTAAATAACATCAACTGGTAGGAACCCCGGACGGCCAATGTGATTCAGAGAATTATAAACCAGGATTTTGTAAAACGGCTGCTAAAGACGGTATACATGGCTGCTTAATACAGGTGACCACTAACACATGTGTGCCTGTATTTACCTGGTTATGCATGCTGCCTGTGTTGATGCTGCCTGTGTTGTAATGATTTCTCCTGCTGATGCAGATACACACCCAGCAACTCCTGCTGATGCAGATACACACCCAGCAATTATTAACATTACTGCTATATATACCACTATATATTATGCAGAGTAGGTGTTAATTGTATGTGATGACATGCACACAGATTTGCATTAATCTACATTTAACTTCAGTATTGTGATAGACCGTTGCCAAGCTACAGAATCAGAGAATCAGTGAAAATGGATTTAATAGTAAAACATTTTTTTATTTAGACTTACATATTAGAAATAAATTGAGGAAGAATTTGGGTAGATATGTTTTAGCTTAAATTTATATACAGTTCGACACATTTTAGAAATATTATCAAAAGTAAATTTACCAGTATTATCTCATTAAATAAATTTACTGGCATTATCTCATTAAATAAATTTACTGGCATTATCTCATTAAATAAATTTACTGGCATTATATTGTTAAAATAAATTTACTGGCATTATCTCATTAAATAAATTTACTGGCATTATCTCATTAAATAAATTTACTGGCATTATATTGTTAAAATAAATAAATTTACTGGCATTATCTCATTAAATAAATTTACTGGCATTATCTCATTAAATAAATTTACTGACATTATATTGTTAAAATAAATAAATGTACGGGTATTATCTCATTAAATTGTTTGTTTTAAAATGTTGTCTGTCAGAAATCACTCTCAGAGGAAGATAAAAAAAATATATTTCGAGAGAAAATGAAACCACTTTCATATCATCGAGGTCTTTGAAGAGTAAACTGTAGAAGGAATGGCTGATAGCATAAACTTCATGTTGTATGTGATACACAATTCTGACATCTCCGACATGTAATTATGTTTGACAGTTACGAGCATTGCGGCCTCCCAGTTAAAATTAATAATATAATATGTTATATAAAGATTGGTTCATACTTCATAGCTGGTGGTTTTCTGTTGACATTAGTGCAAGCTTGTAGTCATGTTGGTTAATATCAGATCACTTACCCATCCATCACTTCTGTAGCTTCACATTGACTTCAGATCACTTACTTATAGCTTCACATTGACTTCAGATCACATACCCATCACTGCTGTAGCTTCACATTGACTTCAGATCACTTACCCATCCATCACTGATGTAGCTTCACATTGACTTCAGATCACTTACCCATCCATCACTGATGTAGCTTCACATTGACTTCAGATCACTTACCCATCCATCACTGATGTAGCTTCACATTGACTTCAGATCACTTACCCATCCATCACTGATGTAGCTCACATTGACTTCAGATCACTTACTTGTAGCTTCACATTGACTTCAGATCACATACCCATCACTGCTGTAGCTTCACATTGACTTCAGATCACTTACCCATCCATCACTGATGTAGCTTCACATTGACTTCAGATCACTTACCCATCCATCACTGATGTAGCTTCACATTGACTTCAGATCACTTACCCATCCATCACTGATGTAGCTTCACATTGACTTCAGATCACTTACCCATCCATCACTGATGTAGCTTCACATTGACTTCAGATCACTTACCCATCCATCACTGATGTAGCTTCACATTGACTTCAGATCACTTACCCATCCATCACTGATGTAGCTTCACATTGACTTCAGATCACTTACCCATCACTGATGTAGCTTCACATTGACTTCAGATCACATACCCATCCATCACTGCTGTAGCTTCACATATACTTCAGATCACATACCCATCCATCACTGCTGTAGCTTCACATATACTTCAGATCACTTACCCATCACTGCTGTAGCTTCACATAGACTTCAGATCACTTACCCATCACTGATGTAGCTTCACATTGACTTCAGATCACTTACCCCTCACTGCTGTAGCTTCACATAGACTTCAGATCACTTACCCATCCATCACTGCTGTAGCTTCACATATACTTCAGATCACTTACCCATCACTGCTGTAGCTTCACATAGACTTCAGATCACTTACCCATCACTGATGTAGCTTCACATTGACTTCAGATCACTTACCCCTCACTGCTGTAGCTTCACATAGACTTCAGATCACTTACCCATCCATCACTGATGTAGCTTCACATTGACTTCAGATCACTTACCCATCACTGATGTAGCTTCACATATACTTCAGATCACTTACCCATCACTGATGTAGCTTCACATAGACTTCAGATCACTTACCCATCACTGATGTAGCTTCACATAGACTTCAGATCACTTACCCATCACTGATGTAGCTTCACATTGACTTCAGATCACTTACCCCTCACTGCTGTAGCTTCACATAGACTTCAGATCACTTACCCATCCATCACTGATGTAGCTTCACATTGACTTCAGATCACTTACCCATCACTGATGTAGCTTCACATATACTTCAGATCACTTACCCATCACTGATGTAGCTTCACATAGACTTCAGATCACTTACCCATCACTGATGTAGCTTCACATAGACTTCAGATCACTTACCCATCACTGATGTAGCTTCACATTGACTTCAGATCACTTACCCCTCACTGCTGTAGCTTCACATAGACTTCAGATCACTTACCCATCCATCACTGATGTAGCTTCACATTGACTTCAGATCACTTACCCATCACTGCTGTAGCCTCACATTAACTTCAGATCACTTACCCATCCATCACTGATGTAGCTTCACCTTGACTTCAGATCACTTACCCATCACTGATGTAGCTTCACATAGACTTCAGATCACTTACCCATCCATCACTGCTGTAGCTTCACATTGACTTCAGATCACTTACCCCTCACTGATGTAGCTTCACATTGACTTCAGATCACTTACCCATCACTGATATAGCTTCACATTGACTTCAGATCACTTACCCCTCACTGATGTAGCTTCACATTGACTTCAGATCACTTACCCCTCACTGCTGTAGCTTCACATTCCACTGAGTATATTGAATTCTTATAATTTCGAGAAAGATATCGAGCTGGTTCATCTTGATCTACACTGTTTGTAAGCATATTTAGAGGTCTTTGGTGTTTAATGGGTTAAGCAACACACATTCATATTTTATGCTATTTATTTTCCATTTAAATTTAATCTAGCAGGATTAAGCTATTTAAAATAATTGGCGGGGAGATATAGAAGTCTCGGGAATTTTAATAAGTTATAAAGAGATGGCTTATAAAGAGCAACAGAGACAATAATCTCGATGATCGGGGAATCTGCAGCAACGACAGTCAGGAACCAGCTACATTGGCAACAGTAAGGGTCAGGAACCAGCTACATTGGAGACAGTAAGGGCTAGGAACCAGCTACATTTGTGACAGTAAGGGTCAGGAACCAGCTACATTGGAGACAGTAAGGGTCAGGAACCAGCTACATTGGAGACAGTAAGGGCTAGGAACCAGCTACATTGGCGACAGTAAGGGCTAGGAACCAGCTACATTGGTGACAGTAAGGGCTAGGAACCAGCTACATTGGAGACAGTAAGGGCTAGGAACCAGCTACATTGGCGACAGTAAGGGTCAGGAACCAGCTACATTGGAGACAGTAAGGGCTAGGAACCAGCTACATTGGAGACAGTAAGGGCTAGGAACAAGCTACATTGGAGACAGTAAGGGCTAGGAACCAGCTACATTGGAGACAGTAAGGGCTAGGAACCAGCTACATTGGAGACAGTAAGGGCTAGGAACCAGCTACATTGGAGACAGTAAGGGCTAGGAACCAGCTACATTGGAGACAGTAAGGGTCAGGAACCAGCTACATTGGAGACATTAAGGGCTAGGAACCAGCTACATTGGAGACAGTAAGGGCTAGGAACCAGCTACATTGGAGACAGTAAGGGCTAGGAACCAGCTACATTGGCGACAGTAAGTGTCAGGAACCAGCTACATTGGCGACAGTAAGGACTAGGAACCAGCTACATTGGCGACAGTAAGGGTTGGGAACCAGCTACATTGGCAACAGTAAGGGTCGGGAACCAGCTATATTGGCAACAGTAAGGGTAGGAAACCAGCTACATTGGAGACAGTAAGGGTTGGGAACCAGCTACATTGGAGACAGTAAGGGCTAGGAACCAGCTACATTGGAGACAGTAAGGGTCGGGAACCAGCTACATTGGAGACAGTAAGGGTCGGGAACCAGCTACATTGGAGACGGTAAGGGCTAGGACCCAGCTACATTGGCGACAGTAAGGGTCAGGAACCAGCTACATTGGCGACAGTAAGGGTCAGGAACCAGCTATATTGACGACAGTAAGGGTCAGGAACCAGCTATATTGATGACAGTAATGGTCGGGAATCAGCTACATTGGCGACAGTATCTGCTCATCATCAATTTATTGTCTCGATATATGCAATTTATTTCTTGAAATGGAAAAATAAAATCATTCTTATGCAACTGTAAAAATATTAGATTTGTCACGAAACAAGCAGCTCTTTGTCGTGTGTTCATATATATAGTACACCCATGCATATTTATATATATGTCGGCATGCAGTATCAGACAGATTATATATATATATATATATATAGTACACCCAGCATGCAGTATCAGACAGATTATATATATATAGTACACCCAGCATGCAGTATCAGACAGATTATATATATATATATATATATAGTACACCCATGCATACAGTATCAGACAGATTATAT
>CM026386.1:7409669-7483168 GCA_014843695.1 Archivesica marissinica | reverse complement strand
CATGCAGTATCAGACAGATTATATATATATATATATATAGTACACCCAGCATGCAGTATCAGACAGATTATATATATATATATATATAGTACACCCATGCATATTTATATATACGTCAGCATGCAGTATCAGACAGATTATATATATAGTACAAGTAGGACATGGCAGTGATTCTGAATGCATGTTTAGTAATTGTCATTAATAATAATAATCAATAATAATAACAATAATTATAATAACTCTACAACCATAGTAATAACAATAATGATAATAATGATAACCACTTTATTTTTATTAGAAAGCGAATTTGGAATACAACCAATCTACCTTGTGGATCTCACAATATGTACATAAACATACAAATTATAACCAGCAATACACATAATACTACAATATGATTGAACACCTCAGTTTGTAACACTATATCATTTTATATACATGTATGTATAAAACACACAATGCAAACATTACCATAAAACTTTAGTTTAAGCCATTAGGCTATTAAAGTCTCTATGAAAATATTTGTCAATGAAGTCCACCCCCATATCATTCCCGAGTTCCACCTAACATCCTTCCCGAGTTCCACCTAATATCCTTCCCAAGTTCCACCTAATATAATTCCCGAGTTCCACCTAATATCATTCCAGAGTTCCACCTAATATCCTTCCCGAGTTCCACCTAATATCATTCCCGAGTTCCACCTAATATCATTCCCGAGTTCCACCTAATATAATTCCCGAGTTCCACCTAATATCCTTCCCGAGTTCCACCTAATATCATTCCTGAGTTCCACCTAATATCCTTCCCGAGTTCCACCTAATATCGTATACCAGAGTTCCACCTAATATCATTCCCAAGTTCCACCTAATATCATTCCCGAGTTCCACCTAATATCATTCCAGAGTTCCACCTAATATCGTATACCAGAGTTCCACCTAATATCCTTCCCGAGTTCCACCTAATATCCTTCCCAAGTTCCACCTAATATCATTCCAGAGTTCCACCTAATATCGTATACTAGAGTTCCACCTAATATCCTTCCCGAATTCCACCTAATATCCTTCCCAAGTTCCACCTAATATCATTCCAGAGTTCCACCTAATATCGTATACTAGAGTTCCACCTAATATCCTTCCCAAGTTCCACCTAATATCATTCCCGAGTTCCACCTAATATCGTATACCAGAGTTCCACCTAATATCATTCCAGAGTTCCACCTAATATCCTTCCCAAGTTCCACCTAATATCCTTCCCGAGTTCCACCTAATATTGTATACCAGAGTTCCACCTAATATCATTCCAGAGTTCCACCTAATATCGTATACCAGAGTTCCACCTAATATCATTCCAGAGTTCCACCTAATATCGTATACCAGAGTTCCACCTAATATCATTCCAGAGTTCCACCTAATATCGTATACCAGAGTTCCACCTAATATCATTCCCGAGTTCCACCTAATATCATTCCCAAGTTCCACCTAATATCCTTCCCGAGTTCCACCTAATATCGTATACCAGAGTTCCACCTAATATCATTCCAGAGTTCCACCTAATATCGTATACCAGAGTTCCACCTAATATCGTATACCAGAGTTCCACCTAATATCATTCCCGAGTTCCACCTAATATCCTTCCCAAGTTCCACCTAATATCATTCCAGAGATCCACCTAATATCATTCCCGAGTTCCACCTAATATCATTACCGAGTTCCACCTAATATCCTTCCCAAGTTCCACCTAATATCATTCCCGAGTTCCACCTAATATCATTCCAGAGTTCCACCTAATATCGTATACTAGAGTTCCACCTAATATCCTTCCCAAGTTCCACCTAATATCCTTCCCGAGTTCCACCTAATATCGTATACCAGAGTTCCACCTAATATCATTCCAGAGTTCCACCTAATATCGTATACCAGAGTTCCACCTAATATCGTATACCAGAGTTCCACCTAATATCATTCCCGAGTTCCACCTAATATCCTTCCCAAGTTCCACCTAATATCATTCCAGAGATCCACCTAATATCATTCCCGAGTTCCACCTAATATCATTCCCAAGTTCCACCTAATATCATTCACGAGTTCCACCTAATATCCTTCCCGAGTTCCACCTAATATCGTATACCAGAGTTCCACCTAATATCATTCCAGAATTCCACCTAATATTGTATTCCAGAGTTCCACCTAATATCATATACCAGAGTTCCACCTAATATCATTCCCGAGTTCCACCTAATATCCTTCCCAAGTTCCACCTAATATCATTCCAGAGATCCACCTAATATCATTCCCGAGTTCCACCTAATATCCTTCCCGAGTTCCACCTAATATCATTCCCGAGTTCCACCTAATATCATTCCCAAGTTCCACCTAATATCATTCCCAAGTTCCACCTAATATCATTCCCGAGTTCACCTAATATCCTATACCAGAGTCCCACGCCATAAAGAAAATGGGAGTTGGGAATCTATATACATATGTAAGGATTTTGTGATGCCATAGATCCACATACACATGTGGCAGAGTAAGAACAGATATCTTGTTTATTAACTAATTGATTTGAGAAATTCTCAAACATCTTTAGAATCGTGAAATAATGATACTGTAAGCCTCAAGAAAGGTTTCTTTGAACTAGTTGTTTTGTCTGGTGAGTGTTCTTGTCTCAGACTAGTGTAAGAATGTTTGAAATGGATGTAGCAGATGTGGTACGTACATACATGTACTAACTGCACACATATACTGCACTCTGTAACGGTTATTGTTGGGTTATATCAGATGAATGATACGCCTATACGAGTGTTCATTGCTGAGCACATCATATGCACGTTTGTGTTGGTTTTGTGTGTAATTTCGAATACTACCGTAGTAGTTCAAGAATGTCATAAGTGAAAAATCAAAACGAAATTAAAGCATTATTTTGTAATATTTTTTAACAATTCCCTAAAACATTTGGCGACGCGGCCCTTGGCGACGCGGCCCTCATATTCATAGAAGTATTCAGTGTTGCAATATTACAATGTGTTGTCACTCAAGGCGGGGTTACTGGTTCACCCCGGTCCGCCTCCGTGGTCGAGTGGTTACGGTCGCTGACTTGTATACCACTGTAACCTATCATCACTGATGGTCACGGTTTACTGGTTCACCCTGGTCCGCCTCCATGGTCGAGTGCTTAAGGTCGCTGACTTGTATACCACTGTAACCTATCATCACTGATGGTCACGGGTTCGAGCCCCGCTCAGGCCGTGTCTCATTTATATGAAAAAGTTGGCAGTTTCTTACGGAGGTTGGTGCACCCAAGTACTGGTTAACCGCTGGAGACTGCCCAGGAAAGGTGTTGTTAGGTAAACTGCCCTCCGGCGATAAAGCCCAAAATGGTGCTGATGCAGGCGTAAAACCCGAAATATAACATGACTAGTTCACCCCAATGTTTATGGCTGTCCAGTATTAGGGTAGCTGCATATTGTCCTAGTCATAGACACATTAAGCCAGCGCCGAGACATTGGATTCAGACAACACTATTTGGGAGACATTGGATTCAGACAACACTATTTGGGAGACATTGGATTCAGACAACACTATTTGGGAGACATTGGATTCAGACAACACTATTTGGGAGACATTGGATTCAGACAACACTATTTGGGAGACATTGGATTCAGACAACACTATTTGGGAGACATTGGATTCAGACAACACTATTTGGGAGACATTGGATTCAGACAACACTATTTGGGAGACATTGGATTCAGACAACACTATTTGGGAGACATTGGATTCAGACAACACTATTTGGGAGACATTGGATTCAGACAACACTATATGGGAGACATTGGATTCAGACAACACTATTTGGGAGACATTGGATTCAGACAACACTATTTGGGAGACATTGGATTCAGACAACACTATTTGGGAGACATTGGGTTCAGACAACACTATTTGGGAGACATTGGATTCAGACAACACTATTTGGGAGACATTGGTTTAAACAGTATTTATTCCAATAAATGTACATGTATAACACAAAAAATGTTACAAATTACATAAATTGTGAATGATTTGGATTGGAAAACAAGTTTTCAGAAAACTTATATTAATTCCTCTCCAAAGACTCTTGGCTTATCCATGGCTATTGGCTTATCCCTGGCTTATCCATGGTTATTGGCTTATCCCTGGCATATCCCTGGCTTATCAATGGCTATTGGCTTATCCCTGGCTTATCCATGGCTATTGGCTTATCCCTGGCTTATCAATGGCTATTGGCTTATCCCTGGCTTATCCATGGCTATTGGTGTATCCTGGCTTATCCATGGCTCATGGCTTATGCCTGGCTTATCCATGGCTCATGGCTTATCCCTGGCTTATCCATGGCTCATGGCTTATGCCTGGCTTATCCTGCAATCATCAATGGAGAAATTTACCAACTCTTCATTAGCTGTATATATGGAGGAGAAAAAGTTACCAACTCTTCATTAGTTGTATATATAGAGGAGAAAAAGTTACCAACTCTTCATTAGCTGTATATATAGAGGAGAAACATTTACCAACTCTTCATTAGCTGTATATATGGAGGAGAAAATGTTACCAACTCTTCATTAGCTGTATATATAGAGGAGAAAAAGTTACCAACTCTTCATTAGCTGTATATATAGAGGAGAAAAATTTACCAACTCTTCATTAGCTGTATATATGGAGGAGAAAAAGTTACCAACTCTTCATTAGCTGTATATATAGAGGAGAAAAAGTTACCAACTCTTCATTAGCTGTATATATGGAGGAGAAAAAGTTATCAACTCTTCATTAGCTGTATATATAGAGCAGAAAAAGTTACCAACTCTTCATTAGCTGTATATATAGAGGAGAAAAAGTTACCAACTCTTCATTAGCTGTATATATAGAGGAGAAAAAGTTACCAACTCTTTTATTTTTAGCTTTAGAAGATTGCCTAATTAAGTGTAACTGGACTATGTAAACCACTAGATGGATGGTGCCCAGATCGGACATGCTTTTCTATAAGGTGACTACCTACAAGGACATGCTTTTCTATAAGGTGACTACCTACAAGGACATGCTTTTCTATAAGGTGACTACCTACAAGGACATGTTTATACTTTCCTAGTTAAAGGCCTGCAGTTTGACCTATATTTGACCTTAAACACACGAGGAATAGCGGTACAAATCTGACGGTCGACGCACTAAACACACGAGGAATAGCGGTACAAATCTGACGGTCGACACACATCGTATTTGCCACATGCGAGGCCCTGCATGGTATACATCTAATACATGAGCACCACTTATATCTATTATGACCCACGTACATATCAGAGGTTATAAATTGCTGAAATTGAAGTTCTGTATTTTTATAGTACTTACAACTGGTATAAACAATTCAACTCCACTTATGGCCCAAATAAGGCTGGTTGCGCGGGTTAGGCAGCCAGTTCCTGCATTGCTGTACCACACATTCAGGCATCAGTTCCCTCTTATGCCAAGTACAGTCTCCTCTTCTAGCCGCTACTTTTCTCTCTATATATCTGACATCTTTCCATGCGCCACAATTATATAGCATTGCCCAAAACCTCCTGTATAGAAGCTTTCTCTCATGTGAATTTAGATTATGCGGTGGACGATTATTAGCAGGCCACCAAAGTTGTTTGTTCTTTTCATTTATTATGCAAGGGGAACACAAGCACAGTGGACACTCAGCAACACCTTCAGCATGCTGAGGCATAGGGGGAGGTACGTAAGCAGCCTCTGCAACGGGCATGGCGGTGGCTGTTTCTTCTATTTCCATCTCTACATCCCAGTTCTTATTTTGCAAGAAAGTCAGCAATTCTTTTCTCTGCTCATCAGTTACATACATTGTTATTTTACTCAATGGCATCTTGTAGAACTCGGCAGAATATGTGTAATACTCGTATGTTCAAGAGATTATAATATTATACATGTACTCATAGCATTCACTGTGATTATTATGTAGCATCAATATCGGTAAACACACACTGACACAGAGAAATATTTAAAATATAACAGAAAACTTGCGAATAATACTGTAGATATATAATTAAATGAAGTATGAAGGTTACCATATAACGAACACATATAGTTTATTCATATAAATACATACATATTATATACATGCATACAAATTATCAGATTCAGTGATTACGCTACGGCTGATGAGGCACCTACATAACATGTAATCTATGTCCCTGGGCTGATCTGGATTATGTAGTTTGAATACTCATAACTATCAATTTTCTTTACAATCAATAATATACGTTTACTTAAATTGTCAGGGCCTCATTTTGACTAATTCTCAGCTCACAGAGTGATCGTGCATATTAACCGTTATTATACTGAACGTACTGCTACATTGTTGATACAAGCCACTAATCACATGGAACAGGTAGTAAAGTATAAATCTTTACAATTGGACAGGGGTCAAACTGCAGGCCTTTAAGTGATTACATCGCTAGTCATGTCCACTCCTTAACCTTCATATTAATCATCTAGTTTAAACAGTATTTTATATTAACATTCTACACAATATAGTGTACATGAACAGATGTTTGATGGCATAAAGTTTTCCGAAAATATCCTCTCCAAAAATTAATGGTTTAAATTAATGCAGGATCAACAAATTTGTTGCTGATCCTGACCTTACGACCTACAGGTACTCCATTAACACTCTACAGCTAGTCATGAAAATAAGTCGCAACATAAGGACACAATTCTAATGAAATTGCATGACATATTTCCAGAATAAGCAAAACACATTAATGAATTGTCATCTGCTACAATTATTTGAACTATTTCACTGGTAGAAGGTCTGTTACTCATGGATTCTATAGAGCAAAGAATTGGTACTGTTCACAGAAAGGCAACTTCTGTGTGCTGTACTGGGATTGAAAAACGGCAATGAGATTGGCCAGCAATGATCAACAGTTTTTGTTGAAGATTGAAGATTTTGTGTCGGATGTTTACAATAATACCTCCCGGGAGATGTACATTTTGTATCTCATCAGTCAGAAATCACTGACATCTAAAACAAATTAGAATTTATCTCTATTTATCAGAAATGTCAAAGTGGAGAGAAAATAGAAATTCTGCCATTTCTGATCAATTATTGCATTGAAATTTTGTAAGATTTTCAAATCAATCACCAGGAGAGCCAAAACTGTTTGAAACAGTAATGGAAATGATTGTTGTCCTTGAAATTTATGTATGTTACTCTGCAATGGTGATGCATGAGGCTGGGGGAATTTCCTTCAACTCGACCAGTTCTAGGCAGTTTCTATGTAAATGTTATGCATGGGTGGTTGCGTGTGATTTTGCAAATGTTGATTATTTGCACATTTAGATTGAATCCTATTGGTTAATTGGTTGCCGTGTTTATGTAAACAATATGCCGACTGATTACAAATGTACCTGTAATTGGTTGCCGTGTTTATGTAAACAATATGCTGACTGATTACAAATGTACCTGTAATTGGTTGCCGTGTTTATGTAAACAATATACTGACTGATTACAAATGTACCTGTAATTGGTTGCCGTGTTTATGTAAACAAAATGCCGACTGATTACAAATGTACCTGTAATTGGTTGCCGTGTTTATGTAAACAAAATGCCGACTGATTACAAATGTACCTGTAATTGGTTGCCGTGTTTATGTAAACAAAATGCCGACTGATTACAAATGTACCTGTAATTGGTTGCCGTGTTTATGTAAACAAAATGCCGACTGATTACAAATGTACCTGTAATTGGTTGCCGTGTTTATGTAAACAATATACTGACTAATTACAAATGTACCTGTAATTGGTTGCCATGTTTATGTAAACAATATACTGACTAATTACAAATGTACCTGTAATTGGTTGCCGTGTTTATGTAAACAATATACTGACTAATTACAAATGTACCTGATTGAATTTTGAAAACACGAAGGGTGTTAATCTTCAGACAAGACTAAGATTGTTCGGATCAGTTTTCCCGCCGCCGGGTGCTCTGTCTTCAGGGGTAATTTCCAATGGAAATTTGCATAAATGGTTCTTTAAACTTGTTCGACATATCGGAAAAGAGGTGTTTCGGTTTATAGAGATTTTATTGCCATGAATAAAGAAGGAAAATATATTGACTGGGAAAATCTTCCGGTTTGGAGGTTCCATAGGTCCAGGTTTCACCTCCATATGACCATGGTGATTAGTGGTTCCATACGTCCAGGTTTTACCTCCAGCAGACCATATGATCATGGTGATTAGTGGTTCCATACGTCCAGATTTTACCTCCAGCTGACCATATGATAATGTTGATTAGTGGTTCCATACGTCCAGGTTTTACCTCCAGCTGACCATATGATAATGTTGATTAGTGGTTCCATACGTCCAGGTTTTACCTCCAGCTGACCATATGATCATGGTGATTAGGGTTCCATTCGTCCAGGTTTTACCTCCAGCTGACCAAATGAACTTTCTGAAGCAGCATAGAACCTCATTTATTTCAAATGCATTTTCTGTGATTGATCGGTCTCTTACTGATGCCAAATTTGATGGGAACCAGCTACCTCGGCATAAAATATATCCATCAAACGACAGACCAATGCTTATGCTTGTTGTAAGTGTAGATTTTGGACGGGAATTTGACGTGATTATTGGTGTAACATAGGGATTGACGTGATTATTGGTGTAATGTAGGAATTGATGTGATTATTGGTGTAACGTAGGGATTGATGTGATTATTGGTGTAACGTAGGGATTGATGTTATTATTGGTGTAACGTAGGCATTGATGTGATTATTGGTGTAACGTAGGGATTGATGTGATTATTGGTGTAACGTAGGGATTGATGTGATTATTGGTGTAACGTAGGGACTGATGTGATTATTGGTGTAACGTAGGATTGATGTGATTATTGGTGTAACGTAGGGATTGATGTGATTATTGGTGTAACGTAGGATTGATGTGATTATTGGTGTAACGTAGGGATTGATGTGATTATTGGTGTAACGTAGGGATTGATGTGATTATTGGTGTAACGTAGGGATTGATGTGATTATTGGTGTAACGTAGGGATTGATGTGATTATTGGTGTAACGTAGGGACTGATGTGATTATTGGTGTAACGTAGGGATTGATGTGATTATTGGTGTAACGTAGGGATTGATGTGACGCACGCACACACACACACATCACTATGTTACACTAGATTGCAATACTAGTCGTGTTTTAGAATGCTAGTCACTGTGGTGTGTTCAAAGAGATGCAAAAACGTATATATGCATATTTTAATAATTTACTTTCCGGTTTATATTGCAGAACTGCAGTACTCGGCTATGGTATCATAGTTATTCAATGTTCGTAGGTTATCTATGATTGTGTTTTATATTACGATTCCTGAATGATTTATCATGAAGTTAAAGGTTTTTCATTGCCATTGAATCATTGCATTATCTCTTGGTTCTTGGAACTAAAGAAAGTATTTTGGAAATATGTCAGAAATTGTTGCCAATCAGAAAACAATTTACAAGAATCTTGGGAAAATTAGATTTTAACAAGAACATGGTGAGAAAGCTTCCGTCTTGGACAGTTTGGAAATGAATTATAGGAATCATATTCCCTTTGAGTTATGGGTATTTTGATTGGGTTGTTTGCAGATTGAGGTCAGTTATTGGCATCATGGGAAACCCGCTGGCCTCTTTGGAATCCTGGACACAGTCTGTCAGTGAATTATGGGTTGTTTTGTTTGGGGACTGGTTTCAGTTTTCCATCTGATGGGTTACACTAACGTATGTATGCAGTAGAAAACAAGAAGATGACGTGAAGCATGACTTGAGGTCCCTTATCGTGTACATGATCTAAGGACCTAGTTGTTTAATGGTGAAAACAGAGATCTCCCTTAATTGAAAAATACTGTTCCTTGTGTTTGGTTGCCTGTATTAGCATTTTCTTCATTTTTGTGTATGGAATAAGCGTTAATCTGTACAGATTGCTTGGAATGATTAGTGGTATAGCCCAGCTTGGATGTACATTTGTAACGTAGAGAAAACGGATATTTTTGATCTGATGTTTAACCTATCAATGAGGCCGAATGGAGCTTAGAAGATGAACATCTGCTAATGGCTTAAGCAGGATTAGATGGTGGGTACTTTGGAAAGTTAATGGAGAATGTTACTTTACACAGTATGTTGTGGTGTCCCCAGCAATTATAGGGTTCATCATGGTTGATTTGTTTTATGCAAATGTATTTTAACTCGATAGCAAAACAAGTTTTTGCAACGTTAAGATTAATCGCTCTCGAGACCTCATGGAATCCGTCGCCATGAGGGAGAGGCAATGTGGAGTTTAATTGCCTTGCCTAAGGACACAATCGTAACGGCTATGCAGGTTGATTTGTTGTTTGAAGGCAGTAAGTTTGTGAAGCAAGGATGGCTTAAACCACTCCTTCAATATAGGGAGATGTTTGTAGTATGCAAGGGAGAAGTATTTATTATGCAAGGGAGAAGTATTTAGTATGCAAGGGAGAAGTATTTGAAGTATTTAGTATGTACAGGAGAAGTATTTATTATGCAAAGGAGAAGTATTTAGTATGCAAGGGAGAAGTATTTAGTATGCAAGGGAGAAGTATTTAGTATGCATGGGAGAAGTATTTAGTATGCACAGGAGAAGTATTTAGTGTGAAAGGGAGAAGTATTTATTTAGTATACAAGAAATCATAAAAAAATTACCTGTGAATGTGCAGACACTCCACCAACATGGAGTCAATAGTAATACTTTTATTGACAAATCAAAAAGAAAACATGCAAATTCTTCATGAAATCTGTACTGAACTGTTTGTCTATTTATAGATTAGCTGCACATCGAGCCGCCTGCAGTTGGACTGTGTTACATACTTGAGTACTGTATGATAGCTGTGGTATGAAGGAAGAGATGTTGGTCACGGCTCCAATTCTTGTTCTGCTCACCTGTATTCACAATGGTAAGTTTGATCACCACCGCAATTGTTAACTGTGTTAACGAGCGATCTTGTTGGCTTTTCCATTACCTCACTGTGCAGATAA
This sequence comes from Archivesica marissinica, assembly GCA_014843695.1. Classification (NCBI taxonomy): domain Eukaryota; kingdom Metazoa; phylum Mollusca; class Bivalvia; order Venerida; family Vesicomyidae; genus Archivesica; species Archivesica marissinica. The sequence goes on along the minus strand of CM026386.1, from coordinate 7,472,103 downwards.
AGTCTGATTTATCCCGAAATGTGTAGCGGTCCTTTCAGTTGGAATCCTTTGTTTTTACTGCTGTTCCCTAACCAGATGTTGCGGTAGCATAAATGTGATTCCCCATAAAAAATGTGTACGGATAAGTACCCATTGGATATACTGTAGGATATCTGTCAACATTTAGTAATTTAATAATTATAAGATGGGGAAGTGGATGCAAATTGATAGCATGTTGTGTAAAAGAAACAACGATAAAAACAGAGGAAATCATTTAAGAGGTGATACGGTACATACTTTTAGAGAGTATTAAGGGGAAGTAACTGACGGATGTCCATCATTGTGTTACTGTATTAATCCTCTGCTGCTGTTAACTCTTCTTGCATGTCGGCCGGTGAGGCATGCAGCATATAGACATGTCCACTTGTCCGTAGATAATGCTGTAATAATGCTAATGTTACTTGTTTTCTAAAACTCTGACAATAAAGTTTGAATTGACTTCTCAGGCATGGTAGTAAATAAGCTCCAAGTAAATGCCTCATCAACTCACACATATAATCAAGCACATTGGTCCTAGAAATTGCTGCTTGGTAACACAAGTTTCTCCTCAAAGGTTGTACAGTAGCAGGAAATCAAGCCCTGTACTCCTGTTGTGCGACTGGACATTGTTCTGGATTGGTGAGGAATGTGTGTGTTTTACGTTTATTTATCGTCGCTACCGGTTGCCCATATGAGCGACGCCTCCTGAAGAGATTAGTCATTTTAGATTTTGGAGGAAAGGGCAATGATACAGACAGAGACCCATTCCAGAGTCTCCTCTGGTACTTTTACCTTTTACATGTACGGTGTAAAGCACCGACAAAGAGACCTTGGTTTAAAGTCCCATCTGAAAGACTGTTAATTTTATTAGGGTCAGACGGGGGATCAAACCTACAATCCCTGGTTAGGAATGTTAACTTCCTGTTGACTACAACGATAGTCACCATTCCTTTTGTTCATTTAAGCTCTCTGTTCTGTGCATTCCCCATTAAAGCAATGGGTGAAGAAGTTAATCGTGCATGAGAAGACATATCTGGGACAGAGCCAGTTCTTGCTGGAATCGAAACATTCACTAAAACAAGAATCACGTATCATAATGAGCACTTACTGCACATTTAAGTTGATGCAAGTTGGCATGAATTTGGCAATGGTTTGATGATATTTATATTGTGGTGTTCTAGTAGGCAAATATTTAGTTTATAAAGGGTACCCCCCCCACCCATGATTAACGGATGAAATGGTTAATGTTTGATCCCACCATCTGACCGTAATAATATAACAGTCATTCAGATGGGACATTAAACTGAGATATTGTTGAGACCGGTGCAGGTAAAAGAACCAGAGGAGACTCTGGAATGGGTCTCTCTGTATCACTGCACTATCTTCCAAAATCTAAAATGACTAATCTCTTCAGGAGATGTCACTCAAATGTGCAACCAGTACTGATGATAAATAAACGCAAAAACACATGCACACAACACTGCAGTTCTCTATTACATGAAATCCCAGGTGTGAACATGGCTTTCTTACAGAACAATATGATACTGTGATGTTGGGTATTGGGAACATATTCTATATATAGATTTATGTAACTGTTGAATCAGGATGCCTGAGGATGCCTGAGTTTGTGCCGATGCCTGAGTTTGTCCCGATGCCTGAATTTGTGCCGATGCCTGAGTTTGTCCCGATGCCTGAATTTGTCCCGATGCCTGAGTTTGTCCCAATGCCTGAGTTTGTGCCGGCTTTATTTTCATGAATCTCTTGGGGATGGTCTATTTACCATGTTATGAATTACAAATCTTTCTCCATCTATGGTACATTTTCATTTTATATTTTGTCTAGGGTTTTAAAATTTGAATTTATGTGTTAAAGAAGTGTTATCGACCTAATGCGAATAAACTGTTGTCATAGTGCCATCAACTGTTGTCATAGTGCCATCAATTGTTGTCATGGTGCCATTAACTGTTGTCATAGTGCCATTAACTGTTGTCATGGTGCCATTAACTGTTGTCATGGTGCCATCAACTATTGTCAGAGTACCAAAAACTGTTGTCATAGTGCCATCAACTGTTTCCATAGTGCCATCAACTGTTGTCATAATGACATCAACTGTTGTCATAGTGCCATCAACTGTTGTCAAGGTGTCATTAACTGTTGCCATAGTGCCATCAGCTGTTGTCATAGTGTCATCAACTGTTGCCATCAACTGTTGCCATAATGCCATCAACTGTAGCCATAGTGTCATCAACTGTTGCCATAGTGCCATCAACTGTTGCCATAATGCCATCAACTGTTGCCATGGTGCCATCAACTGTTGTCATAGTGCCATCAATTGTTGTTATGGTGCCATCAACTGTTGTCATAGTGCCATTAACTGTTGTCATGGTGCCATCAACTGTTGTCATAGTGCCATTAACTGTTGTCATGGTGCCACCAACTGTTGTCATAGTGCCATTAACTGTTGGCATGGTGCCATTAACTGTTGTCATAGTGCCATCAACTGTTGTCATGGTGCCATCAACTGTTGCCATAATGCCATCAACTGTAGCCATAGTGTCATCAACTGTTGCCATAGTGCCATCAACTGTTGCCATAATGCCATCAACTGTTGCCATGGTGCCATCAACTGTTGTCATAGTGCCATCAATTGTTGTTATGGTGCCATCAACTGTTGTCATAGTGCCATTAACTGTTGTCATGGTGCCATCAACTGTTGTCATAGTGCCATTAACTGTTGTCATGGTGCCACCAACTGTTGTCATAGTGCCATTAACTGTTGGCATGGTGCCATTAACTGTTGTCATAGTGCCATCAACTGTTGTCATGGTGCCATCAACTGTTGCCATAATGCCATCAACTGTAGCCATAGTGTCATCAACTGTTGCCATAGTGCCATCAACTGTTGCCATAATGCCATCAACTGTTGCCATGGTGCCATCAACTGTTGTCATAGTGCCATCAATTGTTGTTATGGTGCCATCAACTGTTGTCATAGTGTCATTAACTGTTGTCATGGTGCCATCAACTGTTGTCATAGTGCCATTAACTGTTCTCATGGTGCCACCAACTGTTGTCATAGTGCCATTAACTGTTGGCATGGTGCCATTAACTGTTGTCATAGTGCCATCAACTGTTGTCATGGTGCCATCAACTGTTGTCATAGTGCCATTAACTGTTGTCATGGTGCCATCAACTGTTGTCATAGTGACATCAACTGTTGTCATAGTGCCATTAACTGTTGTCATGGTGCCATTAACTGTTGGCATGGTGCCATTAACTGTTGTCATGGTGCCATTAACTGTTGTCATGGTGCCATCAACTATTGTCAGAGTACCAAAAAATGTTGTCATAGTGCCATCAACTGTTTCCATAGTGCCATCAACTGTTTCCATAGTGCCATCAACTGTTGTCATAGTGCCATCAACTGTTGCCATAATGACATCAACTGTTGCCATGGTGCCATCAACTGTTGTCATAGTGCCATTAACTGTTGTCATGGTGCCATCAACTGTTGTCATAGTGCCATTAACTGTTGTCATGGTGCCATCAACTGTTGCCATAGTGCCATCAACTGTTGTCATAATGCCATCAACTGTTGTCATAGTGCCATTAACTGTTGTCATGGTGCCATTAACTGTTGTCATAGTGCCATTAACTGTTGTCATAGTGCCATTAACTGTTGTCATGGTGCCATTAACTGTTGTCATGGTGCCATTAACTGTTGTCATGGTGCCATCAACTATTGTCAGAGTACCAAAAAAACTGTTGTCATAGTGCCATCAACTGTTTCCATAGTGCCATCAACTGTTTCCATAGTGCCATCAACTGTTGCCATAGTGCCATCAACTGTTGTCATAATGCCATCAACTGTTGTCATAGTGCCATCAACTGTTGTCAAGGTGTCATTAACTGTTGCCATAGTGCCATCAACTGTTGTCATAGTGTCATCAACTGTTGCCATCAACTGTTGCCATAATGCCATCAACTGTTGCCATAGTGTCATCAACTGTTGCAATAGTGCCATCAACTGTTGCCATAATGCCACCAACTGTTGCCATGGTGCCATCAACTGTTGTCATAGTGCCATCAATTGTTGTCATAGTGCCATCAACTGTTGTCATAGTGTCATCAACTGTTTGTCATGGTTTCATTAACTGTTGCCATAGTGCCATCAACTGTTTGTCATGGTGTCATTAACTGTTGTCATAGTGCCATCAACTGTTTGTCATGGTGTCATTAACTGTTGTCATATTGCCATTAACTGTTGCCATAGTGCCATCAATTGTTGTCATAGTGCCATAAACTGTTGTCATAGTGCCATCAATTGTTGTCATAGTGCCATCAACTGTTGTCATAGTGCCATCAATTGTTGTCATAGTGCCATCAACTGTTTGTCATGGTGTCATTAACTGTTGTCATAGTGCCATTAACTGTTGCCATAGTGCCATCAATTGTTGTCATTAGTGCCATAAACTGTTGTCATAGTGCCATCAATTGTTGTCATAGTGCCATTAACTGTTGTCATGGTGCCATTAACTGTTGTCATAGTGCCATCAACTGTTGGCATAGTACCAAAAACTGTTTGTCATGGTGTCATCAACTGTTGTCATAGTACCATCAACTGTTGTCATAGTGCCATCAACTGTTGGCATAGTGCCATCAACTGTTGTCATAGTGCCATTAACTGTTTGTCATTGTTTCGCAATCGAGCGAAAATAAATTGTATAAAAATATGCTTCTAGATGAGAATGTGGTAATCCACTGATTTGGTTCTCCCCATGTGTGTTGGTTACAATGTTCAGTATTTCCATGTGTTTACTACAGGGTTGTGCTTTTTACGTGCAATATATTGTCATAATACATCATATATACAATATAGATAAAACGTAATACAGCAGGTTCTCGTGTGAATTACGAGTCTCGCAGACTTCAGAAACCCAGAAGTTCTGGAGACATCTGTTTGTAATATCTACTGGTTGACTGCAAAACTTGGTAGTACACATGTGTGACTGTGTAATCACCTGGTAGTAGACTTGTGTGACTGTGTAATCACCTGGTAGTAGGCATGTGTGACTGTGTAATCACCTGGTAGTAGACATGTGTGACTGTGTAATCACCTGGTAGTAGGCATGTGTGACTGTGTAATCACCTGGTAGTAGGCATGTGTGACTGTGTAATCACCTGGTAGTAGACATGTGTGACTGTGTAATCACCTGGTAGTGGACATGTGTGACTGTGTAATCACCTGGTAGTGGACATGTGTGACTGTGTACTCACCTGGTAGTAGACATGTGTGACTGTGTAATCACCTGGTAGTGGACATGTGTGACTGTGTAATCACCTGGTAGTAGACATGTGTGACTGTGTAATCACCTGGTAGTGGACATGTGTGACTGTGTAATCACCTGGTAGTAGGCATGTGTGACTGTGTAATCACCTGGTAGTAGGCATGTGTGACTGTGTACTCACCTGGTAGTAGGCATGTGTGACTGTGTAATCACCTGGTAGTAGACATGTGCGACTGTGTAATCACCTGGTAGTAGACATGTGTGACTGTGTAATCACCTGGTAGTGGACATGTGTGACTGTGTAATCACCTGGCAGTAGACATGTGTGACTGTGTAATCACCTGGTAGTAGACTTGCGGGCTAACATTAGCCAAATCCCCTATAGATGTTACTGCCCCCACATAACTCTGTGGAGGGTCAGTAGCAAACCCAAGAAAGAATTAATTTCAGTCTTGTGTTGGATCACCATGTGACTGCCTTTGACCAATGGGAAGTATAGAATTTAGCATAAGGTACAATAATACAAGATAGCATAATATAATGTTGGCCACATGTTCAGATGTCTTCCTGGAACATGCATGCAGATTCAATGGTGAATGATATACAGAGACAGATGGGTTATTGTTAGAATGTTTATGAAATAAAGTGCTGATAACAGAGTAAATTATTCCAGTAAAGTATGGCTACTTTCTTCACAGTTTAGCAACAAGTTTTTCCATTTTCCTGAAATTCTTTGTTGTACTTTCTAGGAATATTTGTAAGCTAAAAGATCTGTTTTAGCAATCTATATGCATGTCAACATAGCGGCTGTTGCTAATTTCAACTGACAGCAGTTAGTTGGGCAAGAACAATTCAACTTTCTTTGTCTCCTAGCTATTGTAACTAAGGTACAGAAGTGGATCTGACTCGCCATATTGTTTGCACATTTTTTTTTGTAAATGTTTTCCCGACTTTTGATGGTTTTTTTGCCTGATAATTCCTAGTTTTTCGGCAGGTATCTCGTAATTGTCTGTATTTTGACCAAATGTTACAAAACGGAGTGTAATTGACATGGCTTCTGTGTGAACTACATAATATTCTGGGTTATATTGGCATAGAGGTTATTGTATTGTGATGTAGTAGTGTAGTATAATGTCTGATTGTAATCGGCTCATCAAAAACTTATTGATGTCTGAGGAAAGCATGTGAGGTTACCTTAGTATGATCTTTACACAAGCCAATCACACGTCTGTACACAAGCCAATCACATGTCTGTACACAAGCCAATCACACGTCTGTACACAAGCCAATCACACGTCTGTACACAAGCCAATCACACGTCTGTTTTCGAGCCAATCACACATCTGTTTTCAAGCCAATCACACGTCTGTTTTCAAGCCAATCACACGTCTGTTTTCAAGCCAATCACACGTCTGTTTTCAAGCCAATCACATGTCTGTTTTCAAGCCAATCACACGTCTGTTTTCAAGCCAATCACACGTCTGTTTTCAAGCCAATCACACGTCTGTTTTCAAGCCAATCACACGTCTGTTTTCAAGCCAATCACACGTCTGTTTTCAAGCCAATCACACGTCTGTTTTCAAGCCAATCACATGTCTGTTTTCAAGCCAATCACACGTCTGTTTTCAAGCCAATCACACGTCTGTTTTCAAGCCAATCACACGTCTGTTTTCAAGCCAATCACACGTCTGTTTTCAAGCCAATCACACGTCTGTTTTCAAGCCAATCACACGTCTGTTTTCAAGCCAATCACACGTTTGTTTTCAAGCCAATCACACGTTTGTTTTCAAGCCAATCACACGTTTGTTTTCAAGCCAATCACACGTCTGTTTTCAAGCCAATCACACATCTGTTTTCAAGCCAATCACACGTTTGTTTTCAAGCCAATCACATATCTGTTTTCAAACCAATCACACGTCTGTTTTCAAGCCAATCACACGTCTGTTTTCAAGGTTTGGACAATGACTCTAGAACTATATTTTCAGCTTAAAACTGTGATTGGAGAGTGTGATCTATTGTTTCTATGCTAACATGGCTGTGTGTCCTAGTAACTATATTTGTAATTCGGGTGTATTTAAGGTAATTCCTAGAAATGTTAGGGTCCAATCAGCACTGTTGGAAACAGAACTATATGCAACCTTGCTTCTAAAACACTGAGATAACTCTGAGGTGAAGAGACATAAGCCAAATGTGTGTTATAATACATGTCTAAAACACTGAGATAACTCCGAGGTGAAGAGACATAAGCCAAATGTGTGTTATAATACGTGTCTAAAACACTGAGATAACTCCCAAGGTGAAGAGACATAAGCCAAATATGTGTTATAATACATGTCTAAAACACTGATATAGCTCCGAGGTGAAGAGACATAAGCCAAATGTGTGTTATAATACATGTCTAAAACACTGAGATAACTCTGAGGTGAAGAGACATAAGCCAAATGTGTGTTATAATACATGTCTAAAACACTGAGATAACTCCCAAGGTGAAGAGACATAAGCCAAATATGTGTTATAATACATGTCTAAAACACTGAGATAACTCCAAGGTGAAGAGACATGAGCCAAATGTGTGTTATAATACATGTCTAAAACACTGAGATAACTCTAAAGTACGGTAGATATGCAAGGAATATGTATCCTGGTTACTGAAAGAATGTGTTACAGGTGCAAGGAATGTGTGTCCTGGTTACTGAAAGAATGTGTTACAGGTGCAAGGAATGTGTGTCCTGGTTACTGAAAGAATGTGTTACAGGTGCAAGGAATGTGTGTCCTGGTTACTGAAAGAATGTGTTACAGGTGCAAGGAATATGTGTCCTGGTTACTGGAAGAATGTGTTACAGGTGCAAGGAATATGTGTCCTGGTTACTGGTAGAATGTGTTACAGGTGCAAGGAATATGTGTCCTGGTTACTGGAAGAATGTGTTACAGGTGCAAGGAATATGTGTCCTGGTTACTGGAAGAATGTGTTACAGGTGCAAGGAATATGTGTCCTGGTTACTGGAAGAATGTGTTACAGGTGCAAGGAATATGTGTCCTGGTTACTGGAAGAATGTGTTACAGGTGCAAGGAATATATGTCCTGGTTACTGGAAGAATGTGTTACAGGTGCAAGGAATATGTGTCCTGGTTACTGGAAGAATGTGTTACAGGTGCAAGGAATATGTGTCCTGGTTACTGGAAGAATGTGTTACAGGTGCAAGGAATATGTGTCCTGGTTACTGGAAGAATGTGTTACAGGTGCAAGGAATGTGTGTCCTGGTTACTGGAAGAATGTGTTACAGGTGCAAGGAATGTGTGTCCTGGTTACTGGAAGAATGTGTTACAGGTGCAAGGAATGTGTGTCCTGGTTACTGGAAGAATGTGTTACAGGTGCAAGGAATGTGTGTCCTGGTTACTGGAAGAATGTGTTACAGGTGCAAGGAATATGTGTCCTGGTTACTGGAAGAATGTGTTACAGGTGCAAGGAATATGTGTCCTGGTTACTGGAAGAATGTGTTACAGGTGCAAGGAATATGTGTCCTGGTTACTGGAAGAATGTGTTACAGGTGCAAGGAATATGTGTCCTGGTTACTGGAAGAATGTGTTACAGGTGCAAGGAATGTGTGTCCTGGTTACTGGAAGAATGTGTTACAGGTGCAAGGAATATGTGTCCTGGTTACTGAAAGAATGTGTTACAGGTGCAAGGAATATATGTCCTGGTTACTGAAAGAATGTGTTACAGGTGCAAGGAATGTGTGTCCTGGTTACTGAAAGAATGTGTTACAGGTGCAAGGAATGTGTATCCTGGTTACTGGAAGAATGTGTTACAGGTGCAAGGAATATATGTCCTGGTTACTGAAAGAATGTGTTACAGGTGCAAGGAATGTGTGTCCTGGTTACTGGAAGAATGTGTTACAGGTGCAAGGAATGTGTGTCCTGGTTACTGGAAGAATGTGTTACAGGTGCAAGGAATGTTTGTCCTGGTTACTGGAAGAATGTGTTACAGGTGCAAGGAATGTGTGTCCTGGTTACTGGAAGAATGTGTTACAGGTGCAAGGAATGTGTGTCCTGGTTACTGGAAGAATGTGTTACAGGTTCAAGGAATGTGTGTCCTGGTTACTGGAAGAATGTGTTACAGGTGCAAGGAATGTTTGTCCTGGTTACTGGAAGAATGTGTTACAGGTGCAAGGAATGTGTGTCCTGGTTAATGGAAGAATGTGTTACAGGTGCAAGGAATGTGTGTCCTGGTTACTGGAAGAATGTGTTACAGGTGCAAGGAATATGTGTCCTGGTTACTGGAAGAATGTGTTACAGGTGCAAGGAATATGTGTCCTGGTTACTGAAAGAATGTGTTACAGGTGCAAGGAATATATGTCCTGGTTACTGAAAGAATGTGTTACAGGTGCAAGGAATTTGTGTCCTGGTTACTGGAAGAATGTGTTACAGGTGCAAGGAATATATGTCCTGGTTACTGGAAGAATGTGTTACAGGTGCAAGGAATGTGTATGCTGGTTACTGGAGGAATGTGTTACAGGTGCAAGGAATGTGTGTCCTGGTTACTGAAAGAATGTGTTACAGGTGCAAGGAATATATGTCCTGGTTACTGAAAGAATGTGTTACAGGTGCAAGGAATGTGTGTCCTGGTTACTGGAAGAATGTGTTACAGGTGCAAGGAATATATGTCCTGGTTACTGGAAGAATGTGTTACAGGTGCAAGGAATATGTGTCCTGGTTACTGGAAGAATGTGTTACAGGTGCAAGGAATGTGTGTCCTGGTTACTGGAAGAATGTGTTACAGGTGCAAGGAATGTGTATCCTGGTTACTGGAAGAATGTGTTACAGGTGCAAGGAATGTGTGTCCTGGTTACTGGAAGAATGTGTTACAGGTGCAAGGAATATGTGTCCTGGTTACTGGAAGAATGTGTTACAGGTGCAAGGAATATGTGTCCTGGTTACTGGAAGAATGTGTTACAGGTGCAAGGATTATGTGTCCTGGTTACTGGAAGAATGTGTTACAGGTGCAAGGAATGTGTGTCCTGGTTACTGGAAGAATGTGTTACAGGTGCAAGGAATATGTGTCCTGGTTACTGGAAGAATGTGTTACAGGTGCAAGGAATATGTGTCCTGGTTACTGAAAGAATGTGTTACAGGTGCAAGGAATATATGTCCTGGTTACTGAAAGAATGTGTTACAGGTGCAAGGAATGTGTGTCCTGGTTACTGAAAGAATGTGTTACAGGTGCAAGGAATGTATGTCCTGGTTACTGGAAGAATGTGTTACAGGTGCAAGGAATGTATGTCCTGGTTACTGAAAGAATGTGTTACAGGTGCAAGGAATGTGTGTCCTGGTTACTGGAAGAATGTGTTACAGGTGCAAGGAATGTGTGTCCTGGTTACTGGAAGAATGTGTTACAGGTGCAAGGAATGTTTGTCCTGGTTACTGGAAGAATGTGTTACAGGTGCAAGGAATGTGTGTCCTGGTTACTGGAAGAATGTGTTACAGGTGCAAGGAATGTGTGTCCTGGTTACTGGAAGAATGTGTTACAGGTGCAAGGAATGTGTGTCCTGGTTACTGGAAGAATGTGTTACAGGTGCAAGGAATGTTTGTCCTGGTTACTGGAAGAATGTGTTACAGGTGCAAGGAATGTGTGTCCTGGTTACTGGAAGAATGTGTTACAGGTGCAAGGAATGTGTGTCCTGGTTACTGGAAGAATGTGTTACAGGTGCAAGGAATATGTGTCCTGGTTACTGGAAGAATGTGTTACAGGTGCAAGGAATATGTGTCCTGGTTACTGAAAGAATGTGTTACAGGTGCAAGGAATATGTGTCCTGGTTACTGAAAGAATGTGTTACAGGTGCAAGGAATGTGTGTCCTGGTTACTGAAAGAATGTGTTACAGGTGCAAGGAATGTGTGTCCTGGTTACTGGAAGAATGTGTTACAGGTGCAAGGAATATGTGTCCTGGTTACTGGAAGAATGTGTTACAGGTGCAAGGAATGTGTGTCCTGGTTACTGAAAGAATGTGTTACAGGTGCAAGGAATATATGTCCTGGTTACTGAAAGAATGTGTTACAGGTGCAAGGAATGTGTGTCCTGGTTACTGGAAGAATGTGTTACAGGTGCAAGGAATATATGTCCTGGTTACTGGAAGAATGTGTTACAGGTGCAAGAAATGTGTATCCTGGTTACTGGAAGAATCTGTTACAGGTGCAAGGAATATGTGTCCTGGTTACTGGAAGAATGTGTTACAGGTGCAAGGAATGTGTGTCCTGGTTACTGGAAGAATGTGTTACAGGTGCAAGGAATGTGTGTCCTGGTTACTGGAAGAATGTGTTACAGGTGCAAGGAATGTTTGTCCTGGTTACTGGAAGAATGTGTTACAGGTGCAAGGAATGTGTGTCCTGGTTACTGGAAGAATGTGTTACAGGTGCAAGGAATATATGTCCTGGTTACTGGAAGAATGTGTTACAGGTGCAATGAATATGTGTCCTGGTTACTGGAAGAATGTGTTACAGGTGCAAGGAATGTTTGTCCTGGTTACTGGAAGAATGTGTTACAGATGCAAGGAATATATGTCCTGGTACTGGAAGAATGTGTTACAGGTGCAAGGAATATGTGTCCTGGTTACTGGAAGAATGTGTTACAGGTGCAAGGAATGTGTGTCCTGGTTACTGGAAGAATGTGTTACAGGTGCAAGGAATATGTGTCCAGGTTACTGAAAGAATGTGTTACAGGTGCAAGGAATATATGTCCTGGTTACTGAAAGAATGTGTTACAGGTGCAAGGAATGTGTGTCCTGGTTACTGGAAGAATGTGTTACAGGTGCAAGGAATGTGTGTCCTGGTTACTGGAAGAATGTGTTACAGGTGCAAGGAATGTTTGTCCTGGTTACTGGAAGAATGTGTTACAGGTGCAAGGAATGTGTGTCCTGGTTACTGGAAGAATGTGTTACAGGTGCAAGGAATGTGTGTCCTGGTTACTGGAAGAATGTGTTACAGGTGCAAGGAATATGTGTCCTGGTTACTGGAAGAATGTGTTACAGGTGCAAGGAATATGTGTCCTGGTTACTGAAAGAATGTGTTACAGGTGCAAGGAATATATGTCCTGGTTACTGAAAGAATGTGTTACAGGTGCAAGGAATGTGTGTCCTGGTTACTGGAAGAATGTGTTACAGGTGCAAGGAATATATGTCCTGGTTACTGGAAGAATGTGTTACAGGTGCAAGGAATGTGTATCCTGGTTACTGGAAGAATGTGTTACAGGTGCAAGGAATGTGTGTCCTGGTTACTGAAAGAATGTGTTACAGGTGCAAGGAATATATGTCCTGGTTACTGAAAGAATGTGTTACAGGTGCAAGGAATGTGTGTCCTGGTTACTGGAAGAATGTGTTACAGGTGCAAGGAATATATGTCCTGGTTACTGGAAGAATGTGTTAAAGGTGCAAGGAATATGTGTCCTGGTTACTGGAAGAATGTGTTACAGGTGCAAGGAATGTGTGTCCTGGTTACTGGAAGAATGTGTTACAGGTGCAAGGAATGTGTATCCTGGTTACTGGAAGAATGTGTTACAGGTGCAAGGAATGTGTGTCCTGGTTACTGGAAGAATGTGTTACAGGTGCAAGGAATATGTGTCCTGGTTACTGGAAGAATGTGTTACAGGTGCAAGGAATATGTGTCCTGGTTACTGGAAGAATGTGTTACAGGTGCAAGGAATATGTGTCCTGGTTACTGAAAGAATGTGTTACAGGTGCAAGGAATATATGTCCTGGTTACTGAAAGAATGTGTTACAGGTGCAAGGAATGTGTGTCCTGGTTACTGAAAGAATGTGTTACAGGTGCAAGGAATGTATGTCCTGGTTACTGGAAGAATGTGTTACAGGTGCAAGGAATGTATGTCCTGGTTACTGAAAGAATGTGTTACAGGTGCAAGGAATGTGTGTCCTGGTTACTGGAAGAATGTGTTACAGGTGCAAGGAATGTGTGTCCTGGTTACTGGAAGAATGTGTTACAGGTGCAAGGAATGTGTGTCCTGGTTACTGGAAGAATGTGTTACAGGTGCAAGGAATGTGTGTCCTGGTTACTGGAAGAATGTGTTACAGGTGCAAGGAATGTGTGTCCTGGTTACTGGAAGAATGTGTTACAGGTGCAAGGAATGTTTGTCCTGGTTACTGGAAGAATGTGTTACAGGTGCAAGGAATGTGTGTCCTGGTTACTGGAAGAATGTGTTACAGGTGCAAGGAATATGTGTCCTGGTTACTGGAAGAATGTGTTACAGGTGCAAGGAATATGTGTCCTGGTTACTGAAAGAATGTGTTACAGGTGCAAGGAATATATGTCCTGGTTACTGAAAGAATGTGTTACAGGTGCAAGGAATGTGTGTCCTGGTTACTGAAAGAATGTGTTACAGGTGCAAGGAATGTGTGTCCTGGTTACTGGAAGAATGTGTTACAGGTGCAAGGAATATATGTCCTGGTTACTGGAAGAATGTGTTACAGGTGCAAGGAATGTGTATCCTGGTTACTGGAAGAATGTGTTACAGGTGCAAGGAATGTGTGTCCTGGTTACTGAAAGAATGTGTTACAGGTGCAAGGAATATATGTCCTGGTTACTGAAAGAATGTGTTACAGGTGCAAGGAATGTGTGTCCTGGTTACTGAAAGAATGTGTTACAGGTGCAAGGAATGTATGTCCTGGTTACTGGAAGAATGTGTTACAGGTGCAAGGAATGTATGTCCTGGTTACTGAAAGAATGTGTTACAGGTGCAAGGAATGTGTGTCCTGGTTACTGGAAGAATGTGTTACAGGTGCAAGGAATGTTTGTCCTGGTTACTGGAAGAATGTGTTACAGGTGCAAGGAATGTGTGTCCTGGTTACTGGAAGAATGTGTTACAGGTGCAAGGAATGTGTGTCCTGGTTACTGGAAGAATGTGTTACAGGTGCAAGGAATGTGTGTCCTGGTTACTGGAAGAATGTGTTACAGGTGCAAGGAATGTTGTCCTGGTTACTGGAAGAATGTGTTACAGGTGCAAGGAATGTGTGTCCTGGTTACTGGAAGAATGTGTTACAGGTGCAAGGAATATGTGTCCTGGTTACTGGAAGAATGTGTTACAGGTGCAAGGAATATGTGTCCTGGTTACTGAAAGAATGTGTTACAGGTGCAAGGAATATATGTCCTGGTTACTGAAAGAATGTGTTACAGGTGCAAGGAATGTGTGTCCTGGTTACTGAAAGAATGTGTTACAGGTGCAAGGAATGTGTGTCCTGGTTACTGGAAGAATGTGTTACAGGTGCAAGGAATATATGTCCTGGTTACTGGAAGAATGTGTTACAGGTGCAAGGAATGTGTATCCTGGTTACTGGAAGAATGTGTTACAGGTGCAAGGAATGTGTGTCCTGGTTACTGAAAGAATGTGTTACAGGTGCAAGGAATATATGTCCTGGTTACTGAAAGAATGTGTTACAGGTGCAAGGAATGTGTGTCCTGGTTACTGAAAGAATGTGTTACAGGTGCAAGGAATGTATGTCCTGGTTACTGGAAGAATGTGTTACAGGTGCAAGGAATGTATGTCCTGGTTACTGAAAGAATGTGTTACAGGTGCAAGGAATGTGTGTCCTGGTTACTGGAAGAATGTGTTACAGGTGCAAGGAATGTGTCTCCTGGTTACTGGAAGAATGTGTTACAGGTGCAAGGAATGTTTGTCCTGGTTACTGGAAGAATGTGTTACAGGTGCAAGGAATGTGTGTCCTGGTTACTGGAAGAATGTGTTACAGGTGCAAGGAATGTGTGTCCTGGTTACTGGAAGAATGTGTTACAGGTGCAAGGAATGTGTGTCCTGGTTACTGGAAGAATGTGTTACAGGTGCAAGGAATGTTTGTCCTGGTTACTGGAAGAATGTGTTACAGGTGCAAGGAATGTGTGTCCTGGTTACTGGAAGAATGTGTTACAGGTGCAAGGAATGTGTGTCCTGGTTACTGGAAGAATGTGTTACAGGTGCAAGGAATATGTGTCCTGGTTACTGGAAGAATGTGTTACAGGTGCAAGGAATATGTGTCCTGGTTACTGAAAGAATGTGTTACAGGTGCAAGGAATATATGTCCTGGTTACTGAAAGAATGTGTTACAGGTGCAAGGAATGTGTGTCCTGGTTACTGAAAGAATGTGTTACAGGTGCAAGGAATGTGTGTCCTGGTTACTGGAAGAATGTGTTACAGGTGCAAGGAATATATGTCCTGGTTACTGGAAGAATGTGTTACAGGTGCAAGGAATGTGTATCCTGGTTACTGGAAGAATGTGTTACAGGTGCAAGGAATGTGTGTCCTGGTTACTGAAAGAATGTGTTACAGGTGCAAGGAATATATGTCCTGGTTACTGAAAGAATGTGTTACAGGTGCAAGGAATGTGTGTCCTGGTTACTGGAAGAATGTGTTACAGGTGCAAGGAATATATGTCCTGGTTACTGGAAGAATGTGTTACAGGTGCAAGAAATGTGTATCCTGGTTACTGGAAGAATGTGTTACAGGTGCAAGGAATATGTGTCCTGGTTACTGGAAGAATGTGTTACAGGTGCAAGGAATGTGTGTCCTGGTTACTGGAAGAATGTGTTATAGGTGCAAGGAATGTGTGTCCTGGTTACTGGAAGAATGTGTTACAGGTGCAAGGAATGTTTGTCCTGGTTACTGGAAGAATGTGTTACAGGTGCAAGGAATGTGTGTCCTGGTTACTGGAAGAATGTGTTACAGGTGCAAGGAATATATGTCCTGGTTACTGGAAGAATGTGTTACAGGTGCAATGAATATGTGTCCTGGTTACTGGAAGAATGTGTTACAGGTGCAAGGAATATATGTCCTGGTTACTGGAAGAATGTGTTACAGGTGCAAGGAATGTTTGTCCTGGTTACTGGAAGAATGTGTTACAGATGCAAGGAATATATGTCCTGGTACTGGAAGAATGTGTTACAGGTGCAAGGAATATGTGTCCTGGTTACTGGAAGAATGTGTTACAGGTGCAAGGAATGTGTGTCCTGGTTACTGGAAGAATGTGTTACAGGTGCAAGGAATGTGTGTCCTGGTTACTGTTTCCTTGCAATCTAATTATCCCATTACTAATGACTCCAGGAATCTGTCCCTGGGTGGTACATGAACACAATTCAAGTGTGGGAGAATTGCACTCAATGTTCAGTGAATATCTAGATTTCAAAAAACCTTGATGGAAATAGGAAACAAATCACAGGTATATATATATATATATATATATATATATATATATATATATATAGGACAAGCAGCCCTGGAATTGCATAGTTCACCTCTGGAAGTTTGTGCTTCTTGAAAAAAGATAAACAATTACCCCACTGTACATTGGTGTTATCTCTACAAGGGTGTTAAAAGGTGAGTTGTTTGTATGCTAAATACTGCCCTGATTGGCTCCATATACCTAGACCTTTGGACCTATGTTTATTTAATGTCGCCTACCTGTTGCCCATATGAGTGACGGGCAGTTAACCTAACAGCACCTTTCTTGGGTAGGCTCCAGCTGTTAACCGGTACTTGGTGCACTAACCACCATAAGAAACTACCAACTTTTTCATATAAAGAGACACATCTAGTGTAACTGGTATAGCATCTAGTGTGACTGGTAGAACATCTAGTGTGACCGGTAGAACATCTAGTGTGACCAGTAGAACATCCAGTGTGACTGGTAGAACATCTAGCATGACCGGTAGAACATCTAGTGTGACCGGTAGAACATCCAGTGTGACCGGTAGAACATCTAGCATGACCGGTAGAACATCTAGTGTGACTGGTAGAACATCTAGTGTGACTGGTAGAACATCTAGTGTGACCAGTAGAACATCTAGTATGACCGGTAGATCATCTAGTGTGACCAGTAGAACATCTAGTGTGACTGGTAGAACATCTAGTGTGACTGGTAGAACATCTAGTGTGACTGGTAGAACATCTAGTGTGACCGGTAGAACATCTAGTGTGACCGGTAGAACATCCAGTGTGACTGGTAGAACATCTAGTATGACTGGTAGAACATCTAGTGTGACTGGTAGAACATCTAGTATGACTGGTAGAACATCTAGTTTGACCGGTAGAACATCTAGTGTGACTGGTAGAACATCTAGTATGACCGGTAGAACATCTAGTATGACTGGTAGAACATCTAGTATGACCGGTAGAACATCTAGTATGACTGGTAGAACATCTAGTATGACCGGTAGAACATCTAGTATGACTGGTAGAACATCCAGTGTGACTGGTAGAACATCTAGTGTGACCGGTAGAACATCTAGTATGACCGGTAGAACATATAGTGTGACTGGTAGAACATCTAGTGTGACTGGTAGAACATCTAGTATGACTGGTAGAACATCTAGTATGACCGGTAGAACATCTAGTGTGACCAGTAAAACATCTAGTGTGACTGGTAGAACATCCAGTGTGACCGGTAGAACATCTAGTGTGACCGGTAGAACATCTAGTGTGACCAGTAGAACATCTAGTGTGACCGGTAGAACATCTAGTGTGACCGGTAGAACATCTAGTGTGACCGGTAGAACATCTAGTGTGACCGGTAGAACATCTAGTGTGACCGGTAGAACATCTAGTGTGACTGGTAGAACATATAGTGTGACCGGTAGAACATCCAGTGTGACCGGTAGAACATCTAGTATGACCGGTAGAACATCTAGTGTGACCGGTACAACATCTAGTATGACTGGTAGAACATCTAGTATGACCGGTAGAACATCTAGTGTGACTGGTAGAACATCTAGTGTGACCGGTAGAACATCTAGTGTGACTGGTAGAACATCTAGTGTGACTGGTAGAACATCTAGTATGACCGGTAGAACATCTAGTGTGACTGGTAGAACATCTAGTGTGACCGGTAGAACATCTAGTGTGACCGGTAGAACATCTAGTGTGACTGGTAGAACATCTAGTGTGACTGGTAGAACATCTAGTGTGACCAGTAGAACATCCAGTGTGACCGGTAGATCATCTAGTGTGACCGGTAGAACATCTAGTGTGACCGGTAGAACATCTAGTGTGACCGGTAGAACATCTAGTGTGACCGGTACAACATCTAGTGTGACCAGTAGAACATCTAGTGTGACCGGTAGAACATCCAGTGTGACTGGTAGAACATCTAGTGTGACCGGTAGAACATCTAGTGTGACCGGTAGAACATCTAGTGTGACCGGTAGAACATCCAGTGTGACCAGTTGAACATCTAGTGTGACCGGTAGAACATCTAGTGTGACCAGTAGAACATCTAGTGTGACCGGTAGAACATCTAGTGTGACCGGTAGAACATCTAGTGTGACTGGTAGAACATCCAGTGTGACCGGTAGAACATCTAGTGCGACCAGTAGAACATCTAGTGTGACTGGTAGAACATCTAGTGTGACTGGTAGAACATCTAGTGTGACTGGTAGAACATCTAGTGTGACTGGTAGAACATCTAGTGTGACCGGTAGAACATCTAGTGTGACTGGTAGAACATCTAGTGTGACCAGTAGAACATCCAGTATGACCGGTACAACATCTAGTGTGACTGGTACAACATCTAGTGTGACTGGTAGAACATCTAGTGTGACCGGTAGAACATCTAGTATGACCGGTACAACATCTAGTGTGACCGGTACAACATCTAGTATGACTGGTAGAACATCTAGTGTGACCGGTAGAACATCTAGTGTGACCGGTAGAACATCTAGTGTGACCGGTAGAACATCTAGTGTGACCGGTACAACATCTAGTGTGACCGGTACAACATCTAGTGTGACCGGTACAACATCTAGTGTGACCGGTAGAACATCTAGTATGACCGGTAGAACATCTAGTGTGACCGGTAGAACATCTAGTGTGACTGGTAGAACATCTAGCATGACCGGTAGAACATTAGTGTGACCGGTAGAACATCTAATGTGACCGGTAGAACATCTAGTGTGACTGGTAGAACATCTAGTGTGACCGGTAGAACATCTAGTGTGACCGGTAGAACATCTAGTGTGACCGGTACAACATCTAGTGTGACTGGTACAACATCTAGTGTGACTGGTACAACATCTAGTGTGACTGGTAGAACATCTAGTGTGACCGGTACAACATCTAGTGTGACCGGTAGAACATCTAGTGTGACCGGTACAACATCTAGTGTGACCGGTACAACATCTAGTATGACCGGTAGAACATCTAGTGTGACTGGTACAACATCTAGTATGACCGGTAGAACATCTAGTGTGACCGGTAGAACATCTAGTGTGACCGGTAGAACATCTAGTGTGACTGGTAGAACATCTAGTGTGACCGGTAGAACATCTAGTGTGACTGGTAGAACATCTAGTGTGACTGGTAGAACATCTAGTATGACCAGTAGAACATCTAGTGTGACCGGTAGAACATCCAGTGTGACCGGTAGAACATCTAGTGTGACTGGTAGAACATCTAGTATGACTGGTAGAACATCTAGTGTGACTGGTAGAACATCTAGTGTGACCGGTACAACATCTAGTGTGACCGGTAGAACATCTAGTGTGACCGGTAGAACATCTAGTGTGACCGGTACAACATCTAGTGTGACCGGTACAACATCCCCTTCACCTCAGTCAAGTAGATCAAAGACTATTCATAATCTATAACATTTCAAATTCCCTTATTACCCTTCCTGTTACCAAGTATGTATCTCTAACTCCACTATATCATCACACCAAATCATACTATCTAATCCACCTTCGACTATTACAAGCATTCAGTTTACCCCAGAATCCTAGTTCACTGGAACTTGTTTCCTCCCCCTTCTACAGTGTTACTACCCCCCTCCGCCCTCCCTTCTACAGTGTAACTACCCCCCTCCGCCACATTCAGCTTTGTGGGCAGCCATGTTGAATATGTCTTCCCATAGACAGTCTGTCCTGTTCTTCTTATCTGTTTTAACATTCTGTGTTTATTCTGTTCTTATAGCTTGTACATCACTAACAGTTATGTATTTGACATGCAGCAGTTCCTCAGCAGGGGTTTCACTATCCGGATGATAGATAGATAAATTGTTCTCCTGCAAACCTGAGATACAACACATCGTTTTACACTTGATACATCAGACTCAGAATTAGGATCAAGTAACAGTTCTCATCAATTATTGCAATACATTTTCCTACTTTACACAGTATTCCTATATCCACATTTTCACAGTAAACTCATTTTGTTGTATCGTGTTGCATAGTTTGAGTGGGGAACCAATAAGTTAGAGTCCCATTTGTATTACTGATGTGTTAGGAGTAGAGACTAATTATTCATTTCTCAGACACGGCAAGTTTGTTTACACTTAGATTTCCTAGAATCTATCTTACAAGATAACAACTTGTATAGATTGTAGACAGAAACATATGTTTATTATTATATTATGTAGATCTTACTAAATAAATTGCAATTTTTGTCTGCAAATTAGATCAATCGAACAATAGTTTGAGCCAATTGTCATGGGTTTGTTCTGATTGGTCGGTTGGTGAGCTGCCTGCCTGGCCTACAAGGATAGGATTCGTGAAGTACTGAAAGTCATAAGTCAGTAATGGCTGGCACTTTCAATAGGGGTGACACTATAATAAACAAGCACATGACTTTACTTTTATAAAGATATTGTATAAAACAAATATAATGTTATTGAATTGAGCTTCAAACATGAAGGAATGGAGTAAGACAGACTTGTGAGAGACAGTATATTATAAATGCGATAGATCACGTTTGAGGAGGACTGCTACAGCCTGTACACTACCAGTCATTACACTGATGGTGATATCAATCTTGCTTCTGTTCTGGCTTGTTTGATTTCCAGGTAGTCCTGTGATATATGCTGATATACATCTTCCCCGTAGACAACCTACCTACTGTATCTACAACGTACAATCCCCCACTGTCAAACTGATAACACACGTTCACATCTACCTAACTACAATCTATCATTGCTCAGTCTCTTCTCATTTGCTCAGTCTGTCATTGCTCAGTCTCTTCTCATTGCTCAGTCTGTCATTGCACAGTCTCTCATTGCTCAGTGTCTCATTGCTCAGTATGTCATTGCTCAGTCTCTTCTCATTGCTCAGTCTCTTCTCATTGCTCAGTCTCTCATTGCTCAGTCTCTCATTGCTCAGTCTGTCATTGCTCAGTCTCTTCTCATTGCTCAGTCTCTTCTCATTGTTCAGTCTCTTCTCATTGCTCAGTCTCTCATTGCTCAGTCTCTTCTCATTGCGCAGTCTGTCATTGCTCAGTATATTCTCATTGCTCAGTCTGTCATTGCTCAGTCTCTTCTCATTGCTCAGTCTCTTCTCATTGCTCAGTATGTAATTGCTCAGTCTCTTCTCATTGCTCAGTCTCTTCGTATTGCTCAGTCTCTACTCATTGCTCAGTCTCTCATTGTTCAGTCTCTTCTCATTGCTCAGTCTCTTCTCATTGCTCAGTCTCTTCTCATTGTTCAGTCTCTTCTCATTGCTCAGTCTCTTCTCATTGCTCAGTCTCTTCTCATTGTTCAGTCTCTTCTTATTGTCAGTCTCTTCTCATTGCTCAGTCTCTTCTCATTGTTCAGTCTCTACTCATTGCTCAGTCTCTCATTGCTCAGTCTCTTCTCATTGCTCAGTCTCTCATTGCTCAGTCTGTCATTGCTCAGTCTCTTCTCATTGTTCAGTCTCTTCTCATTGCTCAGTCTCTTCTCATTGCTCAGTCTCTTCTCATTGTTCAGTCTCTACTCATTGCTCAGTCTCTCATTGCTCAGTCTCTTCTCATTGCTCAGTCTCTTCTCATTGCTCAGTCTCTCATTGCTCAGTATGTCATTGTTCAGTCTCTTCCCATTGCTCAGTCTCTCATTGCTCAGTCTCTACTCATTGCTCAGTCTCTACTCATTGCTCAGTCTCTTCTCATTGCTCAGTCTCTTCTCATTGCTCAGTCTCTTCTCATTGCTCAGTCTCTTCTCATTGCTCAGTCTCTTCTCATTGCTCAGTCTCTTCTCATTGCTCAGTCTCTTCTCATTGCTCAGTCTCTTCTCATTGCTCAGTCTCTCATTGTTCAGTCTCTTCTCATTGCTCAGTGTCTCATTGCTCAGTCTCTTCTCATTGCTCAGTATCTTCTCATTGCTCAGTCTCTTCGTATTGCTCAGTCTCTACTCATTGCTCAGTCTCTCACTGCTCAGTCTCATTGTTCAGTCTCTCAGTGTTCAGTCTCTTCTCATTTCTCAGTCTCATTGCTCAGTCTCTCATTGTTCAGTCTCTTCTCATTGCTCAGTGTCTCATTGCTCAGTCTCTTCTCATTGCTCAGTCTCTTCTCATTGCTCAGTCTCTTCTCATTGCTCAGTCTCTTCGTATTGCTCAGTCTCTACTCATTGCTCAGTCTCTCATTGCTCAGTCTCATTGTTCAGTCTCTTCTCATTGCTCAGTCTCTTCTCATTGTTCAGTCTCTTCTTATTGTCAGTCTCTTCTCATTGCTCAGTCTCTTCTCATTGTTCAGTCTCTACTCATTGCTCAG
This sequence comes from Archivesica marissinica, assembly GCA_014843695.1. Taxonomy (NCBI): domain Eukaryota; kingdom Metazoa; phylum Mollusca; class Bivalvia; order Venerida; family Vesicomyidae; genus Archivesica; species Archivesica marissinica. Next base: position 7,449,303 of record CM026386.1, on the reverse strand, counting down.
TCTCTCATTGCTCAGTCTCTCATTGCTCAGTCTCTCATTGCTCAGTCTCTTCTCATTGTTCAGTCTCTTCTCATTGCTCAGTCTCTTCTCATTGCTCAGTCTCTTCTCATTGTCAGTCTCTTCTCATTGCTCAGTCTCTTCTCATTGTTCAGTCTCTACTCATTGCTCAGTCTCTCATTGCTCAGTCTCTTCTCATTGCTCAGTCTCTCATTGCTCAGTATGTCATTGTTCAGTCTCTTCCCATTGCTCAGTCTCTCATTGCTCAGTCTCTACTCATTGCTCAGTCTCTTCTCATTGCTCAGTCTCTTCTCATTGTTCAGTCTCTTCTCATTGCTCAGTCTCTTCTCATTGCTCAGTCTCTCATTGCTCAGACTCTTCTCATTGCTCAGTCTCTTCTCATTGTTCAGTCTCTTCGCATTGCTCAGTCTCTCATTGCTCAGTCTCTTCTCATTGCTCAGTCTCTTCTCATTGCTCAGTCTCTTCTCATTGCTCAGTCTCTACTCATTGCTCAGTCTCTTCTCATTGCTCAGTCTCTCATTGCTCAGTCTCTTCTCATTGCTCAGTCTCTTCTCATTGCTCAGTCTTTTCTCATTGCTCAGTCTCTCATATCTCAGTCTCTTCTCATTGCTCAGTCTCTCATTGCTCAGTCTCTCATTGCTCAGTCTCTTCTCATTGCTCAGTCTCTTCTCATTGCTCAGTGTCTCATTGCTCAGTCTCTTCTCATTGTTCAGTCTCTACTCATTGCTCAGTCTCTCATTGCTCAGTCTCTTCTCATTGCTCAGTCTCTTCTCATTGTCAGTCTCTTCTCATTGTTAAGTCTCTTCTCATTGCTCAGTCTCTCATTGCTCAGTCTCTCATTGCTCAGTCTCTTGTCATTGCTCAGTCTCTTCCCATTGCTCAGTCTCTACTCATTGCTCAGTCTGTCATTGCTCAGTCTCTACTCATTGCTCAGTCTCTACTCATTGCTCAGTCTGTCATTGCTCAGTCTCTACTCATTGCTCAGTCTCTACTCATTGCTCAGTCTCTTCTCATTGCTCAGTCTCTACTCATTGTTCAGTCTCTCATTGTTCAGTCTCTCATTGCTCAGTGTCTCATTGCTCAGTGTCTCATTCTCTCGTTGTTCTTTGTCACCAATAAACATATCTAATGCATGTCTTCTTAGTGATACGGCTGTATCACCATAGTCATTTATGTTAACATGCTCTTTGTCTATACCCGAAGATTATAAATACATATTTAGATCAAATAACTGACATTGAATAGGAAGATGGAAATCCATGTTAGTTCTCTCCGAGAAACTTATCGTGCATGTTATGACTTTGTAACTGCGCGGAATTATGCACGTTTTTATTTTGATTGCACATTTCATCTAGATGATGTTGTAAGTGTTTATGAGGAGGATAGTGCTGCATTTATTGCAGTACATAATGATGTTAAAGCAGGGGTATATAACTACTACACAAGTCAGCAATGTAATCAACGCTTTGGAAAGTGAAGCAGCCATTTTATTTGTTTACCATATTGTTTATGCATCGGGAACTCCTGGGGCCACCCACATGTAGTAGGAGAGACTTACAGACCTACAGCGGGAACTCCTGGGGCCACCCACATGTAGTAGGAGAGACTTACAGATCTACATCGGGAACTCCTGGGGCCACCCACATATAGTAGGAGAGACTTACAGATCTACATCGGGAACTCCTGGGGCCACCCACATGTAGTAGGAGAGACTTACAGATCTACATCGGGAACTCCTGGGGCCACCCACATGTAGTAGGAGAGACTTACAGATCTACATCGGGAACTCCTGGGGCCACCCACATGTAGTAGGAGAGACTTGCATAGACCTGCATCGAGAACTCCTGGGGCCACCCACATGTAGTAGGAGAGACTTACAGATCTACATCGGGAACTCCTGGGGCCACCCACATGTAGTAGGAGAGACTTACAGATCTACATCGGGAACTCCTGGGGCCACCCACATGTAGTAGGAGAGACTTACAGATCTACATCGGGAACTCCTGGGGCCACCCACATGTAGTAGGAGAGACTTACAGATCTACATCGGGAACTCCTGGGGCCACCCACATGTAGTAGGAGAGACTTACATAGACCTGCATCGGGAACTCCTGGGGCCACCCACATGTAGTAGGAGAGACTTACAGATCTACATCGGGAACTCCTGGGGCCACCCACATGTAGTAGGAGAGACTTACAGATCTACATCGGGAACTCCTGGGGCCACCCACATGTAGTAGGAGAGACTTACAGATCTACATCGGGAACTCCTGGGGCCACCCACAGTAATAGGTGAGACTTACAGATCTACATCGGGACTCCTGGGGCCACCCACATGTAGTAGGAGAGACTTACAGACCTACATCGGGAACTCCTGGGGCCACCCACATGTAGTAGGAGAGACTTACAGACATGCATCGGGAACTCCTGGGGCCACCCACATGTAATAGGTGAGACTTACAGATCTACATCGGGAACTCCTGGGGCCACCCACATGTAGTAGGAGAGACTTACAGACCTACATCGGGAACTCCTGGGGCCACCCACATGTAGTAGGAAACACAACACATCGGAACTCCTGGGGCCACCCACATGTAATAGGTGAGACTTACAGATCTACATCGGGAACTCCTGGGGCCACCCACATGTAGTAGGAGAGACTTACAGACCTACATCGGGAACTCCTGGGCCACCACATGTAGTAGGAGAGACTTACAGATCTACATCGGGAACTCCTGGGGCCACCCACATGTAGTAGGAGAGACTTACAGATCTACATCGGGAACTCCTGGGGCCACCCACATGTAGTAGGAGAGACTTACAGATCTACATCGGGAACTCCTGGGCCACCCACATGTAGTAGGAGAGACTTACATAGACCTGCATCAGGAACTCCTGGGGCCACCCACATGTAGTAGGAGAGACTTACAGATCTACATCGGGAACTCCTGGGGCCACCCACATGTAGTAGGAGAGACTTACAGACCTACATCGGGAACTCCTGGGGCCACCCACATGTAGTAGGAGAGACTTACAAGACCTGCATCGGGAACTCCTGGGGCCACCCACATGTAGGAGAGACTTACAGATCTACATCGGGAACTCCTGGGGCCACCCACATGTAGTAGGAGAGACTTACAGACCTACATCGGGAACTCCTGGGGCCACCCACATGTAGTAGGAGAGACTTACAGACATGCATCGGGAACTCCTGGGGCCACCCACATGTAGTAGGAGAGACTTACAGATCTACATCGGGAACTCCTGGGGCCACCCACATGTAGTAGGAGAGACTTACAGACCTACATCGGGAACTCCTGGGGCCACCCACATGTAGTAGGAGAGACTTACAGATCTACATCGGGAACTCCTGGGGCCACCCACATGTAGTAGGAGAGACTTACAGATCTACATCGGGAACTCCTGGGGCCACCCACATGTAGTAGGAGAGACTTACAGACCTACATCGGGAACTCCTGGGGCCACCCACATGTAGTAGGAGAGACTTACAGATCTACATCGGGAACTCCTGGGGCCACCCACATGTAGTAGGAGAGACTTACAGATCTACATCGGGAACTCCTGGGGCCACCCACATGTAGTAGGAGAGACTTACAGATCTACATCGGGAACTCCTGGGTACACCCACATGTAGTAGGAGAGACTTACAGATCTACATCGGGAACTCCTGGGGCCACCCACATGTAGTAGGAGAGACTTACAGATCTACATCGGGACTCCTGGGGCCACCCACATGTAGTAGGAGAGACTTACAGATCTACATCGGGAACTCCTGGGCCACCCACATGTAGTAGGAGAGACTTACAGACCTACATCGGGAACTCCTGGGGCCACCCACATGTAGTAGGAGAGACTTACAGATCTACATCGGGAACTCCTGGGGCCACCCACATGTAGTAGGAGAGACTTACAGACCTACATCGGGAACTCCTGGGGCCACCCACATGTAGTAGGAGAGACTTACAGACCTACATAGACCTGCATAGACCTGCATAGACCTACATAAACCTACATAGACTTGCATATACTTACATAAACCTATATAGACCTACATAGACCTACATAAACCTACATAGACCTGCATAGACCTACATAAACCTACATAGACCTACATTGACCTACATATACCTACATAGACCTACATATACCTACATATACCTACATATACCTACATACACCTGCATAGACCTGCATAGACTTACATAAACCTACATAGACCTACATAAACCTACATAGACCTGCATAGACCTACATAAACCTGCATAGACTTACATAAACCTACATAGACCTACATAGACCTGCATATACCTGCATAAACCTACATAGACCTGCATAGACCTGCATAAACCTACATATACCTACATAGACCTGCATAGACTTACATAAACCTACATAGACCTACATAGACCTGCATAGACCTGCATAAACCTACATAGACCTGCATAGACCTGCATAAACCTACATAGACCTACATAGACCTGCATATACTTACATAAACCTACATAGACCTACATAAACCTACATATACCTGCATAGACCTGCATAAACCTACATAGACCTACATAGACCTGCATAGACTTACATAAACCTACATAGACCTACATAAACCTACATAGACGAGCATAGACCTACATAAATGTTCATAGACATACATAGACATATTTAGACCTACATAGACAACATAGACCTACTTAAAGCTACATATACCTACATGAGCAACTTACATAGACCTTCTGACATCGTCTTTTACAGTCTCTTTAATCACAGGTAGAGATGTTGATAGATTTATGGACAGAATGCCTAGTACTACGTACTGTCCCATCACAGATGATATACGGAAATGGTAATCAAATAATAACCGTTATTTCAGTGATGCTTGCTTTATTTCAGTGATGCTTGTTTTATTTCAGTGATGTGTATGCAGGAATTTTACAAACAACCTACAAACCAGTCGGCGGTGGAGGGCTCGACTATAGTCCTCCGGTGTATTATCAGGAACCGCGTAGGCAAGGTCCAGTGGACACAGGGTGGGTTTGGCCTCGGCATGGAGAGATCGTTGCCCGGCTTTGATAGATATACCATGATAGGAACACAAGCTACCATGGAAAATAACCCCACAGGTATGGTCTATGTACAGTATTTCCCCACAAGTATGGTCTATGTACAGTATTTTCCCACAGGTATGGTCTATGTACAGTATTTCCCCACAGGTATGGTCTATGTACAGTATTTTCCCACAGGTATGGTCTATGTACAGTAGTTTCCCACAGGTATGGTCTATGTACAGTATTTTCCCACAGGTATGGTCTATGTACAGTATTTCCCCACATGTATGGTCTATGCACAGTATTTCCCCACAGGTATGGTCTATGTACAGTATTTCCCCACAGGTATGGTCTATGTACAGTATTTCCCCACATGTATGGTATATGTACAGTATTTCCCCACAGGTATGGTCTATGTACAGTATTTTCCCACATGTATGGTCTATGTACAGTATTTCCCACATGTATGGTCTATGTACAGTATTTCCCCCCAGGTATGGTCTATTCACAGTATTTCCCCCCAGGTATGGTCTATGTACAGTATTTCCCCCACATGTATGGTCTATGTACAGTATTTCCCCACATGTATGGTCTATGTACAGTATTTCCCCACAGGCATGGTCTATGTACAGTATTTCCCCACAGGTATGGTATATGTACAGTATTTTCCCATAGGTATGGTCTATGTACAGTATTTTCCCACAGGTATGGTCTATGTACAGTATTTCCCCACAGGTATGGTATATGTACAGTATGTTCCCACATGTATGGTCTATGTACAGTATTCCCCCCACAGGTATGGTCTATGTACATTATTTCCCCCACAGGTATGGTCTATGTACAGTATTTCCCCCACAGGTATGGTCTATGTACAATATCCCCCCACAGGTATAGTCTATGTACAGTATTTTCCCACAGGTATGGTCTATGTACAGTATTTCCCCACAGGTATGGTCTATGTACAGTATCCCCCACAGGTATGGTCTATGTACAGTATTTCCCCCACAGGTATGGTCTATGTACAGTATTCCCCCCACAGGTATGGTCTATGTACATTATTTCCCCCACAGGTATGGTCTATGCACAGTATTTCCCCCACAGGTATGGTCTATGTACAATATCCCCCCACAGGTATAGTCTATGTACAGTATTTTCCCACAGGTATGGTCTATGTACAGTATTTCCCCACAGGTATGGTCTATGTACAGTATTTCCCCCACAGGTATGGTCTATGTACAGTATTTCCCCCACAGGTATGGTCTATGTACAGTATTTTCCCACAGGTATGGTCTATGTACAGTATTTCCCCACATGTATGGTCTATGTACAGTATTTTCCCACAGGTATAGTCTATGTACAGTATTTTCCCACATGTATGGTCTATGTACAGTATTTCCCCCACAGGTATGGTTTATGTACAGTATTTCCCCCACAGGTATGGTCTATGTACATTATTTCCCCCACAGGTATGGTCTATGTACAGTATTTCCCCCACAGGTATAGTCTATGTACAGTATTTCCCCCACAGGTATAGTCTATGTACAGTATTTCCCCCACATGTATGGTCTATGTACAGTATTTCCCCACATGTATGGTCTATGTACAGTATTTTCCCACAGGTATGGTATATGTACATTATTTCCCCACAGGTATGGTCTATGTACAGTATTTTCCCACAGGTATAGTCTATGTACAGTATTTTCCCACAGGTATGGTCTATGTACAGTATTTCCCCACAGGTATGGTCTATGTACAGTATTTTCCTACAGGTATGGTCTATGTACAGTATTTTTCCACATGTATTGTCTATGTACAGTATTTTCCCACAGGTATTGTCTATGTACAGTATTTTCCCACAGGTATGGTCTATGTACAGTATTTTCCCACAGGTATGATCTTAGCAATAAAGGGGGGGGGTAAATGTGCTGTATTGATGACTATGAATAGACACTTAGTAGTAACAACCATTTCCATATCTTATTTGCATTGTTATGCAGGGATAGCAAATGTTTTACAGAGATGTCAGTAATTTCCACATTGGTTATATGTTTGAGGGATACATTTTGGATGAATTATTTGAAACTGTGATTAAAGAGTGTGTCTGGCTGGAATTATAGGGTGCAAGTCTGAATGAATTCATGTTCTCTGTATCTCGTGGGTGTAGCTTGCAGTAACTCATGCAGTAACTCATGCAGTAACTCATACATGATAGGAGGAAGTATTTGATAGAGAATGGATTATGAGATAAACCTTCACCAATTTTATGCAATTATAACAGTTTGTAATGAACTTATTAGTGTATATTGTGTGATGGTGTAGACTGTGTGATGGTGTAGATTGTGTGCTGGTGTAGATGGTGTAGATTGTGTGCTGGTGTAGATTGTGTGCTGGTGTAGATTGTGTGATGGTGTAGACTGTGTGATGGTGTAGATTGTGTGCTGGTGTAGATTGTGTGATGGTGTAGATTGTGTGCTGGTGTAGATTGTGTGCTGGTGTAGATTGTGTGATGGTGTAGATTGTGTAGACTGTGATGGTGTAGATTGTGTGATGGTGTAGATTGTGTGATGGTGTAGATGGTGTAGATTGTGTGCTGGTGTAGACTGTGTGATGGTGTAGATTGTGTAGATTGTGTGCTGGTGTAGATTGTGTGATGGTGTAGATTGTGTGATGGTGTAGATTGTGTAGACTGTGATGGTGTAGATTGTGTGATGGTGTAGATTGTGTGATGGTGTAGATTGTGTGCTGTTGTAGATTGTGTGATGGTGTAGATTGTGTGCTGGTGTAGATTGTGTGCTGGTGTAGACTGTGTGATGGTGTAGATTGTGTGCTGGTGTAGATTGTGTGATGGTGTATATTGTGTGATGGTGTAGATTGTGTAGACTGTGATGGTGTAGATTGTGTGATGGTGTAGATTGTGTGATGGTGTAGATTGTGTGCTTGTGTAGATTGTGTGCTGGTGTAGATTGTGTGATGGTGTAGATTGTGTGATGGTGTAGATTGTGTGATGGTGCAGATTGTGTGATGGTGTAGATGGTGTAGATTGTGTGCTGGTGTAGATTGTGTGATGGTGTAGATTGTGTGATGGTGTAGATTGTGTGATGGTGTAGATTGTGTGATGGTGTAGATTGTGTGATGGTGTAGATTGTGTGATGGTGTAGATTGTGTGATGGTGTAGATTGTGTGATGGTGTAGATTGTGTGCTGGTGTAGATTGTGTGCTGGTGTAGATTGTGTGCTGGTGTAGATTGTGTGCTGGTGTAGATTGTGTGCTGGTGTAGATTGTGTGCTGGTGTAGCATGTGTGCTGGTGTAGATTGTGTGCTGGTGTAGATTGTGTGATGGTGTAGATTGTGTGCTGGTGTAGATTATGTGATGGTGTAGATTATGTGATGGTGTAGATTGTGTGATGGTGTAGATTGTGTGATGGTGTAGATTATGTGATGGTGTAGATTGTGTGATGGTGTAGATGGTGTAGATTGTGTGCTGGTGTAGATTGTGTGATAGTGTAGATTGTGTGCTGGTGTAGATTGTGTGATGGTGTAGACTGTGTGCTGGTGTAGATGGTATAGATTATGTGATGGTGTAGATTGTGTGATGGTGTAGATTGTGTGCTGGTGTAGATTGTGTGATGGTGTAGATTGCACCTCATTGCACTACGTGACACAACCGCACAACCACTTCTCTTAGTGTGAACTTCCGTAATAAGAAAAAGTTCCTGTATAATTTTCCAGTTAATTTCTGTTTGACGACTACAGACAAAACAAATTCATTAGACTATATTACTTAATAATTAACTGTTCATGATTGTCAGAAAATAGCTAATATACAAAAGCACATCTAACCATGAAGGAATACAAAACTCGAGCAGTGGCAGAGAAAATGCCATCTTTCACTGTTTCAAAGCGGTGTAAGATGGAGTTTTCTTTCACTGAGAAAAGTTAATCATTCATTGGAAAGCATAACAGCATTATGTTACTTGTACTTATAGAATATATCAAATAGCCAGGAATAATTGGCAGGTTTGCTGTTTGTTCCTGGGATTGTGGCCGCCGATATTTGGGGGGAGGGGGGGTTGGGTGTGAATTTGGTGGAGGTTGCATGTGAATTGGGGTGGGAGGTTGGGTGTGAGTTGGGGTGGGATGTTGGGTGGCAGGTTGGGGGTGGAGGTGGGAGGTTGGGTGTGAGTTGGGGTGGGAAGTTGGGTGTAAGAGTGTGGAAGTTAAGAGAGTGTAACTAACACTCGTGTGCATATCCATGGTGTGATGTCTATGGTGTGGGGTGCCCTGGGTTAATGTAGGGTGTGGGGTGCCCTGGGTTAATGTAGGGTGTGGTGTGCCCTGGGTTAATGTAGGGTGTGGGGTGCCCTGGGTTAATGTAGGGTGTGGGGTGCCCTGGGTTAATGTAGGGTGTGGTGTGCCCTGCGTTTAATGTAGGGTTGTTGTGCCCTGGGTTAATGTAGGGTGTGGGGTGCCTGGGTTAATGTAGTGTGGGGTGCCCTGGGTTAATGTAGGGTGTGGTGTGCCCTGATTAATGTAGGTTGTGGTGTGCCCTGGGTTAATGTATGGTGTGGTGTGCCCTGGGTTAATGTAGGGTGTGGTGTGCCCTGGGTTAATGTATGGTGTGGGGTGCCCTGGTTAATGTATGGTGTGGGTGCCCTGGTTTAATGTAGGGTTTGGTGTGCCCTGGGTTAATGTATGGTGTGGGTGCCCTGGGTTAATGTAGCGTGTGGGTGGCCCTGGGTTAATGTGGGGTGCCCTGGGTTAATGTATGGTGTGGGGTGCCCTGGGTTAATGTAGGGTGTGGGGTGCCCTGGGTTAATGTAGGTGTGGTGTGCCCTGGGTTAATGTAGGGTGTGGGATGCCCTGGTTAATGTAGGGTGTGGTGTGCCCGGGTTAATGTAGGGTGTGGTGTGCCCTGGGTTAATGTAGGGTGTGGGGTGCCCTGGGTTAATGTAGGGTGTGGTGTGCCCTGGGTTAATGTATGGTGTGGGGTGCCCTGGGTTAATGTATGGTGTGGGGTGCCCTGGGTTAATGTAGGGTGTGGGGTGCCCTGGGTTAATGTATGGTGTGGGGTGCCCTGGGTTAATGTAGGGTGTGGTGTGCCCTGGGTTAATGTATGGTGTGGGGTGCCCTGGTTAATGTAGGGTGTGGTGTGCACTGGGTTAATGTATGGTGTGGGATTCCCTGGGTTAATGTAGAGTGGGTGTGCCCTGGGTTACTGTATGGTGTGGGATGCCCTGGGTTAATGTAGGTGTGGTGTGCCCTGGGTTAATGTAGGGTGTGGTGTGCCCTGGGTTAATGTAGGGTGTGGTGTGCCCTGGGTTAATGTAGGGTGTGGGTTGCCCTGGGTTAATGTAGGGTGTGGTGTGCCCTGGGTTAATGTATGGTGTGGATGCCCTGGGTTAATGTAGGGTGTGGTGTGCCCTGGGTTAATGTAGGGTGTGGGGTGCCCTGGGGTAATGTAGGGTGTGGTGGGTTAGTGTAGTGTGTGATGTGCCATGGGGTAGTGTAGGGTGTGGTGGGTTAGTGTAGGGTGTGGTGTGCCATGGGTTAATGTAGGGTGTGGTGTTCCCTGGGTTAATGTAGGGTGTGGTGTGCCCTGGGTTAATGTAGGGTGTGGTGTGCCCTGGGTTAATGTGGGGTGCCATGGTTAATGTAGGGTGTGGTGTGCCCTGGTTAATGTAGGGTGTGGTGTGCCCTGGGTTAATGTAGGGTGTGTGTGCCCTGGGTTAATGTAGGGTGTGGGGTGCCCTGGGGTAATGTAGGGTGTGGGGTGCCCTGGTTAATGTAGGGTGTGGGGTGCCCTGGGTTAATGTATGGTGTGGGGTGCCCTGGGTTAATGTAGGGTGTGGTGTGCCCTGGGTTAATGTATGGTGTGGGGTGCCCTGGGTTAATGTAGGGTGTGGTGTGCACTGGGTTAATGTATGGTGTGGGATTCCCTGGGTTAATGTAGAGTGTGGTGTGCCCTGGTTACTGTATGGTGTGGGATGCCCTGGTTTAATGTGGGTGTGGTGTGCCCGGGTTAATGTAGGGTGTGGTGTGCCCTGGGTTAATGTAGGGTGTGGTGTGCCCTGGGTTAATGTAGGGTGTGGGTTAATGTAGGGTGTGGTGTGCCCTGGGTTAATGTATGGTGTGGGATGCCCTGGGTTAATGTAGGGTGTGGTGTGCCCTGGGTTAATGTAGGGTGTGGGTGCCCTGGGTAAGTAGGGTGTGTGGGTTAGTGTAGTGTGTGATGTGCCATGGGGTAGTGTAGGGTGTGGTGGGTTAGTGTAGGGTGTGGTGTGCCATGGGTTAATGTAGGGTGTGGTGTTCCCTGGGTTAATGTAGGGTGTGGTGTCCCTGGGTTAATGTAGGGTGTGGTGTGCCCGGGTTAATGTGGGGTGCCATGGGTTAATGTAGGGTGTGGTGTGCCCTGGGTTAATGTAGGGTGTGGTGTGCCCTGGGTTAATGTAGGGTGTGGTGTGCCCTGGGTTAATGTAGGGTGTGGGGTGCCCTGGGGTAATGTAGGGTGTGGGGTGCCCTGGTTAATGTAGGGTGTGGGGTGCCCTGGGTTAATGTATGGTGTGGTGTGCCCTGGGTTAATGTAGGGTGTGAACAGTGTGCCCTGGGTTAATGTATGGTGTGTGTGCCCTGGGTTAATGTAGGGTTGGTGTGCACTGGGTTAATGTATGGTGTGGGATTCCCTAGGGTTAATGTAAAGTGTGATGTGCCATGGTTATGTATGGTGTGGTGGTTTAATGTAGGGTGTGGTGGGTTAATGTAGGGTGTGGTGGGTTAATGTAGGGTGTGATGTGCCATGGGTTAATGTAGGGTGTGGTTTAATGTAGGGTGTGGTGGCTTAGTTAATGTATGGTGTGTGATGCCCTGGGTTAATGTAGGGTGTGGATGTGCCCTGGGTTAATGTAGGGTGTGGTGGGTTAATGTAGGGTGTGGTGGGTTAGTGTAGGTGTGTGTGCCATGAAAAGGGTAGTGTAGGGTGTGGTGGGTTAGTGTAGGGTGTGGAATGTGCCATGGGTTAAAGTGGGTGTGGTGGGTTAATGTAGGTGTGATGTGCCATGGGTTAATGTAGGGTGTGGGTTAGTGTAGGTGTGGTGGGTGTGATGTGCCCTGGGTTAGTGTAGGGTGTGGTGGTGTGATGTGCCCTGGGTTAGTGTAGGGTGTGTGGTGGGTTAGTGTAGGGTTTGATGTGCCATGGGTTAGTGTAGGTGTGATGTGCCATGGGTTAGTGTAGGGTGTGGTGGGATAGTGTAGGGTGTGGTGGGTTAGTGTAGGGTGTGGTGGTGGGTTAGTGTAGGGTGTGATGTGCCCTGGTTAGTGTAGGGTGTGGTGGGTTAGTGTAGGGTGTGGTGGTTAGTGTAGGTGTGGGTGGGTAGTGAGGTTGTGGGTGGTGGGGGTGTGTGATGTGCCATGGGTCAATGTAGGGTGTGTGGGTTAGTGTAGGGTGTGGTGTCCCTGGGTTAATGTAGGGTTGTGGGTTAGTGTAGGGTGTGGTGTGGCCCTGGGTTAGTGTAGGGTTGGTGGGTTTAGTGTAGGGTGTGGTGGGTTAGTGTAGGGTGTGGTGGGTGTGATGTGCCATGGGTCAATGTAGGTTGTGGTGGTGTTAGTGTATGGTGTGATGTGCCCTGGGTAATGTAGGGTGTGGTGTGTTAGTGTAGGGTATGATGTGCCATGGGTTAATGTAGGGTGTGGTGGGTTAGTGTAGGGTGTGATTGCCATGGGTTAATGTAGGGTGTGGTGGTTAGTGTAGGTGTGATGTGCCATGGGTTAGTGTAGGGTGTGGTGGGGTAGTGTAGGTGTGTGGTGGGTTAGTGTAGGGTGTGGTGGGTTAGTGTAGGGTGTGATGTGCCATGGGTTAGTGTAGGGTGTGGTGGGTTAGTGTAGGGTGTGGTGGGTTAGTGTAGGGTGTGGTGGGTTAGTGTAGGGTGTGGTGGGTTAGTGTAGGGTGTGGTGGGTTAGTGTAGGGTGTGGTGGGGTATGTACATGCCTCATTAAGTGCTATGTAGACTATGATATGTAGACTATGATATGTTGACTATGATATGTAGACTATGATATGTAGACTATGATATGTAGACTATGATATAGAACACATTGTCTCGCGTGTGATATACATGCACTTACACAGATAAATACTTATCTAAAATATGCAAATTGACACTGGCTTTATCAAATATGTGTAATTGTTTCACTTTATCAATTAACAGTTGATAGTTGCCTTGGTTTTAAATGAATATTAAATGTGAGTGCGATATGGAATGATGTCCCAGCAGCCTTCAGAAGTATGCACATTATTTAGGCCCATTTACAATAACATATGTAGGGTTACAATCTGAATATAACATTTAACTCTATGCATACTAGTAGTGAACATTTCTCACTGTTCTGTTGCACATGTTGTGTTGTTCTGTTACACTTGTTTTGTTGTTCTGTTACACTTGTTTTGATGTTCTGTTACACATGTTTTGTTGTTCTGTTACACATGTTTTGATGTTCTGCTACACATGTTTTGTTGTTCTGTTACACATGTTTTGTTGTTCTGTTACACTTGTTTTGATGTTCTGTTACACATGTTTTGTTGTTCTATTACACATGTTTTGATGTTCTGTTACACATGTTTTGTTGTTCTGTTACACTTGTTTTGATGTTCTGTTACACATGTTTTGTTGTTCTGTTACACATGTTTTGTTGTTCTGTTACACTTGTTTTGTTGTTCTGTTACACTTGTTTTGTTGTTCTTGTTTTGTTGTTCTGTTACACATGTTTTGTTGTTCTGTTACACTTGTTTTGTTGTTCTTGTTTTGTTGTTCTGTTACACTTGTTTTGTTGTTCTGTTACACATGTTTTGTTGTTCTGTTACACATGTTTTGTTGTTCTGTTACACATGTTTTGTTGTTCTGTTACACATGTTTTGTTGTTCTGTTACACATGTTTTGTTGTTCTGTTACACTTGTTTTGTTGTTCTGTTACACATGTTTTGTTGTTCTGTTACACATGTTTTGTTGTTCTGTTACACATGTTTTGTTGCTCTGTTACACATGTTTTGTTGTTCTGTTACACATGTTTTGTTGTTCTGTACCACTTGTTTTGTTGTTCTGTTACAGATGAGTTCAGTTTAAAGATAGAAGAGTTACACCTGATGGACGACAATCGCTACTCGTGTCAAGTCGGCCCGACGAACGCTGAGACTGGCATCCTCAGCAACGAGGCTGTAGTCAATGTGCTGGGTAAGCAAACTTTGTAGAATCCCGAGTATGCACTGCCTGCAGGGGTCTGGAGGAATAACACTGCCCACAGGGGTCTGGAGGAATAACACTGCCCACAGGGGTCTGGAGGAATAACACTGCCCACAGGGGTCTGGAGGAATAACACTGCCCACGAGGGTCTGGGTGAATAACACTGCCCACGGGGGTCTGGAGGAATAACACTGCTCACAGGAGTCGGGAGGAATAACACTGCTCGCAGGAGTCGGGAGGAATAACACTGCCTGCAGGGGTCGGGAGGAATAACACTGCCCACAGGGGTCGGGAGGAATAACACTGCCCGCAGGGGTTGGGAGGAATAACACTGCCCACAGGGGTTGGGAGGAATAACACTACCCGCAGGGGTCGGGAGGAATAACACTGCCCGCAGGGGTTGGGAGGAATAACACTGCCTGCAGGGGTTGGGAGAAATAACACTGCCCGCAGGGGTTGGGAGAAATAACACTGCCCACAGGGGTTGGGAGGAATAACACTGCCCACCGGGATCATGGAGGAATAAACGTTGCAATTTTGGCGATGGATAATGAATGAGGTCTCGAGAGTGATTAATATAAGTTGAAAGAACTTGTTTCGCAATAGAGCCAAAATAAATTGGTATAAACTAAACGTTTTGGCAACTGACTCAAACCATTTGACAGTTTGTTTTCGAAGTCCTGTAGTATCCAGTGATACAATGTCTGGCTGACTGAAGTCCTGTAGTATCCAGTGACATAGTGTCTGGCTGACTGAAGTCCTGTAGTATCCAGTGACACAATGTCTGGCTGACTGAAGTCCTGTAGTATCCAGTGACACAGTGTCTGGCTGACTGACGTCCTGTAGTATCCAGTGACACAGTGTCTAGCTGACTGAAGTCCTGTAGTATCCAGTGACACAGTGTCTGGCTGACTGAAGTCCTGTAGTATCCAGTAGCACAGTGTCTGGCTGACTGAAGTCCTGTAGTATCCAGTGACACAGTGTCTGGCTGACTGAAGTCCTGTAGTATCCAGTGACACAATGTCTGGCTGACTGAAGTCCTGTAGTATCCAGTGACACAGTGTCTGGCTGACTGAAGTCCTGTAGTATCCAGTGACACAGTGTCGGTCTGACTGAAGTCCTGTAGTATCCAGTGACACAGTGTCTGGCTGACTGAAGTCCTGTAGTATCCAGTGACACAGTGTCTGGCTGACTGAAGTCCTGTAGTATCCAGTGACACAATGTCTGGCTGACTGAAGTCCTGTAGTATCCAGTGACACAGTGTCTGGCTGACTGAAGTCCTGTAGTATCCAGTGACACAGTGTCTGGCTGACTGAAGTCTTGTATTATTCAGTGACACAGTGTCTGGCTGACTGAAGTCCTGTAGTATCCAGTGACACAGTGTCTAGCTGACTGAAGTCCTGTATTATCCAGTGACACAGTGTCTAGCTGACTGAAGTCCTGTAGTATCCAGTGACACAGTGTCTAGCTGACTGAAGTCCTGTAGTATCCAGTGACACAGTGTCTAGCTGACTGAAGTCCTGTAGTATCCAGTGGCACAATGTCTGGCTGACTGAAGTCCTGTAGTATCCAGTGACACAGTGTCTAGCTGACTGAAGTCCTGTAGTATCCAGTGACACAGTGTCTGGCTGACAGAAGTCCTGTATTATCCAGTGACACAGTGTTTGGCTGATTGAAGTCCTGTAGTATCCAGTGACACAGTGTCTGGCTGACTGAAGTCATGTAGTATCCAGTGACACAGTGTCTGGCTGACTGAAGTCCTGTAGTATCCAGTGACACCGTGTCTAGCTGACTGAAGTCCTGTAGTATCCAATGACACAGTGTCTGGCTGACTGACGTCCTGTAGTATCCAGTGACACAGTATCTGGCTGACTGAAGTCCTGTAGTATCCAGTGACACAGTGTCTGGCTGACTGAAGTCCTGTAGTATCCAGTGACACAGTGTCTGGCTGACTGAAGTCCTGTAGTATCCAGTGACACAGTGTCTGGCTGACTGAAGTCCTGTAGTATCCAGTGACACAATGTATGGCTGACTGAAGTCATGTAATATCCAGTGACACAATGTATGGCTGACTGAAGTCCTGTAGTATCCAGTGACACAATGTCTGGTTGACTGAAGTCCTGTAGTATCCAGTGACACAGTGTCTGGCTGACTGAAGTCCTGTAGTATCCAGTGACACAATGTCTGGCTGACTGAAGTCCTGTAGTATCCAATGACACAATGTATGGCTGACTGAAGTCCTGTAGTATCCAGTGACACAATGTATGGCTGACTGAAGTCCTGTAGTATCCAGTGACACAGTGTCTAGCTGACTGAAGTCCTGTAGTATCCAGTGACACAGTGCCTGGCTGACTGAAGTCCTGTAGTATCCAGTAGCACAGTGTCTGGCTGACTGAAGTCCTGTAGTATCCAGTGACACAGTATCTGGCTGACTGAAGTCATGTAGTATCCAGTGACACAATGTCTGGCTGACTGAAGTCCTGTAGTATCCAGTGACACAGTGTCTAGCTGACTGAAGTCCTGTAGTATCCAGTGACACAGTGTCTGGCTGACTGAAGTCCTGTAGTATCCAGTGACACCGTGTCTAGCTGACTGAAGTCCTGTAGTATCCAATGACACAGTGTCTGGCTGACTGACGTCCTGTAGTATCCAGTGACACAGTATCTGGCTGACTGAAGTCCTGTAGTATCCAGTGACACAGTGTCTGGCTGACTGAAGTCCTGTAGTATCCAGTGACACAGTGTCTGGCTGACTGAAGTCCTGTAGTATCCAGTGACACAGTGTCTGGCTGACTGAAGTCCTGTAGTATCCAGTGACACAATGTATGGCTGACTGAAGTCATGTAATATCCAGTGACACAATGTATGGCTGACTGAAGTCCTGTAGTATCCAGTGACACAATGTCTGGTTGACTGAAGTCCTGTAGTATCCAGTGACACAGTGTCTGGCTGACTGAAGTCCTGTAGTATCCAGTGACACAATGTCTGGCTGACTGAAGTCCTGTAGTATCCAATGACACAATGTATGGCTGACTGAAGTCCTGTAGTATCCAGTGACACAATGTATGGCTGACTGAAGTCCTGTAGTATCCAGTGACACAGTGTCTAGCTGACTGAAGTCCTGTAGTATCCAGTGACACAGTGCCTGGCTGACTGAAGTCCTGTAGTATCCAGTAGCACAGTGTCTGGCTGACTGAAGTCCTGTAGTATCCAGTGACACAGTATCTGGCTGACTGAAGTCATGTAGTATCCAGTGACACAATGTCTGGCTGACTGAAGTCCTGTAGTATCCAGTGACACAGTGTCTGGCTGACTGAAGTCCTGTAGTATCCAGTGACACAGTGTCTGGCTGACTGAAGTCCTGTAGTATCCAGTGACACAGTGTCTGGCTGACTGAAGTCCTGTAGTATCCAGTGACACAGTGTCTGGCTGACTGAAGTCCTGTAGTATCCAGTGACACAATGTCTGGCTGACTGAAGTCCTGTAGTATCCAGTGACACAATGTCTGGCTGACTGAAGTCCTGTAGTATCCAGTGACACAGTGTCTGGCTGACTGAAGTCTTGTATTATTCAGTGACACAGTGTCTGGCTGACTGAAGTCCTGTAGTATCCAGTGACACAGTGTCTAGCTGACTGAAGTCCTGTATTATCCAGTGACACAGTGTCTAGCTGACTGAAGTCCTGTAGTATCCAGTGACACAGTGTCTAGCTGACTGAAGTCCTGTAGTATCCAGTGACACAGTGTCTAGCTGACTGAAGTCCTGTAGTATCCAGTGGCACAATGTCTAGCTGACTGAAGTCCTGTAGTATCCAGTGACACAGTGTCTAGCTGACTGAAGTCCTGTAGTATCCAGTGACACAGTGTCTGGCTGACAGAAGTCCTGTATTATCCAGTGACACAGTGTTTGGCTGATTGAAGTCCTGTAGTATCCAGTGACACAGTGTCTGGCTGACTGAAGTCCTGTAGTATCCAGTGACACAGTGTCTGGCTGACTGAAGTCCTGTAGTATCCAGTGACACCGTGTCTAGCTGACTGAAGTCCTGTAGTATCCAATGACACAGTGTCTGGCTGACTGACGTCCTGTAGTATCCAGTGACACAGTATCTGGCTGACTGAAGTCCTGTAGTATCCAGTGACACAGTGTCTGGCTGACTGAAGTCCTGTAGTATCCAGTGACACAGTGTCTGGCTGACTGAAGTCATGTAGTATCCAGTGACACAGTGTCTGGCTGACTGAAGTCCTGTAGTATCCAGTGACACAATGTATGGCTGACTGAAGTCATGTAATATCCAGTGACACAATGTATGGCTGACTGAAGTCCTGTAGTATCCAGTGACACAATGTCTGGTTGACTGAAGTCCTGTAGTATCCAGTGACACAGTGTCTGGCTGACTGAAGTCCTGTAGTATCCAGTGACACAATGTCTGGCTGACTGAAGTCCTGTAGTATCCAATGACACAATGTATGGCTGACTGAAGTCCTGTAGTATCCAGTGACACAATGTATGGCTGACTGAAGTCCTGTAGTATCCAGTGACACAATGTCTGGCTGACTGAAGTCCTGTAGTATCCAGTGACACAATATCTGGCTGACTGAAGTCCTGTAGTATCCAATGACACAATGTATGGCTGACTGAAGTCCTGTAGTATCCAGTGACACAATGTCTGGCTGACTGAAGTCCTGTAGTATCCAGTGACACAGTGTCTGGCTGACTGAAGTCCTGTAGTATCCAGTGACACAACGACTGGCTTACTGAAGTCCTGTAGTATCCAGTGACACAATGTCTGGCTGACTGAAGTCCTGTAGTATCCAGTGACACAATGTATGGCTGATTGAAGTCCTGTAGTATCCAGTGACACAATATCTGGCTGACTGAAGTCCTGTAGTATCCAATGACACAATGTATGGCTGACTGAAGTCCTGTAGTATCCAGTGACACAATGTCTGGCTGACTGAAGTCCTGTAGTATCCAGTGACACAGTGTCTGGCTGACTGAAGTCCTGTAGTATCCAGTGACACAACGACTGGCTTACTGAAGTCCTGTAGTATCCAGTGACACAATGTCTGGCTGACTGAAGTCCTGTAGTATCCAGTGACACAATGTATGGCTGATTGAAGTCCTGTAGTATCCAGTGACACAATGTCTGGCTGACTGAAGTCCTGTAGTATCCAGTGACACAGTGTATGGCTGACAGAAGTCCTGTATTATTCAGTGACACAATGTCTGGCTGACTGAAGTCATGTAGTATCCAGTGACACAGTGTCTAGCTGACAGAAGTCCTGTATTATCCAGTGACACAATGTCTGGCTGACTGAAGTTCTGTATTATCCAGTGACACAGTGTCTAGCTGACAGAAGTCCTGTATTATCCAGTGACACAGTGTCTAGCTGACTGAAGTCCTGTAGTATCCAGTGACACTGTGTCTGGCTGACTGAAGTCCTGTATTATCCAGTGACACAGTGTCTAGCTGACTGAAGTCCTGTAGTATCCAGTGACACTGTGTCTGGCTGACTGAAGTCCTGTATTATCCAGTGACACAATGTCTGGCTGACTGAAGTCCTGTAGTATCCAGTGACACAATGTCTGGCTGACTGAAGTCCTGTAGTATCCAGTGACACAATGTCTGGCTGACTGAAGTCCTGTAGTATCCAGTGACACAATGTCTGGCTGACGGAAGTCCTGTAGTATCCAGTGACACAGTGTCTAGCTGACTGAAGTCCTGTAGTATCCAGTGACACTGTGTCTGGCTGACTGAAGTCCTGTATTATCCAGTGACACAGTGTCTAGCTGACTGAAGTCCTGTAGTATCCAGTGACACTGTGTCTGGCTGACTGAAGTCCTGTATTATCCAGTGACACAATGTCTGGCTGACTGAAGTCCTGTAGTATCCAGTGACACAATGTCTGGCTGACTGAAGTCCTGTAGTATCCAGTGACACAATGTCTGGCTGACTGAAGTCCTGTAGTATCCAGTGACACAATGTCTGGCTGACGGAAGTCCTGTAGTATCCAGTGACACAGTGTCTAGCTGACTGAAGTCCTGTAGTATCCAGTGACACTGTGTCTGGCTGACTGAAGTCCTGTATTATCCAGTGACACAGTGTCTAGCTGACTGAAGTCCTGTAGTATCCAGTGACACTGTGTCTGGCTGACTGAAGTCCTGTATTATCCAGTGACACAATGTCTGGCTGACTGAAGTCCTGTAGTATCCAGTGACACAGTGTCTGGCTGACTGAAGTCCTGTAGTATCCAGTGACACTGTGTCTGGCATTCCTTCTCCAATACTCCAGATTGTGGTATGTCAAGGAAGATATAGTGTACATCACAGAACTACTCTCTAATTAAAGCATTCATCAATCTAACATTTAATGAAAAACCTGCAACCAGTCACTGTCATCTCTGGATGCTCCATAATGGTGCCTGTCTGTACTCTGATGGTCTGGACTAAATCTCTAAGGTGAACTGTTGTTGTTAGTACTGTTTCCGTAGCAACTATAAATTGTGTGTTTTCAATTCCATCGTCGAATAAATTCTGCTGTATTATCATTCAGAAGTGTTTAATATTACAGTTGCACTGTCCAATGAAATCTGCTGTATTATCATTCAGAAGTGTATTTTCAGTTCCACCGTCCAATGAAATCTGCTGTATTATCATTTAGAAGTGTATTTTCAGTTCCACCGTCCAATGAAATCTGCTGTATTATCATTTAGAAGTGTATTTTCAGTTCCACCGTCCAATGAAATCTGCTGTATTATCATTTAGAAGTGTATTTTCAGTTCCACCGTCCAATGAAATCTGCTGTATTATCATTTAGAAGTGTATTTTCAGTTCCACCGTCCAATGAAATCTGCTGTATTATCATTTAGAAGTGTATTTTCAGTTCCACCGTCCAATGAAATCTGCTGTATTATCATTTAGAAGTGTATTTTCAGTTCCACCGTCCAATGAAATCTGCTGTATTATCATTTAGAAGTGTATTTTCAGTTCCACCGTCCAATGAAATCTGCTGTATTATCATTTAGAAGTGTATTTTCAGTTCCACCAAGCAAACCGGTACTCAAAAGTATAACTATCCCTGTGAAGCTGGAACAAGCCACCAACATCTCGTGCCTCATTCTTAACGGTAAACCTAAGGCCCAGGTGACATGGAAGAAAGACAATGTTCAACTGACAGACAATACGTACGAAATAACTAGCCTTCAGAAAGATGGTAAACGTGTGAATGTGACCGGAATCATTACGGTAACTGCTACCCCGTCTGATGCTGGCAGGAAGATCGAATGTGGAGCTTGGAACGAGGCGTTGAAGGACCGGCCACCATATTGGACTCATGCTACACTAGATGTCCAGTGTAAGTTGATCCAGCTTCAACAACAATCTATTTAGCTATATACGATTATGCTGCTTTCTTCCTTACCGACCCGACTTAAGCATCCTATATACTGCTTTATTCCCTACCGACCCGACTTAAGCATTCTATATAGTGCTACCGACCCGACTTAAGCATCCTATATACTGCTTTATTCCCTACCGACCCGACTTAAACATTCTATATAGTGCTACCGACCCGACTTAAGCATCCTATATACTGCTTTATTCCCTACCGACCCGACTTAAACATTCTATATACTGCTACCGACCCGACTTAAGCATCCTATATACTGCCTTATTCCCTACCGACCCGACTTAAACATTCTATATACTGTTACCGACCCGACTTAAACATTCTATATACTGCTACCGACCCGACTTAAACATCCTATATACTGCTACCGACCCGACTTAAACATTCTATATACTGCTACCGACCCGACTTAAGCATCCTATATACTGCTACCGACCCGACTTAAACATTCTATATACTGCTACCGACCCGACTTAAACATTCTATATACTGCTACCGACCCGACTTAAACATTCTATATACTGCTACCGACCCGACTTAAACATTGTATATACGATTACACTTCTTCCCAAAGTGACCCGACTTCAACAATCTATATACTGCTACCGACCCGACTTAAGCATCCTATATACTGCTACCGACCCTGACTTAAACATTCTATATACTGCTACCGACCCTGACTTAAACATTCTATATACTGCTACCGACCCGACTTAAACATTCTATATACTGCTACCGACCCGACTTAAGCATCCTATATACTGCCTTATTCCCTACTGACCCGACTTAAACATTCTATATACTGCTACCGACCCGACTTAAGCATCCTATATACTGCCTTATTCCCTACCGACCCGACTTAAACATTCTATATACTGTTACCGACCCGACTTAAACATTCTATATACTGCTACCGACCCGACTTAAGCATCCTATATACTGCTACCGACCCGACTTAAACATCCTATATACTGCTACCGACCCGACTTAAACATTCTATATACTGCTACCGACCCGACTTAAGCATCCTATATACTGCTACCGACCCGACTTAAGCATCCTATATACTACTACCGACCCGACTTAAACATTCTATATACTGCTACCGACCCGACTTAAGCATCCTATATACTGCTACCGACCCGACTTAAGCATCCTATATACTGCTACCGACCCGACTTAAACATTCTATATACTGCTACTGACCCGACTTAAACATTCTATATACTGCTACCGACCCGACTTAAACATTCTATATACTGCTACCGACCCGACTTAAACATTCTATATAATGCTACCGACCCGACTTCAACAATCTATATAGGCTAGCTCTATGTTATTGTGTTAAGAATGAAGACTATTTTTTGTGTGTTGTTTTTGTTGTGTCTACATATAGATATATATGTATATATAGATTGTTGATATTTCAGATGCACCAAAGGTTGCAATGAAGCACAGCAACCCAGACAAGACATTAGCAGTGGTTTGTTGTACATGTATATATAGATTGTTGATATTTCAGATGCACCAAAGGTTGCAATGAAGCACAGCAACCCAGACAAGACATTAGCAGTGGTGTGTTGTACATGTATATATGATTGTTGATATTTCAGATGCACCAAAGGTTGCAATGAAGCACAGCAACCCAGACAAGACAATGAGAGAGTACGATAATGTCAAGTTTACATGCTCAGGGGAGGCTAATCCGTACGAAATCATATGGAAGTAAGTTAATAGCGAACTTTAAAACCCATTATCCATCCTTGTGTAGCAGCTTTACTCTCCTTCCTTAGCAGCTTTACTCTCCTTCCTTAGCAGCTTTACTCTCCTTCCTTAGCAGCTTTACTCAGCAGCTTTACTCTCCTTCCTTAGCAGCTTTACTCTCCTTCCTTAGCAGCTTTACTCTCCTTCCTTAGCAGCTTTACTCTCCTTCCTTAGCAGCTTTACTCTCCTTCCTTAGCAGCTTTACTCTCCTTCCGTAGCAGCTTTACTCTCCTTCCTTAGCAGCTTTACACTCCTTGCTTAGCAGCTTTACTCTCCTTCCTTAGCAGCTTTACTCTCCTTCCTTAGCAGCTTTACTCTCCTTCCGTAGCAGCTGTTCACTGTTTCATACACCCCCTAGGTGCCCCTCATTCACGGTTTCATACGCCCCCTAGGTGCTCCCTCATTCACTGTTTCATACACCCCCTAGGTGCCCTCATTCACTGTTTCATACACCCCCTAGGTGCCCCTCATTCACGGTTTCATACACCCCCCTAGGTGCCCCTCATTCATGGTTTCATACACCCCCTAGGTGCCCCTCTTTCACTGTTTCATACACCCCCTAGGTGCCCTCATTCACTGTTTCATGCACCCCCTAGGTGCCCCTCATTCACTGTTTCATACCACTAGGTGCCCCTCATTCACTGTTTCATACACCCTAGGTGCCCCTCATTCACTGTTTCATACACCCCC
The DNA here is from genome assembly GCA_014843695.1 of Archivesica marissinica. Lineage (NCBI taxonomy): Eukaryota > Metazoa > Mollusca > Bivalvia > Venerida > Vesicomyidae > Archivesica > Archivesica marissinica. The sequence continues at coordinate 7,425,129 of CM026386.1, read as the reverse complement.
TAGGTGCCCCTCATTCACTGTTTCATACATCCCCTAGGTGCCCCTCATTCACTGTTTCATACACCCCCTAGGTGCCCCTCATTCACTGTTTCATACATCCCCTAGGTGCCCCTCATTCACTGTTTCATACATCCCCTAGGTGCCCCTCATTCACTGTTTCATACACCCCCTAGGTGCTCCCACATTCACTGTTTCATACACCCCCTAGGTGCCCCTCAGTCACTGTTTCATACACCCCCTAGGTGCCCCTCATTCACTGTTTCATACATCCCCTAGGTGCTCCCTCATTCACTGTTTCATACACCCCCTAGGTGCCCCTCATTCACTGTTTCATATACCCCCTAGGTGCCCCTCATTCACTGTTTCATACACCCCCTAGGTGCCCCTCATTCAGTGCTATAATTTCTTTATTTCAGATGGTACAAGAATGGTGAATTGATACCCGATGAAAATAGAAATATTTATGTAATCCCCCGAATTAGCCGGAAGTACCACGGTGACACGATCAAGTGTGAGGCAAGCAATGCTGTAGGCAGTACCGCCGTAGAACATTCCATGAACATTTTATGTGAGTATCTGACACTAATATGCCTCCAGTTACCCCACCATTGCCTTATCCCACCTCAAGGCCTCCAGAACAAACGTAATATCGTCAGCAAACTCCTGTCTTCAAGACCAAATAATTACAGCTTCTTGCAATATTGCGATTCTGATTGGCTGATTAAGCCCATGTGGTCGCCGTTCATAACCCAATGAATTGCAAAATTATTCTACTCTCATTAATATTCATACTCTCATAGTAAACGATGAAACGTAGAAAAAGAAGATTCCATTGTTACCATAGTTACTTGTATTGTATCTCCTATCTTCACACATTACTTGTATTGTATCTCCTATCTTCACACATTACTTGTATTGTATCTCCTATCTTCACACATTACTTGTATTGTATCTCCTATCTTCACACATTACTTGTATTGTATCTCCTATCTTCACACATTACTTGTATTGTATCTCCTATCTTCACACATTACTTGTATTGTATCTCCTATCTTCACACATTACTTGTATTGTATCTCCTATCTTCACACATTACTTGTATTGTATCTCCTATCTTCACACATTACTTGTATTGTATCTCCTATCTTCACACATTACTTGTATTGTATCTCCTATCTTCACACATTACTTGTATTGTATCTCCTATCTTCACACATTACTTGTATTGTATCTCCTATCTTCACACATTACTTGTATTGTATCTCATATCTTCACACATTTTCAGTTGGACCAAAATTCAAGAACGAACCTCGGCATGTTTCCGTGGACTTGGGTAACAAAGCAGAACTGACGTGTGAAGGAGACGGAAATCCTACCCCCGAGATAACGTGGCGACGTCAGGGCAAATACACCATACTGCATTCCAGCTCAACCTACGTGATACCCAACATGAGGGAGGGCATGTTTGGGGTTTACACCTGCACTGCCACGGTGCTGGGATTCAATGAAATCAGCCGGGATATATACGTCACACAGAACGGTTAGTGTCTGCTGTAGAATCACGTGTCAGTGCAACATACATGTACATTTCTACAAGCCTTTACTCCAAAGCAGTAGGTGCCAAATATGCCAAAACTGTCTCCATGACCTAGTGGTTAAGGTGTCCGGCTACGGAGTGGGAAGTCGAAGGTTCGTACCTCGTCAGGGGTTTGTTCTGATATGGCCGGTTGGTGAGCCGCCAGCTAGTTAAATAATGGTTACCGATTGCCTACCAGCCTGGTGTCTGGCCTACAAGCATAGGATTCGTGAAGTACTGATGTTCATAAATAAGGTGTCTCATAAGTCAGTAACACTTTACTTTACTTTTTTACTCATTTTATCTCCATCCATGTGGTGTAAAGGAAACCACGATAAAAACAAAGGAAACCAATTGAGAGGACCTATTCTCCATAGAGAGTATTCAGGGGAAGTAACTGACGTAATTGAATTGTTACAGTATTATTAAGAGGACCTATTCTCCATAGAGAGTATTCAGGGGAAGTAACTGACGTAACTGCATTGCTACAGTATTATTGTAACTTTCTCCTGCAGGTCCCCCCGAGATCATCAGTGATGCTACGCAGTATGGGAGTAAGGGTGAGCGGGCAATGATCCAGTGCATGAGTATATCCTCTCCGAAACCCATCTTCATCTGGTCCCGTAATGGGCAAGCCATCGACTATGCCACGTCGGGCCGGTTCTCGGCTCCCGAGGAGGGTTTACCGTATGGAGGAAAGAGTAACCTGCAGATAATTAACGTACAACCAGAAGATTTTGCCGTGTATAATTGTACCGTGACCAATGGGAAAGGAACGACGACATTAATGATAACCTTAGCAGAGACTGGTACGACTTGTTTACTAACACAATACTGATAGTTGCTTTATTTACAGGATAATAAATGCTCCCTTGTAGTCGAGTGATAAATACTCCCTTGTCGGCAAGCGATAAATGCTCCCTTGTCGTCGAGTTAATATCTGCTCCCTTGAGAATATTATGTAGCTGACAGTCGGTGGTTCTGTCTGGGTACCAGCCTGTGCTTGAAGTTGTGCTCGGAGAGGCACTGGTTGTTTTCTTCCCCCGCTTATAGTTGGGAAACCGCCATAGCCTTAGTTCGTTGTGTGACTAATATCATAAACCCCCCAAATGTAATGCCCGTGATTATAGAGTTGAAGTGGTAGCTTCAGGTACGAAAAGTCCGAGTTTGAGCCCAGCTGTAGCCGTTCCGATTGTGCCCTTAGACAAGGCATTTATATTCCACATTGCCTCTTCTCTCTCCCTTGTGGCGATGGATTCCATCAGGAAATGAGGTCTCGAGTGTGATTAATGATTAGTGTGCGCCCCCTAGAGCTTTACTAGCAATAATCAGTCAGATGAGCAGTGGTTTTTTCACTTTTAGTGGAATGGGGCTGGTTCCTGGAGGGGAAAATTGTGTAGTAAATTACCAAAAAGGGGGAAATAAGAGATATGCTCATGTCACAACCGGTCTGTATTGCTAGCCGGTTAACCGGACATTCTTTCGGTCGGTTATCTGCATAGCTTTAACTTTCAACATATTTTCATAACTTTGTCAGAGTTAAACAAGGATTGGACAATGTTAATGCACTGTTTCTAGTCACAGACAAATGATATAATCTGATGTGTTTATGAAACATGATATACATGTACATGATTTATATGATACATACAATGTTCCGCTATAAGTTCACAGTGCAAACAATTTGTGTCGCCTTTGACAAAACGCGAATTAGTTTAATTTGTTAGTGTAATACTGGAATTTATTTAATTTGTTAGTGTAATACTGGAATTTATTAAATTTATTAGTGTAATACTGGAATTTGTTAGTGTAACACTGGAATTTATTAAATTTATTAGTGTAATACTGGAATTGTTAGTGTAATACTGGAATTTAGTTAATTTATTAGTGTAATACTGGAATTTGTTAATGTAATGCTGGAATTTATTTAATTTATTAGTGTAATACTGGAATTTGTTAATGTAATGCTGGAATTTATTAAATTTATTAGTGTAATACTGGAATTTGTTAGTGTAATACTGGAATTTAGTTAATTTATTAGTGTAATACTGGAATGTGTTAATGTAATGCTGGAATTTATTTAATTTATTAGTGTAATATTGGAATTTATTAGTGTAACACTGGCATTTATTTAATTTATTAGTGTAATACTGGAATTTGTTAATGTAAAGCTGGAAAATACTGGAATTTATTTAATTTATTAGTGTAATACTGGAATTTGTTAATGTAATGCTGGAATTTATTAAATTTATTAGTGTAATACTGGAATTTGTTAGTGTAACACTGGAATTTATTTAATTTATTAGTGTAATACTGGAATTTGTTAGTGTAATACTGGAATTTATTTAATTTATTAGTGTAATGCTGGAATTGATTTAATCAAGTTATCACTGAAATTTGTATTTCCATGAATGAAAAACATAAAATCCTAAGGTCCCTTACTTTCTGTCTGCTGTCAATATTGAAAACAACAGACAAAACAGATTCATTAGAACAGACTATTTTTTAACTATCTGTTCACGATTGTCAGAAAATAGCTGAAGTGCAAAAATACATGCAACTGCGGAGGAATACGAAACACAATCAGTGATGCAGAAAATGTCACCTTCCACTGTTTCAGAATGGTGAAAGATAGCTTGTTCTTTCACTGAGAAAACTCAAGAATTCATTGGAAAGCAGAACAGAAAATGTACCATACCATAAGCTACAATGCTAACCCTATAATCTTCTACTTTGTAAATAATTAAACTAGGTTTTTATTATAATTTCTGTTGCTTAGATTGGAATAATTCTACTTTTTTCTTCTGTGTCATGTAATTTTTTCAATCCAACCAAACCCATGCTACTACTGACCCCACAAGCCCCCCATGCTACTACCCCCCACAATCCCCCCATGCTACTACCACCCCCCACAAGCCCCCCATGCTACTACCCCCCTCACAAGCCCCCCATGCTACTACCACCCCCCACAAGCCCCCCCATGCTACTACCCCCCCAAAAGCCCCCCATGCTACTACCGCCCCCCACAAGCCCCCCATGCTACTACCGCCCCCCCCACAAGCCCCCCATGCTACCGCCCCCACAAGCCCCCCATGCTATTACCACCCCCCAAAGCCCCCCATGCTACTACAGCGCCCCCACAAGCCCCCCATGCTACCGCCCCCACAAGCCCCCCATGCTACTACCACCCCCCACAAGCCCCCATGCTACTACCGCCCCCCACAAGCCCCCATGCTACTACCCGCCCCCCCACAAGCCCCCCTTGCTACTACCGCCCCCCACAAGCCCCCCATGCTACTACCGCCGCCCCCCCACAAGCCCCCCTTGCTACTACCGCCCCCCCACAAGCCCCCCATGCTACTACCGCCCCCCACAAGCCCCCCATGCTACTACCCCCCCACACGTCCCCTTGCTACTACCCCCCCACAAGCCCCCCATGCTACTACCACCCCCCACAAGCCCCCCATGCTACTACCGCCCCCCCACAAGCCTCCCATGCTACTACCGCCCCTCCCCACAAGCCTCCCATGCTACTACCACCCCCCACAAGCCCCCCATGCTACTATCCCCCCCCACAAGCCCCCCATACTACCGCATCAAGCACACACACACACAGTTGTATGAGATTCAAGATGGCGTCATTTCAGAGTTAGGAATACTCGGAATTGCGATAATCTGTTGACAAACTTACAATAAAAATTTACAATATTTTGATTTGCGGACGATTTGAAATTTGCTGCTCGTGCACGTTACAATAGTCGGTTGCGCGAAAATCTTAGGATTGATTCCCTATTAATACATGAACTATTCTATCCACAGAGGAAATGCAGCTTGCTTTGATCATTGGAGGGGCAGTGGGTTGCATCGCAGTTATTTTCATCATCGTCATCGCATGTGTCATTTATCACAGATGCAGACATTCGGATAACGGTAAATATCAGCAATTCTTCACAAGAATGAACCGCAACTGGTAGTAGATATTAAGGGTTCATTTGGCAACTACTGAATTGTGGGAGTGATTTCAGTCTTGATGAATGCAAGGGAGAAGATTCCCCTTCAAAATAGGGAGAGTTTTGTGTATATGAGGGAGAAGTTTAGTGTATATGAAGGAGAGTTTAGTGTATGAGGGAGAAGTTCTGTGTATATGAGGGAGAAGTTTAGTTTACATAAGGGAGCATTTTGATGTATATTAGGGAGAAGCTTAGTGTATATGAAGGAGAAGTTTAGTGTATGAGGGAGATGTTCAGTGTATATGAGGGAGAAGTATAGTTTACATGAGGGAGAAGTTTCGTGTATATTAGAGAGAAGCTTAGTGTATTTGAGGGAGAAGCTTAGTGTATTTGAGGGAGAAGTTTAGTGTATTTGAGTGGCTAGAGATCACTGTTTATTTCATGGAGTATCCACCCCTTGGGAGGGGGAGATAACTGTTTTATAACATATGATAGCTGTGCTAAGCACCTCCTCTCAACAGACGCCATCTCTGAACCACACTGCAAATAAATGTTGTGCCTGGGAATGAAGACAACCTATCAACAAGGACCGACTGCCCTCTCCATCGAGTGTGGTTGTTGTTCACAGGTTTACTGTATATAAAACCTGCCCTCTCCATGGAGTGTGGTTGTTGTTCACAGGTGTACTGTATATAAAACCTGCCCTCTCCATCGAGTGTGGTTGTTGTTCACAGGTATACTGTATATAAAACCTGCCCTCTACATCGAGTGTGGTTGTTGTTCACAGGTGTACTGTATATAAAACATGCCCTCTACATCGAGTGTGGTTGTTGTTCACAGGTTTACTGTATATAAAACCTGCCCTCTCCATCGAGTGTGGTTGTTGTTCACAGGTATACTGTATATAAAACCTGCCCTCTCCATCGAGTGTGGTTCACAGGTGTACTGTATATAAAACCTGCCCTCTCCATCGAGTGTGGTTGTTGTTCACAGGTGTACTGTATATAAAACCTGCCCTCTATTGAGTGTGGGTGTTGTTCACAGGTGTACTGTATATAAAACCTGCCCTCTCCATCGAGTGTGGGTGTTGTTCACAGGTGTACTGTATATAAAACCTGCCCTCTCCATCGAGTGTGGTTGTTGTTCACAGGTGTACTGTATATAAAACATGCCCTCTCCATCGAGTGTGGTTGTTGTTCACAGGTGTACTGTATATAAAACCTGCCCTCTCTATTGAGTGTGGGTGTTGTTCACAGGTGTACTGTATATAAAACCTGCCCTCTCTATTGAGTGTGGGTGTTGTTCACAGGTGTACTGTATATAAAACCTGCCCTCTCCATCGAGTGTGGGTGTTGTTCACAGGTGTACTGTATATAAAACCTGCCCTCTCCATCGAGTGTGGTTGTTGTTCACAGGTGTACTGTATATAAAACATGCCCTCTCCATCGAGTGTGGTTGTTGTTCACAGGTGTACTGTATATAAAACCTGCCCTCTCTATTGAGTGTGGGTGTTGTTCACAGGTGTACTGTATATAAAACCTGCCCTCTCTATTGAGTGTGGGTGTTGTTCACAGGTGTACTGTATATAAAACCTGCCCTCTCCATCGAGTGTGGGTGTTGTTCACAGGTGTACTGTATATAAAACCTGCCCTCTCCATCGAGTGTGGTTGTTGTTCACAGGTGTACTGTATATAAAACCTGCCCTCTCCATGGAGTGTGGTTGTTGTTCACAGGTGTACTGTATATAAAACCTGCCCTCTCCATCGAGTGTGGTTGTTGTTCACAGGTATACTGTATATAAAACCTGCCCTCTACATCGAGTGTGGTTGTTGTTCACAGGTGTACTGTATATAAAACATGCCCTCTACATCGAGTGTGGTTGTTGTTCACAGGTTTACTGTATATAAAACCTGCCCTCTCCATCGAGTGTGGTTGTTGTTCACAGGTATACTGTATATAAAACCTGCCCTCTCCATCGAGTGTGGTTCACAGGTGTACTGTATATAAAACCTGCCCTCTCCATCGAGTGTGGTTGTTGTTCACAGGTGTACTGTATATAAAACCTGCCCTCTATTGAGTGTGGGTGTTGTTCACAGGTGTACTGTATATAAAACCTGCCCTCTCCATCGAGTGTGGGTGTTGTTCACAGGTGTACTGTATATAAAACCTGCCCTCTCCATCGAGTGTGGTTGTTGTTCACAGGTGTACTGTATATAAAACATGCCCTCTCCATCGAGTGTGGTTGTTGTTCACAGGTGTACTGTATATAAAACCTGCCCTCTCTATTGAGTGTGGGTGTTGTTCACAGGTGTACTGTATATAAAACCTGCCCTCTCTATTGAGTGTGGGTGTTGTTCACAGGTGTACTGTATATAAAACCTGCCCTCTCCATCGAGTGTGGGTGTTGTTCACAGGTGTACTGTATATAAAACCTGCCCTCTCCATCGAGTGTGGTTGTTGTTCACAGGTGTACTGTATATAAAACCTGCCCTCTCCATCGAGTGTGGGTGTTGTTCACAGGTATACTGTATATAAAACCTGCCCTCTCCATTGAGTGTGGTTGTTGTTCACAGGTTTACGGAGGGTTATAGTTCATTCACATCATCTTGTATTCTCCCTTCAATCTTGAACAATAACCGACATTATGCTGCTTTTGAAATTGATCGGAATAGTGGCCTACCCTTCAGAATCGTACGCGGAGACGGATAGCAACACGGAGATTAAGAAGCGAGACAAGAACGAGTCTCCGTCGGAGATGACAAAATCCACATTGATGGACCAATGGAGGCAAGATTACAACTATAGATATTCAGCGGACTTTGACGAGGTATTGTCATATTTTGAAAACTACTCATTTTGCTTCATTTTTATGGCCCCGTTCAGGTAACCTTTTTCAATTTTGGGGCCCCGTTCGGGTAACCTTTTTCAATTTTGGGGCCCCGTTTGGGTAACCTTTTTCAATTTTGGGACCCCGTTCGGGTAACCTTTTTCAATTTTGGAGCCCCGTACGGGTAACCTTTTTCAATTTTGGAGCCCCGTACGGGTAACCTTTTTCAATTTTGGGGCCCCGTGCAGGTAACCTTTTTCAATTTTGGGGCCCCGTTTGGGTAACCTATTTCAATTTTGAAGCCCCGTACGGGTAACCCCAATCATTTTTCATTCATAGACAGTACAGACATTCATATTGTACATGCATTAAAAATATACCCAAGTTCCAGTCACATTTTGTGTAGCAATACATAGATGACCAGTTATTTGATAGCTATGTACATATATGTATGAAACAAAGCTTGTGCGAGTATAATGTTGATTGACAGAAAATATATGAAACTATATGGCAACTGAACATAGTTCTCAAACACAGCCAATGAAATGTCATGTCCTATTCTCAGTACCAAGCTTGCTGATAGGTTGTAACTGAATGTAGTTCTCAAACACAGCCAATGAAATGTCCTATTCAGTAATACTGAATTCGCGTTGGATACGTTTGTTTATGTTTTGTTACCGCCTCGTTAATCGAGCGACTCCTCCAGAACTTTATTAGACATTTTATTATTTTGGAGGATAGTGCAAGCAAGATACAGAAGACACTCCAATTTCCGAAACATCCCTCGTTGTGTTATAGGCCGGTGTATAACATCGGTACATGAGACTACGGTTTATAGTCCATTCTGAAAGGCTGTTATTATTATTAGGGGCAGACGTGGGATCAAACCTGTGATCCTTGGATTCGCAGTCCAACTTGTTAACCACTGGACCACTGCTCCATCTTACAACATGTTTTATTTCTAATATAATAAGGTTGACGGTAAGAGCAAGAATGGACCATATGGTGGTACAGCCATTGATACAGAAAGATACGGCACTATGCCCACAAACCATACAAACGGTCATGTGTATGGGGAACAAAACGGGGATGACCTTGGACCCTTAAACAGGTATGTATAATGTAGATAGTGCAATAAACAGGTATGTATAATACAGATATTGCAATAAACAGGTATGTATAATGCAGATAGTGCAATAAACAGGTATGTATAATACAGTTAGTGCAATAAACAGGTATGTATAATACAGATAGTGCAATAAACAGGTATGTATAATGTAGATAGTGCAATAAACAGGTATGTATAATGTAGATAGTGCAATAAACAGGTATGTATAATGTAGATAGTGCAATAAACAGGTATGTATAATACAGTTAGTGCAATAAACAGGTATGTATAATGCAGATAGTGCAATAAACAGGTATGTATAATACAGTTAGTGCAATAAACAGGTATGTATAATGTAGATAGTGCAATAAACAGGTATGTATAATACAGTTAGTGCAATAAACAGGTATGTATAATACAGATAGTGCAATAAACAGGTATGTATAATACAGTTAGTGCAATAAACAGGTATGTATAATACAGATAGTGCAATAAACAGGTATGTATAATACAGTTAGTGCAATAAACAGGTATGTATAATACAGTTAGTGCAATAAACAGGTATGTATAATGTAGATAGTGCAATAAACAGGTATGTATAATACAGTTAGTGCAATAAACAGGTATGTATAATACAGATAGTGCAATAAACAGGTATGTATAATACAGTTAGTGCAATAAACAGGTATGTATAATACAGTTAATGCAATAAACAGGTATGTATAATGTAGATAGTGCAATAAACAGGTATGTATAATACAGTTAGTGCAATAAACAGGTATGTATAATACAGTTAGTGCAATAAACAGGTATGTATAATGTAGATAGTGCAATAAACAGGTATGTATAATGTAGATAGTGCAATAAACAGGTATGTATAATACAGTTAGTGCAATAAACAGGTATGTATAATACAGTTAGTGCAATAAACAGGTATGTATAATGTAGATAGTGCAATAAACAGGTATGTATAATACAGTTAGTGCAATAAACAGGTATGTATAATACAGTTAGTGCAATAAACAGGTATGTATAATGTAGATAGTGCAATAAACAGGTATGTATAATACAGATAGTGCAATAAACAGGTATGTATAATACAGTTAGTGCAATAAACAGGTATGTATAATATAGTTAGTGCAATAAACAGGTATGTATAATACAGTTAGTGCAATAAACAGGTATGTATAATACAGTTAGTGCAATAAACAGGTATGTATAATGTAGATAGTGCAATAAACAGGTATGTATAATGTAGATAGTGCAATAAACAGGTATGTATAATACAGATATTGCAATAAACAGGTATATATAATGTAGATAGTGCAATAAACAGGTATGTATAATATAGTTAGTGCAATAAACAGGTATGTATAATACAGGTATTGCAATAAACAGGTATGTATAATGTAGATAGTGCAATAAACAGGTATGTATAATACAGATTGTGCAATAAACAGGTATGTATAATACAGATAATGCAATAAACAGGTATGTATAATACAGGTATTGCAATAAACAGGTATGTATAATGTAGATAGTGCAATAAACAGGTATGTATAATACAGTACAAAAACAAAAAACATGCAATAAACAGGTATGTATAATGCAGATAGTGCAATAAACAGGTATGTATAATACAGTTAGTGCAATAAACAGGTATGTATAATACAGATAGTGCAATAAACAGGTATGTATAATGTAGATAGTGCAATAAACAGGTATGTATAATGTAGATAGTGCAATAAACAGGTATGTATAATGTAGATAGTGCAATAAACAGGTATGTATAATACAGTTAGTGCAATAAACAGGTATGTATAATGCAGATAGTGCAATAAACAGGTATGTATAATACAGTTAGTGCAATAAACAGGTATGTATAATGTAGATAGTGCAATAAACAGGTATGTATAATACAGTTAGTGCAATAAACAGGTATGTATAATACAGATAGTGCAATAAACAGGTATGTATAATACAGTTAGTGCAATAAACAGGTATGTATAATACAGATAGTGCAATAAACAGGTATGTATAATACAGTTAGTGCAATAAACAGGTATGTATAATACAGTTAGTGCAATAAACAGGTATGTATAATGTAGATAGTGCAATAAACAGGTATGTATAATACAGTTAGTGCAATAAACAGGTATGTATAATACAGATAGTGCAATAAACAGGTATGTATAATACAGTTAGTGCAATAAACAGGTATGTATAATACAGTTAATGCAATAAACAGGTATGTATAATGTAGATAGTGCAATAAACAGGTATGTATAATACAGTTAGTGCAATAAACAGGTATGTATAATACAGTTAGTGCAATAAACAGGTATGTATAATGTAGATAGTGCAATAAACAGGTATGTATAATGTAGATAGTGCAATAAACAGGTATGTATAATACAGTTAGTGCAATAAACAGGTATGTATAATACAGTTAGTGCAATAAACAGGTATGTATAATGTAGATAGTGCAATAAACAGGTATGTATAATACAGTTAGTGCAATAAACAGGTATGTATAATACAGTTAGTGCAATAAACAGGTATGTATAATGTAGATAGTGCAATAAACAGGTATGTATAATACAGATAGTGCAATAAACAGGTATGTATAATACAGTTAGTGCAATAAACAGGTATGTATAATATAGTTAGTGCAATAAACAGGTATGTATAATACAGTTAGTGCAATAAACAGGTATGTATAATACAGTTAGTGCAATAAACAGGTATGTATAATGTAGATAGTGCAATAAACAGGTATGTATAATGTAGATAGTGCAATAAACAGGTATGTATAATACAGATATTGCAATAAACAGGTATATATAATGTAGATAGTGCAATAAACAGGTATGTATAATATAGTTAGTGCAATAAACAGGTATGTATAATACAGGTATTGCAATAAACAGGTATGTATAATGTAGATAGTGCAATAAACAGGTATGTATAATACAGATTGTGCAATAAACAGGTATGTATAATACAGATAATGCAATAAACAGGTATGTATAATACAGGTATTGCAATAAACAGGTATGTATAATGTAGATAGTGCAATAAACAGGTATGTATAATACAGTTAGTGCAATAAACAGGTATGTATAATACAGATAGTGCAATAAACAGGTATGTATAATGTAGATAGTGCAATAAACAGGTATGTATAATGTAGATAGTGCAATAAACAGGTATGTATAATGTAGATAGTGCAATAAACAGGTATGTATAATGCAGATAGTGCAATAAACAGGTATGTATAATACAGTTAGTGCAATAAACAGGTATGTATAATGTAGATAGTGCAATAAACAGGTATGTATAATACAGTTAGTGCAATAAACAGGTATGTATAATACAGATAGTGCAATAAACAGGTATGTATAATACAGTTAGTGCAATAAACAGGTATGTATAATACAGTTATTGCAATAAACAGGTATGTATAATGTAGATAGTGCAATAAACAGGTATGTATAATACAGTTAGTGCAATAAACAGGTATGTATAATACAGTTAGTGCAATAAACAGGTATGTATAATGTAGATAGTGCAATAAACAGGTATGTATAATGTAGATAGTGCAATAAACAGGTATGTATAATACAGATAGTGCAATAAACAGGTATGTATAATACAGTTAGTGCAATAAACAGGTATGTATAATACAGTTAATGCAATAAACAGGTATGTATAATGTAGATAGTGCAATAAACAGGTATGTATAATACAGTTAGTGCAATAAACAGGTATGTATAATACAGTTAGTGCAATAAACAGGTATGTATAATGTAGATAGTGCAATAAACAGGTATGTATAATGTAGATAGTGCAATAAACAGGTATGTATAATACAGTTAGTGCAATAAACAGGTATGTATAATACAGTTATGCAATAAACAGGTATGTATAATGTAGATAGTGCAATAAACAGGTATGTATAATACAGTTAGTGCAATAAACAGGTATGTATAATACAGTTAGTGCAATAAACAGGTATGTATAATGTAGATAGTGCAATAAACAGGTATGTATAATACAGATAGTGCAATAAACAGGTATGTATAATACAGTTAGTGCAATAAACAGGTATGTATAATACAGTTAGTGCAATAAACAGGTATGTATAATACAGTTAGTGCAATAAACAGGTATGTATAATGTAGATAGTGCAATAAACAGGTATGTATAATACAGTTAGTGCAATAAACAGGTATGTATAATATAGTTAGTGCAATAAACAGGTATGTATAATACAGTTAGTGCAATAAACAGGTATGTATAATACAGTTAGTGCAATAAACAGGTATGTATAATGTAGATAGTGCAATAAACAGGTATGTATAATGTAGATAGTGCAATAAACAGGTATGTATAATACAGATATTGCAATAAACAGGTATATATAATGTAGATAGTGCAATAAACAGGTATGTATAATATAGTTAGTGCAATAAACAGGTATGTATAATACAGGTATTGCAATAAACAGGTATGTATAATGTAGATAGTGCAATAAACAGGTATGTATAATACAGATAGTGCAATAAACAGGTATGTATAATACAGGTATTGCAATAAACAGGTATGTATAATACAGGTATTGCAATAAACAGGTATGTATAATGTAGATAGTGCAATAAACAGGTATGTATAATACAGTTAGTGCAATAAACAGGTATGTATAATACAGTTAGTGCAATAAACAGGTATGTATAATACAGATAGTGCAATAAACAGGTATGTATAATGTAGATAGTGCAATAAACAGGTATGTATAATACAGATAGTGCAATAAACAGGTATGTATAATACAGTTAGTGCAATAAACAGGTATGTATAATACAGTTCGTGCAATAAACAGGTATGTATAATACAGTTAGTGCAATAAACAGGTATGTATAATACAGTTAGTGCAATAAACAGGTATGTATAATACAGTTCGTGCAATAAACAGGTATGTATAATACAGATAGTGCAATAAACAGGTATGTATAATACAGGTATTGCAATAAACAGGTATGTATAATGTAGATAGTGCAATAAACAGGTATGTATAATACAGTTAGTGCAATAAACAGGTATGTATAATACAGTTAGTGCAATAAACAGGTATGTATAATACAGATAGTGCAATAAACAGGTATGTATAATGCAGATAGTGCAATAAACAGGTATGTATAATACAGATAGTGCAATAAACAGGTATGTATAATACAGATAGTGCAATAAACAGGTATGTATAATACAGATAGTGCAATAAACAGGTATGTATAATGTAGATAGTGCAATAAACAGGTATGTATAATACAGATAGTGCAATAAACAGGTATGTATAATACAGTACAAAAACAAAAACATAGTGCAATAAACAGGTATGTATAATACAGTTAGTGCAATAAACAGGTATGTATAATGTAGATAGTGCAATAAACAGGTATGTATAATACAGTTAGTGCAATAAACAGGTATGTATAATACAGATAGTGCAATAAACAGGTATGTATAATACAGTTAGTGCAATAAACAGGTATGTATAATACAGATAGTGCAATAAACAGGTATATATAATACAGGTAGTGCAATAAACAGGTATATATAATACAGTTATTGCAATAAATAGGTATATATAATACAGGTATTGCAATAAACAGGTATATATAATACAGGTATTGCAATAAACAGGTATATATAATACAGATAGTGCAATAAACAGGTATGTATAATACAGTTAGTGCAATAAACAGGTATGTATAATACAGATAATGCAATAAACAGGTATGTATAATGTAGATAGTGCAATAAACAGGTATGTATAATACAGATAGTGCAATAAACAGGTATGTATAATACAGTTAGTGCAATAAACAGGTATGTATAATGTAGATAGTGCAATAAACAGGTATGTATAATGTAGATAGTGCAATAAACAGGTATGTATAATACAGTTAGTGCAATAAACAGGTATGTATAATACAGTT
>CM026386.1:7382586-7408669 GCA_014843695.1 Archivesica marissinica | reverse complement strand
ATCATAGTAGCGTACACACCGGGTTATCATAGTAGCGTACACACCGGGTTATCATAGTCACGTACACACCGGGTTATCATTGTGGGTACACACCGGGTTATCATTGTCACGTACACACCGGGTTATCATTGTCACGTACACACCGGGTTATCAGTGTCACGTACACACCGGGTTATCATATTCACGTACACACCGGGTTATCATAGTCACGTACACACCGGGTTATCATTGTCACGTACACACCTGGTTATCATAGTAGCGTACACACCGGGTTATCATAGTAGCGTACACACCTGGTTATCATAGTAGCGTACACACCGGGTTATCATAGTCACGTACACACCGGGTTATCATTGTCACGTACACACCGGGTTATCACAGTAGCGTACACACCGGGTTATCATAGTAGCGTACACACCGGGTTATCATAGTCACGTACACACCGGGTTATCATTGTCACGTACACACCGGTTTATCATAGTAGCGTACACACCGGGTTATCATAGTCACGTACACACCGGGTTATCATAGTAGGGTACACACTGGGTTATCATTGTCACGTACACACCGGGTTATCATTGTCACGTACACACCGGGTTATCATAGTCGCGTACACACCGGGTTATCATAGTAGCGTACACACCGGGTTATCATTGTCACGTACACACCGGGTTATCATTGTCACGTACACACCGGTTTATCATAGTAGCGTACACAGGGTTATCATAGTAGCGTACACACCGGGTTATCATAGTAGCGTACACACCGGGTTATCATAGTCACGTACACACCGGGTTATCATAGTCACGTACACACCGGGTTACCATAGTCCCGTACACACTGGGTTATCATAGTAGCGTTTTGTGGTACACACCTGGTTATCATAGTAGCGTACACACCCGGTTATCATAGCACGTACATACCGGGTTATATAGTCAGTACACACCGGGTTATCATAGTCACGTACACACCGGATTATCATAGTAGCGTACACCGGGTTATCATAGTCACGTACATACCGGGTTATCATTGTCACGTACACACCGGGTTATCATAGTAGCGTACACACCGGGTTATCATTGTAGCGTACACACCGGGTTATCATTGTCACGTACACACCGGGTTATCATAGTCACGTACACACCGGGTTATCATAGTAGCGTACACACCAGATTATCATTGTCACGTACACACCGGGTTATCATAGTAGCGTACACACCGGTTTATCATAGTAGTGTACACACAGGGTTATCATAGTAGCGTACACACCGGGTTATCATAGTAGCGTACACACCGGGTTATCATAGTAGCGTACACACCGGGTTATCATAGTCACGTACACACCGGGTTATCATTGTCACGTACACACCGGGTTATCATAGTCACGTACACACCGGGTTATCATTGTCACGTACACACCGGGTTATCATAGTCACGTGCATACCGGGTTATCAGTGTCACGTACACACCGGGTTATCATAGTCACGTACACACCGGGTTATCATTGTCACGTACACACCGGGTTATCATAGTCACGTACACACCGGGTTATCATTGTCACGTACACACCTGGTTATCATAGTAGCGTACACACCGGGTTATCATAGTAGCGTACACACCTGGTTATCATAGTAGTGTACACACCGGGTTATCATAGTCACGTACACACCGGGTTATCATTGTCACGTACACACCTGTTTATCATAGTAGTGTACACACCGGGTTATCATAGTCACGTACACACCTGGTTATCATTGTCACGTACACACCGGGTTATCATAGTAGCGTACACACCGGGTTATCACAGTAGCGTACACACTGGGTTATCATTGTCACGTACACACCGGGTTATCATAGTAGCGTACACACCGGGTTATCATAGTCACGTACACACCGGGTTATCATAGTAGGGTACACACTGGGTTATCATTGTCACGTACACACCGGGTTATCATTGTCACGTACACACCTGGTTATGATAGTAGCGTACACACCGGGTTATCATAGTAGCGTACACACCTGGTTATCATAGTAGCGTACACACCGGGTTATCATAGTCACGTACACACCGGGTTATCATTGTCACGTACACACCGGGTTATCATAGTAGCGTACACACCGGGTTAATAGTAGCGTACACACCGGGTTATCATAGTCACGTACACACCGGGTTATCATGTCACGTACACACCGGGTTATCATAGTAGGGTACACACCGGGTTATCATTGTCACGTACACACCGGGTTATCATTGTCACGTACACACCGGGTTATCATAGTCGCGTACACACCGGGTTATCATAGTAGCGTACACACCGGGTTATCATTGTCACGTACACACCGGGTTATCATTGTCACGTACACACCGGTTTATCATAGTAGCGTTCACAGGGTTATCATAGTAGCGTACACACCGGGTTATCATAGTAGCGTACACACCGGGTTATCATAGTCACGTACACACCGGGTTATCATAGTCACGTACACACCGGGTTATCATAGTCCCGTACACACTGGGTTATCATAGTAGCGTACACACCTGGTTATCATAGTAGCGTACACACCCGGTTATCATAGTCACGTACACACCGGGTTATCATAGTCACGTACACACCGGGTTATCATAGTCACGTACACACCGGGTTATCATAGTAGCGTACACCGGGTTATCATAGTCACGTACACACGGGTTATCATAGTAGCGTACACACCGGGTTATCATTGTCACGTACACACGGGTTATCATTGTCACGTACACACCGGGTTATCATAGTCGCGTACACACCGGGTTATCATTGTCACGTACACACCGGGTTATCACAGTAGCGTACACACCGGGTTATCATAGTAGCGTACACACCGGGTTATCATAGTCACGTACACACCGGGTTATCATTGTCACGTACACACCGGGTTATCATAGTAGCGTACACACCGGGTTATCATAGTCACGTACACACCGGGTTATCATAGTAGGGTACACACTGGGTTATCATTGTCACGTACACACCGGGTTATCATTGTCACGTACACACCGGGTTATCATAGTCGCGTACACACCGGGTTATCATAGTAGCGTACACACCGGGTTATCATTGTCACGTACACACCGGGTTATCATTGTCACGTACACACCGGTTTATCATAGTAGCGTACACAGGGTTATCATAGTAGCGTACACACCGGGTTATCATAGTAGCGTACACACCGGGTTATCATAGTCACGTACACACCGGGTTATCATAGTCACGTACACACCGGGTTACCATAGTCCCGTACACACTGGGTTATCATAGTAGCGTACACACCTGGTTATCATAGTAGCGTACACACCCGGTTATCATAGTCACGTACACACCGGGTTATCATAGTCACGTACACACCGGGTTATCATAGTCACGTACACACCGGATTATCATAGTAGCGTACACCGGGTTATCATAGTCACGTACACACCGGGTTATCATAGTAGGGTACACACTGGGTTATCATTGTCACGTACACACCGGGTTATCATTGTCACGTACACACCGGGTTATCATAGTCGCGTACACACCGGGTTATCATAGTAGCGTACACACCGGGTTATCATTGTCACGTACACACCGGGTTATCATTGTCACGTACACACCGGTTTATCATAGTAGCGTACACAGGGTTATCATAGTAGCGTACACACCGGGTTATCATAGTAGCGTACACACCGGGTTATCATAGTCACGTACACACCGGGTTATCATAGTCACGTACACACCGGGTTACCATAGTCCCGTACACACTGGGTTATCATAGTAGCGTACACACCTGGTTATCATAGTAGCGTACACACCCGGTTATCATAGTCACGTACACACCGGGTTATCATAGTCACGTACACACCGGGTTATCATAGTCACGTACACACCGGATTATCATAGTAGCGTACACCGGGTTATCATAGTCACGTACATACCGGGTTATCATTGTCACGTACACACCGGGTTATCATAGTAGCGTACACACCGGGTTATCATTGTAGCGTACACACCGGGTTATCATTGTCACGTACACACCGTGTTATCATAGTCACGTACACACCGGGTTATCATAGTCACGTACACACCGGGTTATCATAGTAGCGTACACACCAGATTATCATTGTCACGTACACACCGGGTTATCATAGTAGCGTACACACCGGTTTATCATAGTAGCGTACACACAGGGTTATCATAGTAGCGTACACACCGGGTTATTATAGTAGCGTACACACCGGGTTATCATAGTAGCGTACACACAGGGTTATCATAGTAGCGTACACACCGGGTTATCATAGTAGCGTACACACCGGGTTATCATAGTCACGTACACACCGGGTTATCATTGTCACGTACACACCGGGTTATCATAGTCACGTACACACCGGGTTATCATTGTCACGTACACACCGGGTTATCATAGTCACGTACACACCGGGTTATCAGTGTCACGTACACATCGGGTTATCATAGTCACGTACACACCGGGTTATCATTGTCACGTACACACCGGGTTATCATAGTCACGTACACACCGGGTTATCATTGTCACGTACACACCTGGTTATCATAGTAGCGTACACACTGGGTTATCATAGTAGCGTACACACCTGGTTATCATTGTAGTGTACACTCCGGGTTATCATAGTCACGTACACACCGGGTTATCATTGTCACGTACACACCGGGTTATCATAGTAGCGTACACACCGGGTTATCATAGTAGCGTACACACCGGGTTATCATTGTCACGTACACACCGGGTTATCATAGTAGCGTACACACCGGGTTATCATAGTAGGGTACACACTGGGTTATCATTGTCACGTACACACCGGGTTATCATTGTCACGTACACACCGGGTTATCATAGTCGCGTACACACCGGGTTATCATAGTAGCGTACACACCGGGTTATCATTGTCACGTACACACCGGGTTATCATTGTCACGTACACACCGGTTTATCATAGTCGCGTACACACCGGGTTATCATAGTAGCGTACACACCGGTTATCATAGTAGCGTACACACCGGGTTATCATAGTCACGTACACACCGGGTTATCATAGTCACGTACACACCGGGTTATCATAGTCACGTACACACCGGATTATCATAGTAGCGTACACCGGGTTATCATAGTCACGTACACACCGGGTTATCATTGTCACGTACACACCGGGTTATCATAGTAGCGTACACACCGGGTTATCATTGTAGCGTACACACCGGGTTATCATTGTCACGTACACACCGGGTTATCATAGTCACGTACACACCGGGTTATCATAGTCACGTACACACCGGGTTATCATAGTAGCGTACACACCGGGTTATCATTGTCACGTACACACCTTAGTAGCGTACACACCGGTTTATCATAGTAGCGTACACACAGGGTTATCATAGTAGCGTACACACCGGGTTATCATAGTCACGTACACACCGGGTTATCATAGTCACGTACACACCGGGTTATCATAGTCACGTACACACCGGGTTATCATAGTAGCGTATACACCTGGTTATCATAGTAGCGTACACACCGGGTTATCATAGTCACGTACACATCGGGTTATTATAGTCACGTACACATCGGGTTATCATAGTCACGTACACACCGGGTTATCATAGTCACGTACACACCGGATTATCATAGTAGCGTACACCGGGTTATCATAGTCACGTACACACCGGGTTATCATAGTAGCGTACACACCGGGTTATCATAGTCACGTACACACCGGGTTATCATAGTCACGTACACACCGTGTTATCACAGTCACGTACATACCGGGTTAGTATAGTCACGTACACAGCGGGTTATCATAGTCATGTACACACCGTGTTATCATAGTCACGTACACACCGGGTTATCATAGTCACGTACACACCGGGTTATCATAGTAGGGTACACACTGAGTTATCATTGTCACGTACACACCGGGTTATCATTGTCACGTACACACCGGGTTATCATAGTCGCGTACACACCGGGTTATCATAGTAGCGTACACACCGGGTTATCATTGTCACGTACACACCGGGTTATCATTGTCACGTACACACCGGTTTATCATAGTAGCGTACACACAGGGTTATCATAGTAGCGTACACACCGGGTTATCATAGTAGCGTACACACCGGGTTATCATAGTCACGTACACACCGGGTTATCATAGTCACGTACACACCGGGTTATCATAGTCGCGTACACACCGGGTTATCATTGTCACGTACACACCGGGTTATCATAGTAGCGTACACACCGGTTTATCATAGTAGCGTACACACAGGGTTATCATAGTAGCGTACACACCGGGTTATCATAGTCACGTACACACCGGGTTATCATAGTCACGTACACACCGGGTTATCATAGTAGCGTATACACATGGTTATCATAGTAGCGTACACACCGGGTTATCATAGTCACGTACACATCGGGTTATTATAGTCACGTACACATCGGGTTATCATAGTCACGTACACACCGGGTTATCATAGTCACGTACACACCGGATTATCATAGTAGCGTACACCGGGTTATCATAGTCACGTACACACCGGGTTATCATAGTAGCGTACACACCGGGTTATCATAGTCACGTACACACCGGGTTATCATAGTCACGTACACACCGTGTTATCACAGTCACGTACATACCGGGTTAGCATAGTCACGTACACAGCGGGTTATCATAGTCACGTACACACCGTGTTATCATAGTCACGTACACACCGGGTTATCATAGTCACGTACACACCGGGTTATCATAGTAGGGTACACACTGGGTTATCATTGTCACGTACACACCGGTTATCATTGTCACGTACACACCGGGTTATCATAGTCGCGTACACACCGGGTTATCATAGTAGCGTACACACCGGGTTATCATTGTCACGTACACACCGGGTTATCATTGTCACGTACACCGGTTTATCATAGTAGCGTACACACAGGGTTATCATAGTAGCGTACACACCGGTTTATCATAGTAGCGTACACACCGGGTTATCATAGTAGCGTACACACCGGGTTATCATAGTCACGTACACACCGGGTTATCATAGTCACGTACACACCGGGTTATCATAGTCACGTACACACCGGGTTATCATAGTAGCGTATACACCTGGTTATCATAGTAGCGTACACATCGGGTTATCATAGTCACGTACACACCGGGTTAGCATAGTCACGTACCAAATGAAATTTATTATTATTGACAAGTTGTACAGATAGGAAAATAAAAACAATTATATATCTAATCAACACTGATGGTATTATATATATATATATATATAAGTATATAACGTTTTCCCCATATCTATATCCACTTGCATTGTACTAATATGTATTTTGTGATTGCATCTAAATGAATACCATTTAGATCAACTCCATTGTCGCGTGACTATTTAAAACAATAATGTATATTTCACGTTGATTACTTCAACTTCGCCTTTCCATGTGCTGCCTCGAACCCACCATGAAATACCCTCTCCATGTACACTGTGCTGCCTCGAATCAACCATGACATACTCTCTCCATGTACACTGTGCTGCCTCGAACCAACCATGAAATACTCTCTCCATGTGCCCTGTGCTGCCTAGAACCAACCATGACATACTCTCTCCATGTACACTGTGCTGCCTCGAACCAACCATGAAATACTCTCTCCATGTGCCATGTGCTACCTCGAACCAACCATGACATACTCTCTCCATGTGCCATGTGCTACCTCGAACCAACCATGAAATACTCTCTGCATGTACACTGTGCTGCCTCGAACCAACCATGAAATACTCTCTCCATGTGCCATGTGCTACCTCGAACCAACCATGAAATACTCTCTCCATGTGCCATGTGCTACCTCGAACCAACCAGGAAATACTCTCTCCATGTGCCATGTGCTGCCTCGAACCAACCATGACATACTCTCTCCATGTGCCATGTGCTACCTCGAACCAACCAGGAAATACTCTCTCCATGTGCTACCTCGAACCAACCATGAAATACTCTCCATGTGCCCTGTGCTACCTCGAACCAATCATGAAATACTCTCTCCATGTGCCCTGTGCTACCTCAACCAGCCATTAAATAACATCTCCAACTGCATTATGCTACCTCAATCAGCCATTAAATAACCTCTCCATGTGCCCGTGTGGTGCCTCGAACCAATCATTAGATACCCTCTCCATGTACCCTGTGCTGCCTTGAACCAACCATGACATACACTCTCCATGTGCCCTGTGCTGCCTTGAACCAACCATGACATACCCTCTCCATGTGCCCTGTGCTGCCTTGAACCAACCATGACATACACTCTCCATGTGCCCTGTGCTACCTCAACCAGCCATTAAATAACCTCTCCAGCTGCATTATGCTACCTCAACCAGCCATTAAATAACCTTTCCATCTGCATTGTGCTACCTCAACCAGTCATAAAATAACCTCTCCAGCTGCATTGTGATACCTCAACCAGCCATTAAATAACCTCTCCAACTGCCTTGTGCTACCTCAACCAGCCATTAAATAACCTCTCCAGCTACCTCAACCAGTCATTAAATAACCTCTCCAGCTGCCTTGTGCTACCTCAACCAGCTATTAAATACCCTCTCCAGCTACCTCAACCAGCCATTAAATACCCTCTCCAGCTGCCTCAACCAGCCATTAAATAACCTCTCCAGCTGCCTTGTGCTGCCTCAACCAGCCATTAAATAACCTCTCCAGCTGCCTTGTGCTGCCTCAACCACCCATTAAATATCCTCTCCAGCTGCCTTGTGCTACCTCAACCAGCCATTAAATAACCTCTCCAGCTACCTCAACCAGCCATTAAATAACCTCTCCAGCTGCATTGTGCTACCTCAACCAGCCATTAAATAACCTCTCCAGCTGCCTTGTGCTGCCTCAACCAGTCATTAAATACCTTCTCTAGCTACTCAACCAGCCATTAAATACACTCTCCAGCTGCCTTGTGCTACCTCAACCAGCCATTAGATACCTTCTCTAGCTACCTCAACCACCCATTAAATAACCTCTCCAGCTGCCTTGTGCTACCTCACCCAGTCATTAAATAACCTCTCCAGCTGCCTCAACCAGCCATTAAATAAACTCTCCAGCTGCATCGTGCTACCTCATACAGCCATTAAATAACCTCCCCAGCTGCCTTGTGCTACCTCATACAGCCATTAAATAACCTCTCCAGCTACCTCAACCACCCATTAAATAACCTCTCCAGCTGCCTTGTGCTACCTCAACCAGCCATTAAATAACCTCTCTAACTACCTCAACCAGCCATTAAATACCCTCTCCAGCTACCTCAACCAGTCATTAAATACCTTCTCTAGCTACCTAACCACCCATTAAATAACCTCTCCAGCTGCCTTGTGCTACCTCAACCACCCATTAAATAACCTCTCCAGCTGCATTGTGCTACCTCAACCAGCCATTAAATAACCTCTCCAGCTACCTCATACAGCCATTAAATAACCTCTCCAGCTGCCTTGTGCTACCTCAACCAGCCATTAAATAACCTCTCCAGCTACCTCAACCAGCCATTAAATAACCTCTCCAGCTGCATTGTGCTACCTCAACCAGCCATTAAATAACCTCTCCAGCTGCCTTGTGCTGCCTCAACCAGTCATTAAATACCTTCTCTAGCTACTCAACCAGCCATTAAATACACTCTCCAGCTGCCTTGTGCTACCTCAACCAGCCATTAGATACCTTCTCTAGCTACCTCAACCACCCATTAAATAACCTCTCCAGCTGCCTTGTGCTACCTCACCCAGTCATTAAATAACCTCTCCAGCTGCCTTGTGCTACCTCAACCAGCCATTAAATACCTTCTCCAGCTACCTCAACCAGTCATTAAATAACCTCTCCAGCTGCCTTGTGCTACCTCACCCAGTCATTAAATAACCTCTCCAGCTGCCTTGTGCTACCTCAACCAGCCATTAAATACCCTCTCTAACTACCTCAACCAGCCATTAAATACCCTTTCCAGCTACCTCAACCAGCCATTAAATACCTTCTCCAGCTACCTCAACCAGCCATTAAATACCCTTTCCAGCTACCTCAACCAGCCATTAAATACCTTCTCCAGCTACCTCAACCAGCCATTAAATACGCTCTCCAGCTGCCTTGTGCTGCCTCAACCAGTCATTAAATACCTTCTCTAGCTACCTCAACCAGCCATTAAATACCCTCTCCAGCTGCCTTGTGCTACCTCAACCAATCATTAAATAACCTCTCCAGTTGCCCTGTGCTACATAAACCAGCCATTAAATAACCTCTCCAGCTGACTTGTACTACCTCAACCAGCCATTAAATAACCTCTCCAACTGCCTTGTGCTACCTCAACCAGCCATTAAATAACCTCTCCAACTGCCTCAACCAGCCATTAAATAACCTCTCCAACTGCCTTGTGCTACCTCAACCAGCCATTAAATAACCTCTCAAACCGCCTTGTGCTACCTCAACCAGCCATTAAATAACCTCTCCAGCTGCATTATGCTACCTCATACAGCCATTAAATAACCTCTCCAGCTGCATTGTGCTACCTCATACAGCCATTAAATAACCTCTCCAACTGCCTTGTGATACCTCAACCAGCCATTAAATAACCTCTCCAACTGCATTGTGCTACCTCAACCAGCCATTAAATAACCTCTCCAACTGCATTGTGCTACCTCAACCAGCCATTAAATAACCTCTCCAACTGCATTGTGCTACCTCAACCAGCCATTAAATAACCTCTCCAACTGCATTGTGCTACCTCAACCAGCCATTAAATAACCTCTCCAACTGCATTGTGCTACCTCAACCAGCCATTAAATAACCTCTCCAACTGCATTGTGCTACCTCAACCAGCCATTAAATAACCTCTCCAGCTGCCTTGTGCTACCTCATACAGCCATTAAATAACCTCTCCAGCTACCTCATACAGCCATTAAATAACCTCTCCAGCTACCTCAACCAGCCATTAAATAACCTCTCCAGCAGCATTGTGCTACCTCATACAGCCATTAAATAACCTCTCCAGCTGCATTGTGCTACCTCATACAGTCATTAAATAACCTCTCCAACTGCATTGTGCTACCTCAACCAGCCATTAAATAACCTCTCCAGCTACCTCAACCAGCCATTAAATAACCTCTCCAGCTGCCTTGTGCTACCTCAACCAGCCATTAAATAACCTCTCCAGCTACCTCGACCAGCCATTAAATAACCTCTCCAGCTACCTCATACAGCCATTAAATAACCTCCCCAGCTGCCTTGTGCTACCTCAACCAGCCATTAAATAACCTCTCAAACCGCCTTGTGCTACCTCAACCAGCCATTAAATAACCTCTCCAGCTGCATTATGCTACCTCATACAGCCATTAAATAACCTCTCCAGCTGACTTGTACTACATCAACCTGCCATTAAATAACCTCTCCAGCTGCATTGTGCTACCTCATACAGCCATTAAATAACCTCTCCAACTGCCTTGTGATACCTCAACCAGCCATTAAATAACCTCTCCATCTGCATTGTGATACCTCAACCAGCCATTAAATAACCTCTCCAGCTACCTCAACCAGCCATTAAATAACCTCTCCAGCTACCTCGAACCAGCCATTAAATAACCTCTCCAACTGCCTTGTGCTACATCAACCAGCCATTAAATAACCTCTCAAACTGCCTTGTGCTACCTCAACCAGTCATTAAATACCTTCTCCAGCTACCTCAACCAGCCATTAAATACCCTCTCTAACTACCTCAACCAGCCATTAAATACCCTTTCCAGCTACCTCAACCAGCCATTAAATACCTTCTCCAGCTACCTCAACCAGCCATTAAATACCCTCTCCAGCTACCGCAACCAGCCATTAAATACCTTCTCCAGCTACCTCAACCAGCCATTAAATACCCTCTCCAGCTACCTCAACCAGCCATTAAATACCTTCTCCAGCTACCTCAACCAGCCATTAAATACCCTCTCCAGCTGCCTTGTGCTGCCTCAACCAGTCATTAAATACCTTCTCTAGCTACCTCAACCAGCCATTAAATACACTCTCCAGCTGCCCTGTGCTACTTCAACCAGCCATTAAATACCTTCTCTAGCTACCTCAACCACCCATTAAATAACCTCTCCAGCTGCCTTGTGCTACCTCACCCAGTCATTAAATAACCTCTCCAGCTGCCTTGTGCTACCTCAACCAGCCATTAAATACCTTCTCCAGCTACCTCAACCAGTCATTAAATAACCTC
The DNA here is from genome assembly GCA_014843695.1 of Archivesica marissinica. NCBI lineage: Eukaryota > Metazoa > Mollusca > Bivalvia > Venerida > Vesicomyidae > Archivesica > Archivesica marissinica. The sequence continues at coordinate 7,396,386 of CM026386.1, read as the reverse complement.
TCCAGCTGCCTTGTGCTACCTCAACCAGCCATTAAATACCCTCTCTAACTACCTCAACCAGTCATTAAATACCTTCTCCAGCTACCTCAACCAGCCATTAAATACCCTTTCCAGCTACCTCAACCAGCCATTAAATACCTTCTCCAGCTACCTCAACCAGCCATTAAATACGCTCTCCAGCTGCCTTGTGCTGCCTCAACCAGTCATTAAATACCTTCTCTAGCTACCTCAACCAGCCATTAAATACCCTCTCCAGCTGCCTTGTGCTACATCAACCAGTCATTAAATAACCTCTCCAGCTGCCCTGTGCTACATAAACCAGCCATTAAATAACCTCTCCAGCTGACTTGTACTACCTCAACCAGCCATTAAATAACCTCTCCAACTGCATTGTGCTACCTCATACAGCCATTAAATAACCTCTCCAGCTGACTTGTACTACATCAACCAGCCATTAAATAACCTCTCCAGCTACCTCAACCAGCCATTAAATAACCTCTCCAGCTGCATTGTGCTACCTCAACCAGCCATTAAATAACCTCTCCAGCTGCATTGTGCTACCTCATACAGCCATTAAATAACCTCTCCAGCTGACTTGTACTACATCAACCAGCCATTAAATAACCTCTCCAGCTACCTCAACCAGCCATTAAATAACCTCTCCAGCTGCATTGTGCTACCTCAACCAGCCATTAAATAACCTCTCCAGCTGCATTGTGCTACCTCATACAGCCATTAAATAACCTCTCCAGCTGACTTGTACTACATCAACCAGCCATTAAATAACCTCTCCAGCTACCTCAACCAGCCATTAAATAACCTCTCCAGCTGCATTGTGCTACCTCAACCAGCCATTAAATAACCTCTCCAGCTGCATTGTGCTACCTCAACCAGCCATTAAATAACCTCTCCAGCTACCTCATACAGCAATTAAATAACCTCTCCAGCTGCCTTGTGCTGCCTCAACCAGCCATTAAATACCCTCTCCAGCTGCCTTGTGCTGCCTCAACCAGCCATTAAATAACCTCTCCAGCTGCCTTGTGCTGCCTCAAACAGCCATTAAATAACCTCCCCAGCTACCTCAACCAGCCATTAAATAACCTCTCCAGCTGCATTGTGCTACCTCAACCAGCCATTAAATAACCTCTCCAGCTGCCTTGTGCTACCTCAACCAGCCATTAAATACCCTCTCCAGCTACATCAACCAGCCATTAAATAACCTCTCCAGCTGCATTGTGCTACCTCATACAGCCATTAAATAACCTCTCCAGCTGCATTGTGCTACCTCAAACAGACATTAAATAACCTCTCCAGCTGCATTGTGCTACCTCATACAGTCATTAAATAACCTCTCCAACTGCATTGTGCTACCTCAACCAGCCATTAAATAACCTCTCCAGCTACCTCAACCAGCCATTAAATAACCTCTCCAGCTACCTCAACTAGCCATTAAATAACCTCTCCAGCTGCATTGTGCTACCTCAACCAGCCATTAAATAACCTCTCCAGCTGCCTTGTGCTACCTCAACCAGCCATTAAATACCCTCTCCAGCTACCTCAAACAGCCATTAAATAACCTCTCCAGCTGCCTTGTGCTACCTCAACCAGCCATTAAATACCCTCTCCAGCTACCTCAACCAGCCATTAAATAACCTCTCCAGCTACCTCGACCATCCATTAAATAACCTCTCCAGCTACCTCAACCAGCCATTAAATAACCTCTCCAGCTGCATTGTGCTACCTCATACAGCCATTAAATAACCTCCCCAGCTGCCTTGTGATACCTCTACCAGCCATTAAATAACCTCTCCAACTGCCTTGTGCTACCTCAACCAGCCATAAAATAACCTCTCCAGCTGCATTGTGCTACCTCAACAAGCCATTAAATAACCTCTCCAGCTGCATTGTGCTACCTCAACCAGCCATTAAATAACCTCTCCAGCTGCATTGTGCTACCTCAACAAGCCATTAAATAACCTCTCCAGCTGCATTGTGCTACCTCAACCAGCCATTAAATAACCTCTCCAGCTGCATTGTGCTACCTCAACCAGCCATTAAATAACCTCTCCAGCTGCATTGTGCTACCTCAACAAGCCATTAAATAACCTCTCCAGCTGCATTGTGCTACCTCAACAAGCCATTAAATAACCTCTCCAGCTACCTCAACCAGCCATTAAATAACCTCTCCAGCTGTATTGTGCTACCTCAACCAGCCATTAAATAACCTCTCCAGCTACCTCAACCAGCCATTAAATAACCTCTCCAGCTGCATTGTGCTACCTCAACAAGCCATTAAATAACCTCTCCAGCTACCTCAACCAGCCATTAAATAACCTCTCCAGCTGCCTTGTGCTACCTCAACAAGCCATTAAATAACCTCTCCAGCTGCCACAACCAGCCATTAAATAACCTCCCCAGCTGCCTCAACCAACCAATGAATAACCTCTCCAGTTGCCTCAACCAGCCATTAAATAACCTCTCCAGCTGCCTCAACCAACCAATGAATAACCTCTCCATGAGCCTCAACCAAACATTGAATAACCTCTCCAGTTGCCTCAACCAACCATTAAATACCCTCTCCAGCTACCCCAACCAACCATTGAATAACCTCTCCAGTTGCCTCAACCAACCATTAAATAACCTCTCCAGCTGCCTCAACCAACCATTGAATAACCTCTCCAGCTGCCTCAACCAACCATTAAATAACCTCTCCAGCTGCCTCAACCAACCATTGAATAACCTCTCCAGTTGCCTCAACCAGCCATTAAATAATTTCTCTAGTTGCCTAGTGCTGCATCGAACCAACCATGCAATACCGTATACGGTATTTTACTGCTGATAATCGCAATAGTTATCCACGTACATGTTCTTCTAAAATACAAGGAACAACAAGTGAGCACTTGGGACAATGATCAATTAATCCAAATTAGCAGATTGTATAAATATATTTTAATAAACTGAATGATTTAATGATTCATTCGTTCATATAAAGGTTGAACACTTCTAGCACGGTCGTGTAGGTGTATATAAAGGTTGAACACTTCTAGCACGGTCGTGTATGTGTATATAAAGGTTGAACACTTCTAGCACGGTCGTGTAGGTGTATATAAAGGTTGAACACTTCTAGCACGGTCGTGTATGTGTATATAAAGGTTGAACACTTCTAGCACGGTCGTGTAGGTGTATATAAAGGTTGAACACTTCTAGCACGGTCGTGTAGGTGTATATAAAGGTTGAACACTTCTAGCACGGTCGTGTAGGTGTATATAACGGTTGAACACTTCTAGCACGGTGGTGTATGTGTATATAAACGTTGAACACTTCTAGCACGGTCGTGTAGGTGTATATACAGGTTGAACACTTCTAGCACGGTCGTGTAGGTGTATATAAAGGTTGAACACTTCTAGCACGGTCGTGTAGGTGTATATAAAGGTTGAACACTTCTAGCACGGTCGTGTAGGTGTATATAAAGGTTGAACACTTCTAGCACGGGCGTGTATGTGTATATAAAGGTTGAACACTTCTAGCACGGTCGTGTATGTGTATATAAAGGTTGAACACTTCTAGCACGGTCGTGTAGGTGTATATAAAGGTTGAACACTTCTAGCACGGTCGTGTAGGTGTATATAAAGGTTGAACACTTCTAGCACGGTCGTGTAGGTGTATATAACGGTTGAACACTTCTAGCACGGTGGTGTATGTGTATATAAACGTTGAACACTTCTAGCACGGTCGTGTAGGTGTATATACAGGTTGAACACTTCTAGCACGGTCGTGTAGGTGTATATAAAGGTTGAACACTTCTAGCACGGTCGTGTAGGTGTATATAACGGTTGAACACTTCTAGCACGGTCGTGTATGTGTATATAAAGGTTGAACACTTCTAGCACGGTCGTGTATGTGTATATAAAGGTTGAACACTTCTAGCACGGTCGTGTATGTGTATATAAAGGTTGAACACTTCTAGCACGGTCGTGTAGGTGTATATAAAGGTTGAACACTTCTAGCACGGTCGTGTATGTGTATATAAAGGTTGAACACTTCTAGCACGGTCGTGTATGTGTATATATTAGTCAGGAGCTTCCTAATCGGTACTTACCAATTAATGCGTGCTGAGCGCTATTCCCTCGCCTCATATTCCCCGTGTTTAATGAGACCAGGGCACAAAGGACACTTTCTCCTAATCTCATTGTTGTATCTCTACATTCCGTTCATATTTATTTGAAAGGTCTATAGATCTTATTTGAATTATTTAACATTCAGTTCCTGTACCTTCATCGATCGCTGGTCTTACAGCTGTGGAACGCACCTACCCGGCAGCTTTCTGTTTTCCCATTGATTTATCTCCAAGTGTTAATGTTTCTATGGAACTAAAGCATGTTCTAGTTCAACTGTGTCCTTGTTATTGAACTGACCGCGAGGTATTGCACTGTTAACAAGAAAAACATGATATCCGGAATGAGAGTACTTGTTCTTTATTATATTTCTTTGCAAAATGCGATGCAATGTTGCACGTGACAGGCTCTGTCCGTGACCAGTGATGAAAGGTGAAACGTGACAGGCTGTCCGTGACCGGTGTGAGTTGTTATATAGTACTATCCAGGAATCAACGCGAATTCCATCTACGGGTTATACATGTTAATCTACGAATCATAATGGATGACTCTCCGTCATAGTCAGGTCAATCTACGAATCATAAATGCTTGTCTCTCCGTCATAGTCATGTCAATCTACGAATCATAAATGCTTGACTCTCCGTCATAGTCATGTCAATCTACGAATCATAAATGCTTGTCTCTCCGTCATAGTCATGTCAATCTACGAATCATAAATGCTTGACTCTCCGTCATAGTCATGTCAATCTACGAATCATAAATGCTTGTCTCTCCGTCATAGTCATGTCAATCTACGAATCATAAATGCTTGACTCTCCGTCATAGTCATGTCAATCTACGAATCATAAATGCTTGTCTCTCCGTCATAGTCATGTCAATCTACGAATCATAAATGCTTGACTCTCCGTCATAGTCATGTCAATCTACGAATCATAAATGCTTGTCTCTCCGTCATAGTCATGTCAATCTACGAATCATAAATGCTTGACTCTCCGTCATAGTCATGTCAATCTACGAATCATAAATGCTTGTCTCTCCGTCATAGTCATGTCAATCTACGAATCATAAATGCTTGACTCTCCGTCATAGTCATGTCAATCTACGAATCATAAATGCTTGTCTCTCCGTCATAGTCATGTCAATCTACGAATCATAAATGCTTGACTCTCCGTCATAGTCATGTCAATCTACGAATCATAAATGCTTGTCTCTCCGTCATAGTCAGGTCAATCTACAAATCATAAATGCTTGTCTCTCCGTCATAGTCATGTCAATCTACGAATCATAAATGCTTGTCTCTCCGTCATAGTCATGTCAATCTACAAATCATAAATGCTTGTCTCTCCGTCATAGTCATGTCAATCTACGAATCATAAATGCTTGTCTCTCCGTCATAGTCATGTCAATCTACGAATCATAAATGCTTGTCTCTCCGTCATAGTCAGGTCAATCTACAAATCATAAATGCTTGTCTCTCCGTCATAGTCATGTCAATCTACGAATCATAAATGTTTGTCTCTCCGTCATAGTCATGTCAATCTACGAATCATAAATGCTTGTCTCTCCGTCATAGTCATGCCAGTATTTTCTCTTTATTATAATCTTATTATTTATAATATATTAATTTACTCCTCGAACAATCATACTGTTAATGCAGTCCTTATTCGTTCATGCAGTATATGTGAAATGAGCGAACAAAAGGTTTTTGACTTCACTTGTAAAACACATAAAAGAACGTGAGATAATAATAATAATAATAATAATAATAATAATAATAATAATAATAATAATAATAATAATAATAATAATAATAATAATAATAATAATAATAATAATAATAATAATAATAATAATCAAGACTTTATTTTACGAGAGAACTCATTTAACAAAAGCTAATCACGCTTTCGGATCTAATCCTTTTTCAAAACATAAACTATTATATTGTAATGTAATTGCTATATGTATTTATTTTATGCTAATTGATGAAATACAGTGTTCTATCAGTGAGATATAATCCATATCACTCACTGCATATCACTCACTGTATTTTGCCGGACTACTTTTTTATTTACTCTCTTCCCAATACACAATTCTTGCACTATTACTCTCCTTTAAATGCTTAGATAACAACAAATCCACCGTCTGCTATTGAATAATAATATATAAACAATTAATAGCTCTAACAAAATTGAAATAAATAAAAAATGGAATACAACTGACAATGTCTCGAATTTTGTCACTGCACATTGTAACAATAAATTCAATAAATGCTTTCATGTATTTTTCCTCGATTCAACTTTAAATGTAAGATGGCGGCATATTTGTGTATCGACTCACGAAGTATAGTCGTCAATGTATTAATGTATTCATCCGCACAAAAACACGGCGGCCAGCTATTTTAATTTCTTCATTTTGTGTTTGTTTTTCACCAATTAGCATAAAATAAATAGAAAATGTGTTTGTTTTGAGTGAATATGGAATATATCTCACCTCGAAGTGAGAACATTTTCATATTTTCACTCGCGCTAGGCGCGCGTGAAAATATTTGAAATGTTCTCACTTCTCAGTGAGATATATTCCATATTCACTCAAAACAAACAAATACCCTCTATATATGTTACATTGTTTGAAATAAAATATGTTTAAACTAAACATATATACAAATCAAATACACTATAACACTGCACATTATCATTATATAGTAATGTTAAAGCTGAAAAGTAGAGAAACTACATATAATATTTTATGGAATATGATGATATATGGAATTGTCTAGCAGAGTAGAATTGGGGAATGAATTGGTTATTGTGTTACTTTGCCGTTAAAGTAAGCGGTATTGCATTGTAGTTGGGAAGTCACGCGTGATAAAGTTCTCACGTAGCAAGCGTGATTCTTGTTGCATAATTTAGACTATCTAAAGTATTAACGAGTTAATTAGTTAGTGACATGACGTATGAAAGTTCCCAGTTCCCTGTGGAAATATTGTCCAAAATCGGTTTCTCATATCTAATATTTATGTGACTGTCTTTAGGGGCAGGTGGTAAAACTATATGATGTGTAGGGGCAGGCGGTAAAACTATATGATGTATAGGGGCAGGTGGTAAAACTATCTGATGTGTAGGGGCAGGTGGTAAAACTATATGATGTGTAGGGGCAGGTGGTAAAACTATATGATGTATAGGGGCAGGTGGTAAAACTATATGATGTGTAGGGGCGGGTGGTAAGACTATCTGATGTGCAGGGGCAGGTGGTAAAATTATCGGATGTGTAGGGGCGGGTGGTACAACTATCTGATGTGTAGGGGCAGGTGGTAAAACTATCTGAAGTGTAGGGGCAGGCGGTAAAACTATCTGATGTGTAGGGGCAGGTGGTAAAACTATCTGATGTGTAGGGGCAAGCGGTAAAACTATCTGATGTGTAGGGGCAGGTGGTAAAACTATCTGATGTGTAGGGGCAGGTGGTAAAATTATCTGATGTGTAGGGGCGGGTGGTAATACTATCTGATGTGTAGGGGCAGGTGGTAAAACTATCTGAAGTGTAGGGGCAGGCGGTAAAACTATCTGATGTGCAGGGGCAGGTGGTAAAACTATCTGATGTGTAGGGGCAGGCGGTAAAACTATCTGATGTGTAGGGACAGGTGGTATAACTATCTGATGTGTAGGGGCAAGTGGTAAAACTATCTGATGTGTAGGGGCAGGTTGTAAAACTATCTGATGTGTAGGGGCGGGTGGAAAAACTATATGATGTGTAGGGGCAGGCGGTAAAACTATCTGATGTGTAGGGGCAGGCGGTAAAACTATATGATGTGTAGGGGCAGGCGATAAAACTATCTGATGTGTAGGGGCAGGCGGTAAAACTATATGATGTGTAGGGGCAGGTGGTAAAACTATATGATGTGTAGGGGCAGGCGGTAAAACTATCTGATGTGTAGGGGCAGGTGGTAAAACTATCTGATGTGTAGGGGCGGGTCGTAATACTATCTGATGTGTAGGGGCAGGTGGTAAAACTATCTGATGTGTAAGGGCAGGTGGTATAACTATCTGATGTGTAGGGGCAAGTGGTAAAACTATCTGAAGTGTAGGGGCAGGCGGTAAAACTACCTGATGTGTAGGGGCAGTCGGTAAAATTATCTGATGTGTAGGGGCAGGTGGTAAAACTATATGATGTGTAGGGGCAGGTGGTAAAACTATCTGATGTGTAGGGGCAGGTGGTAAAACTATATGATGTATAGGGGCAGGTGGTAAAACTATATGATGTGTAGGGGCAGGTGGTAAAACTATCTGATGTGTAGGGGCAGCCGGTAAAACTATATGATTTGTAGGGGCAGGTGGTAAAACTATATGATGTGTAGGGGCAGCCGGTAAAACTATATGATGTGTAGGGGCAGGCGGTAAAACTATATGATGTGTAGGGGTAGGTGGTAAAACTATCTGAAGTGTAGGGGCAGGCGGTAAAACTATATGATGTATAGGGGCAGGTGGTAAAACTATCTGATGTGTAGGGGCAGGTGGTAAAACTATCTGATGTGTAGGGGCAGGTGGTAAAACTATATGATGTATAGGGGCAGGTGGTAAAACTATATGATGTGTAGGGGCAGGTGGTAAAACTATATGATGTATAGGGGCAGGTGGTAAAACTATATGATGTGTAGGGGCGGGTGGTAAGACTATCTGATGTGCAGGGGCAGGTGGTAAAATTATCTGATGTGTAGGGGCAGGTGGTAAAACTATCTGATGTGTAGGGGCGGGTGGTACAACTATCTGATGTGTAGGGGCAGGTGGTAAAACTATCTGACGTGTAGGGGCAGGCGGTAAAACTATCTGATGTGTAGGGGCAGGTGGTAAAACTATCTGATGTGTAGGGGCAAGCGGTAAAACTATCTGATGTGTAGGGGCAGGTGGTAAAACTATCTGATGTGTAGGGGCAGGTGGTAAAATTATCTGATGTGTAGGGGCGGGTGGTAATACTATCTGATGTGTAGGGGCAGGTGGTAAAACTATCTGAAGTGTAGGGGCAGGCGGTAAAACTATCTAATGTGCAGGGGCAGGTGGTAAAACTATCTGATGTGTAGGGGCAGGCGGTAAAACTATCTGATGTGTAGGGACAGGTGGTATAACTATCTGATGTGTAGGGGCAAGTGGTAAAACTATCTGATGTGTAGGGGCAGGTTGTAAAACTATCTGATGTGTAGGGGCGGGTGGAAAAACTATATGATGTGTAGGGGCAGGCGGTAAAACTATCTGATGTGTAGGGGCAGGCGGTAAAACTATATGATGTGTAGGGGCAGGCGATAAAACTATCTGATGTGTAGGGGCAGGCGGTAAAACTATATGATGTGTAGGGGCAGGTGGTAAAACTATATGATGTGTAGGGGCAGGCGGTAAAACTATCTGATGTGTAGGGGCAGGTGGTAAAACTATCTGATGTGTAGGGGCGGGTCGTAATACTATCTGATGTGTAGGGGCAGGTGGTAAAACTATCTGATGTGTAAGGGCAGGTGGTATAACTATCTGATGTGTAGGGGCAAGTGGTAAAACTATCTGAAGTGTAGGGACAGGCGGTAAAACTACCTGATGTGTAGGGGCAGTCGGTAAAATTATCTGATGTGTAGGGGCAGGTGGTAAAACTATATGATGTGTAGGGGCAGGTGGTAAAACTATCTGATGTGTAGGGGCAGGTGGTAAAACTATATGATGTATAGGGGCAGGTGGTAAAACTATATGATGTGTAGGGGCAGGTGGTAAAACTATCTGATGTGTAGGGGCAGCCGGTAAAACTATATGATTTGTAGAGGCAGGTGGTAAAACTATATGATGTGTAGGGGCAGCCGGTAAAACTATATGATGTGTAGGGGCAGGCGGTAAAACTATATGATGTGTAGGGGTAGGTGGTAAAACTATCTGAAGTGTAGGGGTAGGCGGTAAAACTATATGATGTATAGGGGCAGGTGGTAAAACTATATGATGTGTAGGGGCAGGTGGTAAAACTATCTGATGTGTAGGGGCAGGTGGTAAAACTATATGATGTATAGGGGCAGGTGGTAAAACTATATGATGTGTAGGGGCAGGTGGTAAAACTATATGATGTATAGGGGCAGGTGGTAAAACTATATGATGTGTAGGGGCGGGTGGTAAGACTATCTGATGTGCAGGGGCAGGTGGTAAACTTATCTGATGTGTAGGGGCAGGTGGTAAAACTATCTGATGTGTAGGGGCGGGTGGTACAACTATCTGATGTGTAGGGGCAGGTGGTAAAACTATCTGAAGTGTAGGGGCAGGCGGTAAAACTATCTGATGTGTAGGGGCAGGTGGTAAAACTATCTGATGTGTAGGGGCAAGCGGTAAAACTATCTGATGTGTAGGGGCAGGTGGTAAAACTATCTGATGTGTAGGGGCAGGTGGTAAACTTATCTGATGTGTAGGGGCGGGTGGTAATACTATCTGATGTGTAGGGGCAGGTGGTAAAACTATCTGAAGTGTAGGGGCAGGCGGTAAAACTATCTAATGTGCAGGGGCAGGTGGTAAAACTATCTGATGTGTAGGGGCAGGCGGTAAAACTATCTGATGTGTAGGGGCAGGTGGTATAACTATCTGATGTGTAGGGGCGGGTGGTAAAACTATCTGATGTGTAGGGGCAGGTTGTAAAACTATCTGATGTGTAGGGGCGTGTGGAAAAACTATATGATGTGTAGGGGCAGGCGGTAAAACTATATGATGTGTAGGGGCAGGCGGTAAAACTATATGATGTGTAGGGGCAGGCGATAAAACTATCTGATGTGTAGGGGCAGGCGGTAAAACTATATGATGTGTAGGGGCAGGTGGTAAAACTATCTGATGTGTAGGGGCGGGTCGTAATACTATCTGATGTGTAGGGGCAGGTGGTAAAACTATCTGATGTGTAAGGGCAGGTGGTATAACTATCTGATGTGTAGGGGCAAGTGGTAAAACTATCTGAAGTGTAGGGGCAGGCGGTAAAACTACCTGATGTGTAGGGGCAGTCGGTAAAATTATCTGATGTGTAGGGGCAGGTGGTAAAACTATATGATGTGTAGGGGCAGGTGGTAAAACTTTATGATGTATAGGGGCAGGTGGTAAAACTATATGATGTGTAGGGGCAGGTGGTAAAACTATATGATGTATAGGGGCAGGTGGTAAAACTATATGATGTGTAGGGGCGGGTGGTAAGACTATCTGATGTGCAGGGGCAGGTGGTAAAATTATCTGATGTGTAGGGGCAGGTGGTAAAACTATCTGATGTGTAGGGGCGGGTGGTACAACTATCTGATGTGTAGGGGCAGGTGGTAAAACTATCTGAAGTGTAGGGGCAGGCGGTAAAACTATCTGATGTGTAGGGGCAGGTGGTAAAACTATCTGATGTGTAGGGGCAAGCGGTAAAACTATCTGATGTGTAGGGGCAGGTGGTAAAACTATCTGATGTGTAGGGGCAGGTGGTAAAATTATCTGATGTGTAGGGGCGGGTGGTAATACTATCTGATGTGTAGGGGCAGGTGGTAAAACTATCTGAAGTGTAGGGGCAGGCGGTAAAACTATCTATGTGCAGGGGCAGGTGGTAAAACTAACTGATGTGTAGGGGCAGGCGGTAAAACTATCTGATGTGTAGGGACAGGTGGTATAACTATCTGATGTGTAGGGGCAAGTGGTAAAACTATCTGATGTGTAGGGGCAGGTTGTAAAACTATCTGATGTGTAGGGGCGGGTGGAAAAACTATATGATGTGTAGGGGCAGGCGGTAAAACTATCTGATGTGTAGGGGCAGGCGGTAAAACTATATGATGTGTAGGGGCAGGCGATAAAACTATCTGATGTGTAGGGGCAGGCGGTAAAACTATATGATGTGTAGGGGCAGGTGGTAAAACTATATGATGTGTAGGGGCAGGCGGTAAAACTATCTGATGTGTAGGGGCAGGTGGTAAAACTATCTGATGTGTAGGGGCGGGTCGTAATACTATCTGATGTGTAGGGGCAGGTGGTAAAACTATCTGATGTGTAAGGGCAGGTGGTATAACTATCTGATGTGTAGGGGCAAGTGGTAAAACTATCTGAAGTGTAGGGACAGGCGGTAAAACTACCTGATGTGTAGGGGCAGTCGGTAAAATTATCTGATGTGTAGGGGCAGGTGGTAAAACTATATGATGTGTAGGGGCAGGTGGTAAAACTATCTGATGTGTAGGGGCAGGTGGTAAAACTATATGATGTATAGGGGCAGGTGGTAAAACTATATGATGTGTAGGGGCAGGTGGTAAAACTATATGATGTATAGGGGCAGGTGGTAAAACTATATGATGTGTAAGGGCGGGTGGTAAGACTATCTGATGTGCAGGGGCAGGTGGTAAAATTATCTGATGTGTAGGGGCAGGTGGTAAAACTATCTGATGTGTAGGGGCGTGGTGGTGGTACAACTATCTGATGTGTAGGGGCAGTGGTAAAACTATCTGTTGTAGGGGGCGGGTCGTAATTACTATCTGATGTGTAGGGGCAGGTGGTAAAACTATATGATGTGTAAGGGCAGGTGGTATAACTATCTGATGTGTAGGGGCAAGTGGTAAAACTATCTGAAGTGTAGGGGCAGGCGGTAAAACTACCTGATGTGTAGGGGCAGTCGGTAAAATTATCTGATGTGTAGGGGCAGGTGGTAAAACTATATGATGTGTAGGGGCAGGTGGTAAAACTTTATGATGTATAGGGGCAGGTGGTAAAACTATATGATGTGTAGGGGCAGGTGGTAAAACTATATGATGTATAGGGGCAGGTGGTAAAACTATATGATGTGTAGGGGCGGGTGGTAAGACTATCTGATGTGAATGGCAGGTGGTAGGGTAAATTATCTGATGTGTAGGGGCGGTGGTAAAACTATCTGATGTGGGGCAGGTGGTAAAACTATCTGATGTGTAGGGGCAGGTAAAATATCTGATGTGTAGGGGCAGGCGGTAAAACTATCTGATGTGTAGGGGCAGGGGTAAAATATATGTGTGTAGGGGCAGCGGTAAAATATCTGATGTGTAGGGGCAGGTGGTAAAACTATCTGATGTGTAGGGGCAGGTGGTAAAATTATATGATGTGTAGGGGGCGGGGGTAATACTATCTGATGTGTAGGGGCAGGTGGTAAAACTATCTGATGTGTAGGGGCAGGTGGTAAAACTATCTGATGTGTAGGGGCAGGTGGTAAAACTATCTGATGTGTAGGGGCAGGCGGTAAAACTATCTGATGTGTAGGGGCAGGTGGTATAACTATCTGATGTGTAGGGGCGGGTGGTAAAACTATCTGATGTGTAGGGGCAGGGGTTTTGTGTGTGGTGGGGGTTTTGTGTGTGGGGGGGTTGTAAAACTATCTGATGTGTAGGGGCGTGTGGTAAAACTATATGGTGTGTAGGGGCAGGTGGTAAAACTATTTGATGTGTAGGGGCAGGCGGTAAAACTATATGATGTGTAGGGGCAGGTGGTAAAACTATATGATGTGTAGGGGCAGGCGGTAAAACTATATGATGTGTAGGGGCAGGTGGTAAAACTATCTGATGTGTAGGGGCGGGTCGTAATACTATCTGATTTGTAGGGGCAGGTGGTAAAACTATCTGATGTGTAAGGGCAGGTGGTATAACTATCTGATGTGTAGGGGCAGGTGGTAAAATTATCTGATGTGTAGGGGCAGGCGGTAAAACTATCTGATG
>CM026386.1:7361214-7381586 GCA_014843695.1 Archivesica marissinica | reverse complement strand
GTGTTACAGTTTGTGTTGGCACGGGTTGGCAGTGTTACAGTTTGTGTTGGCAGGGTTGGCAGTGTTACAGTTTGTGTTGGCACGGGTTGGCAGTGTTACAGTTTGTGTTGGCATGGGTTGGCAGTGTTACAGTTTGTGTTGGTACGGGTTGGCAGTGTTACAGTTTGTGTTGGCACGGGTTGGCAGTGTTACAGTTTGTGTTGGCATGGTTGGCAGTGTTACAGTTTGTGTTGGCACGGGTTGGCAGTGTTACAGTTTGTGTCAGTTGGCACGGGTTGGCAGTGTTACAGTTTGTGTTGGCACGGGTTGGCAGTGTTACAGTTTGTGTTGGCACAGGATGGCAGTGTTGGCAGTTTACAGTTTGTGTTGGCACGGGATGGCAGTGTTACAGTTTGTGTTGGCAGTGTTGGCACGGTTTGGCAGTGTTGTCACGGGTTGGCAGTGTTTGCACGGGTTGGCAGTGTTGGCACGGTTTGGCAGTGTTGGCACAGGTTGGCAGTGTTGGCATGGGTTGGCAGTATTGGCACGGGTTGGCAGTGTTGGCACGGGTTGGCAGTGTTGGCACGGGTTGGCAGTGTTGGCACGTGTTGGCATGGGTTGCAGTGTTGGCACGGGTTGGCAGTGTTGGCACGGGTTGGCAGTGTTGGCACGGGTTGGCAGTGTTGCATGTGTTGGCACGGGTTGGCAGTGTTCATAGGTTGGCAGTGTTGGCACGGGTTGGCAGTGTTGGCACGGGTTGGCAGTGTTGGCACGGGTTGACAGTGTTGGCACAGGTTGGCAGTGTTGGCATGGGTTGGCAGTGTTGGCACGGGTTGGCAGTGTGGCACGGGTTGGCACGGGTTGGCAGTGTTACAGTTTGTGTTGGCACGGGTTGGCAGTGTTACAGTTTGTGTTGGCAGGGTTGGCAGTGTTACAGTTTGTGTTGGCACGGGTTGGCAGTGTTACAGTTTGTGTTGGCATGGGTTGGCAGTGTTACAGTTTGTGTTGGTACGGGTTGGCAGTATTACAGTTTGTGTTGGCACGGGTTGGCAGTGTTACAGTTTGTGTTGGCATGGGTTGGCAGTGTTACAGTTTGTGTTGGCATGGGTTGGCAGTGTTACAGTTTGTGTTGGCAGTGTTTGGCACGGGTTGGCAGTGTTACAGTTTGTGTTGGCACGGGTTGGCAGTGTTACAGTTTGTGTTGGCACAGGATGGCAGTGTTACAGTTTGTTTTTGGCACGGGTTGGCAGTGTTACAGTTTGTGTTGGCAGTGTTTGGCATGGGTTGGCAGTGTTACAGTTTGTGTTGGCACGGGTTGGCAGTGTTACAGTTTGTGTTGGCACGGGATGGCAGTGTTACAGTTTGTGTTGGCATGGGTTGGCAGTGTTACGGTTTGTGTTGGCATGGGTTGGCAGTGTTACAGTTTGTGTTGGCATGGGTTGGCAGTGTTACAGTTTGTGTTGGCATGTGTTGGCAGTGTTACCGTTTGTGTTGGAACGGGTTGGCAGTGTTGGCACGGTTTGGCAGTGTTGGCACGGGTTGGCAGTGTTGGCACAGGTTGGCAGTGTTCACGGGTTGGCAGGGTTGGCAGTATTGGCACGGGTTGGCAGTGTTGGCACGGGTTGGCAGTGTTGGCAGGGTTGCAGTGTTGACATGTTGGCACGGGTTGGCAGTGTTGGCACGGGTTGGCAGTGTTGGCAGGGTTGGCAGTGTGGCACGGGTTGGCAGTGTGTGGTGTTGGCACGGGTTGGCAGTGTTGGCACAGGTTGGCAGTGTTGGCACGGGTTGGCAGTGTTGGCACGGGTTGGCAGTGTTGGCACGGGTTGACAGTGTTGGCACAGGTTGGCAGTGTTGGCATGGGTTGGCAGTGTTGGACGGGTTGGCAGTGTTGGCACGGGTTGGCAGTGTTACAGTTTGTGTTGGCACGGGATGGCAGTGTTACAGTTTGTGTTGGCACGGGTTGGCAGTGTTACAGTTTGTGTTGGCACGGGTTGGCAGTGTTACAGTTTGTGTTGGCACGGGTTGGCAGTGTTACAGTTTGTGTTGGCATGGGTTGGCAGTGTTACAGTTTGTGTTGGCACGGGTTGGCAGTGTTACAGTTTGTGTTGGCACGGGTTGGCAGTGTTACAGTTTGTGTTCGCACGGGTTGGCAGTGTTACAGTTTGTGTTGGTACGGGTTGGCAGTGTTACAGTTTGTGTTGGCATGGGTTGGCAGTGTTACAGTTTGTGTTGGCACGGATTGGCAGTGTTACAGTTTGTGTTGGCACGGGTTGGCAGTGTGACGGTTTGTGTTGGTATGGGTTGGCAGTGTTACGGTTTGTTTTGGTACGGGTTGGCAGTGTTACGGTTTGTGTTGGTACGGGTTGGCAGTGTTACAGTTTGTGTTGGTACGGGTTGGCAGTGTTACAGTTTGTGTTGGTACGGGTTGGCAGTGTTACGGTTTGTGTTGGTACGGGTTGGCAGTGTTACGGTTTGTGTTGGTATGGGTTGGCAGTGTTACAGTTTGTGTTGGTACGGGTTGGCAGTGTTACAGTTTGTGTTGGTACGGGTTGGCAGTGTTACGGTTTGTGTTGGTACGGGTTGGCAGTGTTACGGTTTGTGTTGGGGCGGGTTGGCAGTGTTACAGTTTGTGTTGGTACGGGTTGGCAGTGTTACGGTTTGTGTTGGTACGGGTTGGCAGTGTTACGGTTTGTGTTAGAACGGGTTGGCAGTGTTGGTACTGGTTGGCAGTGTTATGGTTTGTGTTGGTACGGGTTGGCAATGTTACAGTTTGTGTTGGCACGGGTTGGCAGTGTTACAGTTTGTGTTGGCAGTGTTGGCATGGTTTGGCAGTGTTGTCACGGGTTGGCAGTGTTTGCACGGGTTGGCAGTGTTGGCACGGTTTGGCAGTGTTGGCACAGGTTGGCAGTGTTGGCACAGGTTGGCAGTGTTGGCACGGGTTGGCAGTGTTGGCATGGGTTGGCAGTATGGCAGGGTTGGCAGTGTTGGCACGGGTTGGCAGTGTTGGCACGGGTTGGCAGTGTTGGCACGTGTTGGCATGGGTTGGCAGTGTTGGCATGGGTTGGCACGGGTGGCAGTGTTGGCACGGGTTGGCAGTGTTGGCATGTGTTGGCACGGGTTGGCAGTGTTGGCATAGGTTGGCAGTGTTGGCACGGGTTGGCAGTGTTGGCACGGGTTGGCAGTGTTGGCACGGGTTGACAGTGTTGGCACAGGTTGGCAGTGTTGGCATGGGTTGGCAGTGTTGGCACGGGTTGGCAGTGTTGGCACGGGTTGGCACGGGTTGGCAGTGTTACAGTTTGTGTTGGCACGGGATGGCAGTGTTACAGTTTGTGTTGGCACGGGTTGGCAGTGTTACTGTTTGTGTTGGCACGGGTTGGCAGTGTTACAGTTTGTGTTGGCACGGGTTGGCAGTGTTACAGTGGTTGGCATGGGTTGGCAGTGTTACAGTTTGTGTTGGCACGGGTTGGCAGTGTTACAGTTTGTGTTGGCATGGGTGGCAGTGTTACAGTTTGTGTTGGTACGGGTTGGCAGTATTACAGTTTGTGTTGGCACGGGTTGGCAGTGTTACAGTTTGTGTTGGCATGGGTTGGCAGTGTTACAGTTTGTGTTGGCATGGGTTGGCAGT
This sequence comes from Archivesica marissinica, assembly GCA_014843695.1. Lineage (NCBI taxonomy): Eukaryota > Metazoa > Mollusca > Bivalvia > Venerida > Vesicomyidae > Archivesica > Archivesica marissinica. The sequence continues at coordinate 7,377,982 of CM026386.1, read as the reverse complement.
GTTACAGTTTGTGTTGGCAGTGTTTGGCACGGGTTGGCAGTGTTACAGTTTGTGTTGGCACGGGTTGGCAGTGTTACAGTTTGTGTTGGCACAGGATGGCAGTGTTACAGTTTGTTTTTGGCACGGGTTGGCAGTGTTACAGTTTGTGTTGGCAGTGTTTGGCATGGGTTGGCAGTGTTACAGTTTGTGTTGGCACGGGTTGGCAGTGTTACAGTTTGTGTTGGCACGGGATGGCAGTGTTACAGTTTGTGTTGGCATGGGTTGGCAGTGTTACGGTTTGTGTTGGCATGGGTTGGCAGTGTTACAGTTTGTGTTGGCATGGGTTGGCAGTGTTACAGTTTGTGTTGGCATGTGTTGGCAGTGTTACCGTTTGTGTTGGAACGGGTTGGCAGTGTTAGTTTGTGTTGGCACGGGATGGCAGTATTACAGTTTGTGTTGGCACGGGTTGGCAGTGTTGGCACGGGTTGGCAGTGTTACAGTTTGTGTTGGCATGGGTTGGCAGTGTTACAGTTTGTGTTGGCACGGGTTGGCAGTGTTACAGTTTGTGTTGGTACGGGTTGGCAGTGTTACAGTTTGTATTGGTACTGGTTGGCAGTGTTACAGTTTGTGTTGGCATGGGTTGGCAGTGTTATAGTTTGTGTTGGTACGGGTTGGCAGTGTTACAGTTTGTGTTGGCATGGGTTTGCAGTGTTACAGTTTGTGTTGGCACGGACGGCAGTGCTACAGTTTGTGTTGGCACGGGTTGGCAGTGTGACGGTTTGTGTTGGTATGGGTTGGCAGTGTTACGGTTTGTTTTGGTACGGGTTGGCAGTGTTACGGTTTGTGTTGGTACGGGTTGGCAGTGTTACAGTTTGTGTTGGTACGGGTTGGCAGTGTTACAGTTTGTGTTGGTACGGGTTGGCAGTGTTACGGTTTGTGTTGGTACGGGTTGGCAGTGTTACGGTTTGTGTTGGTACGGTTGGCAGTGTTACAGTTTGTTTGGTACGGGTTGGCAGTGTTACGGTTTGTGTTGGTACGTGGCAGTGTTACGGTTTGTGTTGGGGCGGTTGGCAGTGTTACATTTGTGTTGGTAGGGTTGGCAGTGTTACGGTTTGTGTTGGTACGGGTTCAGTGTTACGGTTTGTGTTGGTACGGGTTGGCAGTGTTACGGTTTGTGTTGGTACGGGTTGGCAGTGTTGGTACGGGTTGGCAGTGTTACGGTTTGTGTTGGTACGGGTTGGCAATGTTACAGTTTGTGTTGGCACGGGTTGGCAGTGTTACAGTTTGTGTTGGCAGTGTTGGCACGGTTTGGCAGTGTTGTCACGGGTTGGCAGTGTTTGCACGGGTTGGCAGTGTTGGCACGGTTTGGCAGTGTTGGCACAGGTTGGCAGTGTTGGCACAGGTTGGCAGTGTTGGCACGGGTTGGCAGTGTTGGCATGGGTTGGCAGTATTGGCACGTGTTGGCACGGGTTGGCAGTGTTGGCACGGGTTGGCAGTGTTGGCACGGGTTGGCAGTGTTGGCATGTGTTGGCACGGGTTGGCAGTGTTGGCATAGGTTGGCAGTGTTGGCACGGGTTGGCAGTGTTGGCACGGGTTGGCAGTGTTGGCACGGGTTGACAGTGTTGGCACAGGTTGGCAGTGTTGGCATGGGTTGGCAGTGTTGGCACGGGTTGGCAGTGTTGGCACGGGTTGGCACGGGTTGGCAGTGTTACAGTTTGTGTTGGCACGGGATGGCAGTGTTACAGTTTGTGTTGGCACGGGTTGGCAGTGTTACTGTTTGTGTTGGCACGGGTTGGCAGTGTTACAGTTTGTGTTGGCACGGGTTGGCAGTGTTACAGTTTGTGTTGGCATGGGTTGGCAGTGTTACAGTTTGTGTTGGCACGGGTTGGCAGTGTTACAGTTTGTGTTGGCACGGGTTGGCAGTGTTACAGTTTGTGTTGGCACGGGTTGGCAGTGTTACAGTTTGTGTTGGCACGGGTTGGCAGTGTTGGCAGTGTTACAGTTTGTGTTGGCAGTGTTGGCACGGGTTGGCACGGGTGACTTACTTAGCTACTGATCAAATGATGGTCACATGGGATGGAAATGTAAGGTATTTGTTTGTTTCTGTGAATGATCGGATTATAATTGTTTGTTTCTGTGAATAATCGGATTATATTTGTTTGTTTCTGTGAATAATCGGATTATAATGGCGCTAGAAAGCGGTGAGAGTAAGATGTGTTAATCCACGCATAACGGTACTACTTTCAACGAGTCGAATAAACACTGATCAATTTCTATATTTCGCTGGAAAGCATAAAATGAAAATGCGTGTTGAGATTATTCGGTAATCACCGTGTGTCCGGTATGTAACCGGTATGTAACCGGACACAGCAAATGGTCGTTCCTGTGAACAATTAGTACAATGGAAAACAAAAATAGACTGAAATTTCTGCAAGTTTCAATGAAGTTTGTAACTGTTGTATCAACTGTTTCTGGTACACACCCCATCTGTTGTATGTGGCTACAATGGATGGAACGATGTCTGTTCACATTACTTAGTAAACACCAGTCAATGATTATTGTAATTTATAAGACTATGGTAATCCGGTGAAAATCCCCACGGAGTCTATCATAGACTTGTATCATAATTTCTGTATTGGAAATCCCACATTGGCAGGGCCGGCGCCTTTCATCACTCTTCTGCTATTTTAGAGACACTAGACCAATAGTATTGATCCATATCAGACAGGAGCTTCCAATCTTCTGTCACAGATCATCTATGTCATTGTGAAGATTGTTGCATTTAGTTAATGATAATTTGCTGTTTGATTAGATTTCTAGGATTATCCAATTAAGGCGTGTTAGGGTGTGACAGGTGCGAGCATGCATCAGGTAAGATTGAGAGAATTGATGGTTATACAATGTACTTGTTGTTTTGATATCTGCAGATCTACCTGCTTCTCTAGTTCTATGTTTAAATTGTCTTCATTTTCATTGAATGTATATGTTCATTGTGATGGTTGTCAGAAAAATAGAAGAATATTTGTGCATGTTCCTTGAACCCGGCTATGTGTTTACATAGAATGTGCTGTCCACAGATATATGGATGGTTATTAGTGATAAACCGATTATCGCTAAGTCGCCGGCAATTGTTCGCCGGCATTGACATCGGCGATAATCGATTGTGAAAATGTGTAATCGATTATGATCGACGAGTCTTTATTTTTGTCTCTTACTTTTCTGTTTGTTTGTTTATACCTCAAATAAAACCACGATTTACTATTGGCTGTATTTTATTAGCATTGCACGTTTGCAACAACAATTCTAACTGTATCTAGTACTAGACTTTTCACTAGTATGTCACTAAGTGTTCTGTTAACTTAAAAACTAATTTTATATCAGGTGGCAGTCTACTAACTTATAGTCTAGTACTCTAATATGTAACTGAGTAACTAATTTGTCGAAACTAGTAACTTGTAAGTAATTTATTAGTACTAAATAGATTGTAAAACTCACAAACTATATCAATTGCCCGATTAATAATCAATTATCTAATCGGTTTACCCGTCCGATTATTCCTATTAATCGATTATGGATTTTGAAACCGATGCACATCACTAATGGTTATAGCCCGGCTATGTGTATACATAGAATGTGCTGCACACAGAGATATGGATGGTTATAGCCCGGCTATGTGTATACATAGAATGTGCTGCACACAGAGATATGGATGGTTATAGCCCGGCTATGTGTTTACATAGAATGTGCTGCACACAGATATATGGATGGTTATAGCCTGGCTATGTGTTTCCATAGAATGTGCTGCACACAGAGATATGGATGGTTATAGCCCGGCTATGTGTATACATAGAATGTGCTGCACACAGAGATATGGATGGTTATAGCCCGGCTATGTGTATACATAGAATGTGCTGCACACAGAGATATGGATGGTTATAGCCCGGCTATGTGTTTACATAGAATGTGCTGCACACAGAGATATGGATGGTTATAGCCTGGCTATGTGTTTCCATAGAATGTGCTGCACACAGATATATGGATCGTTATAGCCTGGCTATGTGTTTACATAGAATGATATATGGATGGTTATGTGTTTACATAGAATGTGCTGCACACTGATATATGGATGGTTATAGCCTGGCTATGTGTTTCCATAGAATGATATATGGATGGTTATAGCCCGGCTATGTGTTTACATAGAATGATATATGGATGGTTATAGCCCGGCTATGTGTTTCCATAGCATGATATATGGATGGTTATAGCCCGGCTATGTGTTTACATAGAATGATATATGGATGGTTATAGCCCGGCTATGTGTTTCCATAGAATGATATATGGATGGTTATAACCCGGCTATGTGTTTCCATAGAATGAGATATGGATGGTTATAACCCGGCTATGTGTTTCCATTGTTCAATTATAAATTAAATTAAAAACAGTCGTTAACAAATAGGAAACTGATGGGACAAAAAACAAACATCAATACAAATCTAGATTTTCATTCTCCATTAAATTATACTAGGTACAATTGGATGCTAGCCCATCATATAACAACAGACTTGCTATTACAAATGTATATATACTGGTGAGTGGTGTCATTTTGTCTCGACCAGCAGAGTTATGAGTCAGTTAGAAAGAAAGATGTTATTTTATTGCAAATAAATATGCTTATGTGTTAAGTCATGCATACATGGATAGGTTGTTGACTGGCTATCATGAAATGGCAGCTTGGCAACCTTTGCGCGGGAATCACATTATCGTTCGGTATAAGTAGTTTATATTTTTACTTTAATATTATATTTTAAGATATTAGATATTATTCTGTTTTCACAATTTACTGGTTTTTCTACTGTTCACCAAAGAATAAATCCTGGTGAATGTGTTTCAACTTCAGTATAACTTGATTTATTGATTAATTATTACATTGAATTGTGCTTGATTTATTGATTAATTCTTACATTGAATTGTGCTTGATTTATTGATTAATTCTTACATTGAATTGTGCTTGATTTATTGATTCAATATTACATTGAATTTACCTTCAATTATTGATCGAATATTGATTAATTATTACATTGAATTGTGCTTGATTTATTGAATAATTATTATTTTGAATTGTGCTTGATTTATTGATTAATTATTACATTTAATTGTACTTGATTTATTGAATAATTATTACTTTGAATTGTGCTTGATTGATGCATTTTTACATTGAATTGTGCTTGGTGGATTGATTCACTATATGAATTATGTGTTTTGTAAATCAACTCAGATATGTTTATTTTCCCCATAGGGAATCATGTCTGTTTGCATCACAGTGTATCAGATAACAAACACATTTTGCATTAATGGCCCATGGAGAGAAATAGCAAAATTTAAAATTGGGACTTAAAATTGATGAATAAAAAAAGAAATGAACGGGACGACCTCCAGATATCTAGATAGTCTGCTTCATGTTATGGTCCTTATAAAGCATTTATCCGTTAACACGATGAAAAAGAAATATGTCGTCTGCTGATTGCAATATTTTTCTTATTTCTTCGATTTCCTAAGCATGCATTGGTTGTACAGTAGAACTTCTCCAATGGCTGATTTTGTAGAGAAAAAAGAAGAATATTTCAAATCAGCAGCCGACACTTGGTTTTCAATGTGTTAAGGGTTAACATCGTGCATGAGGCTACATGGTAAAATATAATACAGAATCATTTGGTGAACATGTTGAATTGTAACTGATCAGCTGTTGTAGCGATCTCCTTTTGTTCACTTTGTATGTGAAACGGACAACGAGTAACAGTTTGTGTTTCACCAGATGGTGGGTTGACAACAATAAGTAATAAATTACTCTCAGATTTCTTTTATGATTAATCTGTGTTTGAGTGAGAGCTATGGTGGAGGTAGTTACTTCATGAATGAAGACATTTTATTATTTTTTCACACTATCGTATGGAGCTGTTTTAATGTCTGGCTGTCAGCGGGCACACACCTGTCTGTTACCCTGGTGGCTGTCTCATAATATACATAGTATACATACATGTACAATGGAAATCATTCAAAATAGGGGTACGGGAGTTGTAGGTCCGTAGCCACACTGAGGCACACCAAGGCAGCTGTCTGAATAAAATTTCCAAAGCCAAAAGAAAAAGAAAATGTAAAAACATCGCTTTGCTGTATAAAATGTTGGCTGCTAGAGGGCTGAATGGTCAGTACATAATTATACGTCTACACTCATTAAATCAGAAAACGCAGGAAATCGCTTCTATGCCCCCAGACCCACCTCCCAGATTTCCTCGGTTGAAATTTTCCTCATACTGCTCAGTTTGTCTCTATCATGCTTCAAACTGTAGCGGGTCCTGTGTTGCAGAGTGGTTAATGTCATGGACTCTTGACAATCTGCCTGTCATGCTGTTGGTTTGAGCACTACTGGGTCAGATTCTGTCAAATTAGGAAGCTATATATATATATTATTGCTAATATGTCCATCTGTGCCTTTAGCAGGACGTTGTGAATGAATAGTTTTCCATTGTTATTGTGTTGGCATTTTGCTTTAGTTCGCTCCCGGGATTTCCACAGTTGTGTGTTGATGCCATCTCGGTATTTCCACATATTGATAATGAAACTAGGAGCAAGGATGAATGAAGTCTTGCTACTAATGTTTGTTGGTTTCCTACTTTTATAGTTGCACCCAACAGTTAAAGTCTCTGAATGCGGTTTTATTCTTTGAGTGGAAAAATAATAATATAATTCATATCCAAATTTATCCTAGGGTTAACCAAAAGTAAACCAGCATTTACAGGGTTATATATCCTAGGGTTAACCATAAGTAAACCACCATTTACAGAGTTATATATCCTAGGGTTAACCATAAGTAAACCACCATTTACAGAGTTATATATCCTAGGGTTAACCATAAGTAAACCACCATTTACAGAGTTATATATCCTAGTGTTAACCATAAGTAAACCACCATTTACAGGGTTATATATCCTAGGGTTAACCATAAGTAAACCACCATTTACAGAGTTATATATCCTAGTGTTAACCATAAGTAAACCACCATTTACAGAGTTATATATCCTAGTGTTAACATAAGTAAACCACCATTTACAGGGTTATTTATCCTAGTGTTAACCTTAAGTAAACCACCATTTACAGGGTTATATATCCTAGTGTTAACTTAAGTAAACCACCATTTACAGAGTTATATATCCTAGGGTTAACCATAAGTAAACCACCATTTACAGAGTTATATATCCTAGTGTTAACATTAGTAAACCACCATTTACAGGGTTATTTATCCTAGTGTTAACCATAAGTAAACCACCATTTACAGGGTTATTTATCCTAGTGTTAACCATAAGTAAACCACCATTTACAGGGTTATATATCCTAGTGTTAACTTTAGTAAACCACCATTTACAGGGTTATTTATCCTAGTGTTAACATAAGTAAACCACCATTTACAGGGTTATATATCCTAGTGTTAACATAAGTAAACCACCATTTACAGAGTTATATATCCTAGTGTTAACCATAAGTAAACCACCATTTACAGGGTTATATATCCTAGTGTTAACCATAAGTAAACCACCATTTACAGGGTTATATATCCTAGTGTTAACCATAAGTAAACCACCATTTACAGGGTTATATATCCTAGTGTTAACCATAAGTAAACCACCATTTACAGAGTTATATATCCTAGTGTTAACCATAAGTAAACCACCATTTACAGAGTTATATATCCTAGTGTTAACCATAAGTAAACCACCATTTACAGAGTTATATATCCTAGTGTTAACCATAAGTAAACCACCATTTACAGAGTTATTTATCCTAGTGTTAACCATAAGTAAACCACCATTTACAGGGTTATTTATCCTAGTGTTAACCATAAGTAAACCACCATTTACAGAGTTATTTATCCTAGTGTTAACATTAGTAAACCACCATTTACAGAGTTATTTATCCTAGTGTTAACTTTAGTAAACCACCATTTACAGAGTTATTTATCCTAGTGTTAACTTTAGTAAACCACCATTTACAGAGTTATTTATCCTAGTGTTAACTTTAGTAAACCACCATTTACAGAGTTATTTATCCTAGTGTTAACTTTAGTAAACCACCATTTACAGAGTTATTTATCCTAGTGTTAACTTTAGTAAACCACCATTTACAGAGTTATTTATCCTAGTGTTAACTTTAGTAAACCACCATTTACAGAGTTATTTATCCTAGCTTAAGTAAACCACCATTTACAGAGTTATTTATCCTAGTGTTAACTTTAGTAAACCACCATTTACAGAGTTATTTATCCTAGTGTTAACTTTAGTAAACCACCATTTACAGAGTTATTTATCCTAGTGTTAACTTTAGTAAACCACCATTTACAGAGTTATTCGTTATTTTGCTACAAATGGTAATTTCTCAACAGAGGTTGTGAGTGAATAGTTCTTACCTACACGCTACTAGATCCATGTCTTACCTTGAGGTCAGTCTTCAATGCTACTACATCCATGTCTTCAATGCTACTAGATCCATGTCTTGCCTTCAGTTCAGTCTTCAATGCTACTAGATCCATGTCTTGCCTTCAGTTCAGTCTTCAATGCTACTAGATCCATGTCTTGCCTTGAGGTCAGTCTTCAATGCTACTAGATCCATGTCTTGCCTTGAGGTCAGTCTTCAATGCTACTAGATCCATGTCTTGCCTTGAGGTCAGTCTTCAATGCTACTAGATCCATGTCTTGCTTTGAGGTCAGTCTTCAATGCTACTAGATCCATGTCTTGCCTTGAGGTCAGTCTTCAATGCTACTAGATCCATGTCTTGCTTTGAGGTCATTCTTCAATGCTACTAGATACATGTCTTGCTTTGAGTTCAGTCTTCAATGCTACTAGATCCATGTCTTGCCTTGAGGTCAGTCTTCAATGCTACTAGATTCATGTCTTGCTTTGAGTTCAGTCTTCAATGCTACTAGATCCATGTCTTGCTTTGAGGTCAGTCTTCAATGCTACTAGATTCATGTCTTGCTTTGACGTCAGTCTGCAATGCTACTAGATCCATGTCTTGCTTTGAGGTCAGTCTTCGATGCTACTAGATCCATGTCTTGCTTTGAGTTCAGTCTTCAATGCTACTAGATCCATGTATTGCCTTCAGTTCAGTCTTCAATGCTACTAGATCCATGTCTTGCTTTGAGGTCAGTCTTCAATGCTACTAGATCCATGTCTTGCTTTGAGGTCAGTCTTCAATGCTACTAGATCCATGTCTTGCCTTGAGGTCAGTCTTCAATGCTACTAGATTCATGTCTTGCTTTGAGTTCAGTCTTCAATGCTACTAGATCCATGTCTTGCCTTGAGGTCAGTCTGCATTGCTACTAGATCCATGTCTTGCTTTGAGGTCAGTCTTCGATGCTACTAGATCCATGTCTTGCTTTGAGTTCAGTCTTCAATGCTACTAGATCCATGTATTGCCTTGAGGTCAGTCTTCAATGCTACTAGATCCATGTCTTGCTTTGAGGTCATTCTTCAATGCTACTAGATCCATGTCTTGCTTTGAGTTCAGTCTTCAATGCTACTAGATCCATGTCTTGCCTTGAGGTCAGTCTTCAATGCTACTAGATTCATGTCTTGCTTTGAGTTCAGTCTTCAATGCTACTAGATCCATGTCTTGCTTTGAGGTCAGTCTTCAATGCTACTAGATTCATGTCTTGCTTTGACGTCAGTCTGCAATGCTACTAGATCCATGTCTTGCTTTGAGGTCAGTCTTCGATGCTACTAGATCCATGTCTTGCTTTGAGTTCAGTCTTCAATGCTACTAGATCCATGTATTGCCTTCAGATCAGTCTTCAATGCTACTAGATCCATGTCTTGCTTTGAGGTCAGTCTTCAATGCTACTAGATCCATGTCTTGCTTTGAGGTCAGTCTTCAATGCTACTAGATCCATGTCTTGCCTTGAGGTCAGTCTTCAATGCTACTAGATCCATGTCTTGCTTTGAGTTCAGTCTTCAATGCTACTAGATCCATGTCTTGCCTTGAGGTCAGTCTCATGCTACTAGATCCATGTCTTGCTTTGAGGTCAGTCTTCAATGCTACTAGATCCATGTCTTGCCTTCAGTTCAGTCTTCAATGCTACTAGATCCATGTCTTGCTTTGAGGTCAGTCTTCAATGATACTAGATCCATGTTTTGCTTTGAGATCAGTCTTCAATGCTACTAGATCCATGTCTTGCTTTGAGGTCAGTCTTCAATGATACTAGATCCATGTCTTGCTTTGAGATCAGTCTTCAATGCTACTAGATCCATGTCTTGCCTTGAGGTCAGTCTTCAATGCTACTAGATCCATGTCCTGCTTTGAGATCAGTCTTCAATGCTACTAGATCCATGTCTTGCCTTGAGGTCAGTCTTCAATGCTACTAGATCCATGTCTTGCTTTGAGGTCAGTCTTCAATGCTACTACATCCATGTCTTGCTTTGAGGTCAGTCTTCAATGCTACTACATCCATGTCTTGCTTTGAGGTCAGTCTTCAATGCTACTACATCCATGTCTTGCTTTGAGGTCAGTCTTCAATGCTACTAGATCCATGTCTTGCTTTGAGGTCAGTCTTCAATGCTACTACATCCATGTCTTGCTTTGAGGTCAGTCTTCAATGCTACTAGATCCATGTCTTGCCTTGAGGTCAGTCTTCAATGCTACTAGATCCATGTCTTGCTTTGAGGTCAGTCTTCAATGCTACTACATCCATGTCTTCAATGCTACTAGATCCATGTCTTGCTTTGAGGTCAGTCTTCAATGCTACTACATCCATGTCTTGCTTTGAGGTCAGTCTTCAATGCTACTAGATCCATGTCTTGCTTTGAGGTCAGTCTTCAATGCTACTAGATCCATGTCTTGCTTTGAGGTCAGTCTTCAATCCTACTACATCCATGTATTCAATGCTACTAGATCCATGTCTTGCTTTGAGGTCAGTCTTCAATGCTACTAGATCCATGTCTTGCTTTGAGGTCAGTCTTCAATGATACTACATCCATGTCTTGCTTTGAGGTCAGTTTTCAATGCTACTACATCCATGTCTTGCTTTGAGGTCAGTCTTCAATGCTACTACATCCATGTCTTGCCTTGAGGTCAGTCTTCAATGCTACTAGATCCATGTCTTGCTTTGAGGTCAGTCTTCAATGCTACTAGATCCATGTCTTGCCTTGAGGTCAGTCTTCAATGCTACTAGATCCATGCCTTGCTTTGAGGTCAGTCTTCAATGCTACTAGATCTATGTCTTCAATGCTACTAGATCCATGTCTTGCCTTGAGGTCAGTTTTCAATGCTACTAGATCCATGTCTTGCCTTGAGGTCAGTCTTCAATGCTACTAGATCCATGTCTTGCCTTGAGGTCAGTCTTCAATGCTACTAGATCCATGTCTTGCTTTGAGGTCAGTCTTCAATGCTACTAGATCCATGTCTTGCTTTGAGGTCAGTCTTCAATGCTACTAGATCCATGTCTTGCCTTGAGGTCAGTCTTCAATGCTACTAGATTCATGTCTTGCTTTGAGGTCAGTCTTCAATGCTACTAGATCCATGTCTTGCCTTGAGGTCAGTCTGCATTGCTACTAGATCCATGTCTTGCTTTGAGGTCAGTCTTCGATGCTACTAGATCCATGTCTTGCTTTGAGTTCAGTCTTCAATGCTACTAGATCCATGTCTTGCCTTGAGGTCAGTCTTCAATGCTACTAGATCCATGTCTTGCTTTGAGGTCAGTCTTCAATGCTACTAGATCCATGTCTTGCTTTGAGTTCAGTCTTCAATGCTACTAGATCCATGTCTTGCCTTGAGGTCAGTCTTCAATGCTACTAGATCCATGTCTTGCTTTGAGTTCAGTCTTCAATGCTACTAGATCCATGTCTTGCTTTGAGGTCAGTCTTCAATGCTACTAGATCCATGTCTTGCTTTGACGTCAGTCTTCAATGCTACTAGATCCATGTCTTGCTTTGAGGTCAGTCTTCAATGCTACTAGATCCATGTCTTGCTTTGAGTTCAGTCTTCAATGCTACTAGATCCATGTATTGCCTTCAGTTCAGTCTTCAATGCTACTAGATCCATGTCTTGCTTTGAGGTCAGTCTTCAATGCTACTAGATCCATGTCTTGCTTTGAGGTCAGTCTTCAATGCTACTAGATCCATGTCTTGCCTTGAGGTCAGTCTTCAATGCTACTAGATTCATGTCTTGCTTTGAGTTCAGTCTTCAATGCTACTAGATCCATGTCTTGCCTTGAGGTCAGTCTTCATTGCTACTAGATCCATGTCTTGCTTTGAGGTCAGTCTTCAATGCTACTAGATCCATGTCTTGCTTTGAGTTCAGTCTTCAATGCTACTAGATCCATGTCTTGCTTTGAGGTCAGTCTTCAATGCTACTAGATCCATGTCTTGCTTTGAGGTCAGTCTTCAATGCTACTAGATCCATGTCTTGCTTTGAGGTCAGTCTTCAATGATACTAGATCCATGTTTTGCTTTGAGATCAGTCTTCAATGCTACTAGATCCATGTCTTGCCTTGAGGTCAGTCTTCAATGCTACTAGATCCATGTCTTGCTTTGAGGTCAGTCTTCAATGCTACTAGATCCATGTCTTGCTTTGAGGTCAGTCTTCAGTGCTACTAGATCCATGTCTTGCTTTGAGGTCAGTCTTCAATGCTACTACATCCATGTCTTGCTTTGAGGTCAGTCTTCAATGCTACTACATCCATGTCTTGCTTTGAGGTCAGTCTTCAATGCTACTACATCCATGTCTTGCTTTGAGGTCAGTCTTCAATGCTACTAGATCCATGTCTTGCTTTGAGGTCAGTCTTCAATGCTACTACATCCATGTCTTGCTTTGAGGTCAGTCTTCAATGCTACTAGATCCATGTCTTGCCTTGAGGTCAGTCTTCAATGCTACAAGATCCATGTCTTGCTTTGAGGTCAGTCTTCAATGCTACTACATCCATGTCTTCAATGCTACTAGATCCATGTCTTGCTTTGAGGTCAGTCTTCAATGCTACTACATCCATGTCTTGCTTTGAGGTCAGTCTTCAATGCTACTAGATCCATGTCTTGCTTTGAGGTCAGTCTTCAATGCTACTAGATCCATGTCTTGCTTTGAGGTCAGTCTTCAATCCTACTACATCCATGTATTCAATGCTACTAGATCCATGTCTTGCTTTGAGGTCAGTCTTCAATGCTACTAGATCCATGTCTTGCTTTGAGGTCAGTCTTCAATGATACTACATCCATGTCCTGCTTTGAGGTCAGTTTTCAATGCTACTACATCCATGTCTTGCTTTGAGGTCAGTCTTCAATGCTACTACATCCATGTCTTGCCTTGAGGTCAGTCTTCAATGCTACTAGATCCATGTCTTGCTTTGAGGTCAGTCTTCAATGCTACTAGATCCATGTCTTGCCTTGAGGTCAGTCTTCAATGCTACTAGATCCATGCCTTGCTTTGAGGTCAGTCTTCAATGCTACTAGATCTATGTCTTCAATGCTACTAGATCCATGTCTTGCCTTGAGGTCAGTTTTCAATGCTACTAGATCCATGTCTTGCCTTGAGGTCAGTCTTCAATGCTACTAGATCCATGTCTTGCCTTGAGGTCAGTCTTCAATGCTACTAGATCCATGTCTTGCTTTGAGGTCAGTCTTCAATGCTACTAGATCCATGTCTTGCTTTGAGGTCAGTCTTCAATGCTACTACATCCATGTCTTGCTTTGAGGTCAGTCTTCAATGCTACTAGATCCATGTCTTCAATGCTACTAGATCCATGTCTTGCCTTGAGGTCAGTCTTCAATGCTACTAGATCCATGTCTTGCTTTGAGGTCAGTCTTCAGTCTTCAATGCTACTAGATCCATGTCTTGCCTTGAGGTCAGTCTTCAATGCTACTAGATCCATGTCTTGCTTGAGGTCAGTCTTCAATGCTACTAGATCCATGTCTTGCCTTGAGGTCAGTCTTCAATGCTACTAGATCCATGTCTTGCTTTGAGGTCAGTCTTCAATGCTACTATCCATGTCTTGCTTTGAGGTCAGTCTTCAATGCTACTATCCATGTCTTGCTTTGAGGTCAGTCTTCAATGCTACTAGATCCATGTCTTGCTTTGAGTTCAGTCTTCAATGCTACTAGATCCATGTATTGCCTTCAGTTCAGTCTTCAATGCTACTAGATCCATGTCTTGCTTTGAGGTCAGTCTTCAATGCTACTAGATCCATGTCTTGCTTTGAGGTCACTCTTCAATGCTACTAGATCCATGTCTTGCCTTGAGGTCAGTCTTCAATGCTACTAGATTCATGTCTTGCTTTGAGTTCAGTCTTCAATGCTACTAGATCCATGTCTTGCCTTGAGGTCAGTCTTCAATGCTACTAGATCCATGTCTTGCTTTGAGGTCAGTCTGCATTGCTACTAGATCCATGTCTTGCTTTGAGGTCAGTCTTCGATGCTACTAGATCCATGTCTTGCCTTGAGGTCAGTCTTCAGTGCTACTAGATCCATGTCTTGCTTTGAGGTCAGTCTTCAATGCTACTACATCCATGTCTTGCTTTGAGGTCAGTCTTCAATGCTACTACATCCATGTCTTGCTTTGAGGTCAGTCTTCAATGCTACTAGATCCATGTCTTGCTTTGAGGTCAGTCTTCAATGCTACTAGATCCATGTCTTGCCTTGAGGTCAGTCTTCAATGCTACTAGATCCATGTCTTGCTTTGAGATCAGTCTTCAATGCTACTAGATCCATGTCTTGCCTTGAGGTCAGTCTTCAGTGCTACTAGATCCATGTCTTGCTTTGAGGTCAGTCTTCAATGCTACTACATCCATGTCTTGCTTTGAGGTCAGTCTTCAATGCTACTACATCCATGTCTTGCTTTGAGGTCAGTCTTCAATGCTACTACATCCATGTCTTGCTTTGAGGTCAGTCTTCAATGCTACTAGATCCATGTCTTGCTTTGAGGTCAGTCTTCAATGCTACTACATCCATGTCTTGCTTTGAGGTCAGTCTTCAATGCTACTAGATCCATGTCTTGCTTTGAGGTCAGTCTTCAATGCTACTACATCCATGTCTTGCTTTGAGGTCAGTCTTCAATGCTACTAGATCCATGTCTTGCTTTGAGGTCAGTCTTCAATGCTACTAGATCCATGTCTTGCCTTGAGGTCACCAACACAACCACCACACCACTACTACATCCATGTCTTCAATGCTACTAGATCCATGTCTTGCTTTGAGGTCAGTCTTCAATGCTACTACATCCATGTCTTGCTTTGAGGTCAGTCTTCAATGCTACTAGATCCATGTCTTGCTTTGAGGTCAGTCTTCAATGCTACTAGATCCATGTCTTGCTTTGAGGTCAGTCTTCAATCCTACTACATCCATATTCAATGCTACTAGATCCATGTCTTGCTTTGAGGTCAGTCTTCAATGCTACTAGATCCATGTCTTGCTTTGAGGTCAGTCTTCAATGATACTACATCCATGTCCTGCTTTGAGGTCAGTTTTCAATGCTACTACATCCATGTCTTGCTTTGAGGTCAGTCTTCAATGCTACTACATCCATGTCTTGCCTTGAGGTCAGTCTTCAATGCTACTAGATCCAGTCTTGCTTTGAGGTCAGTCTTCAATGCTACTAGATCCATGTCTTGCCTTGAGGTCAGTCTTCAATGCTACTAGATCCATGCCTTGCTTTGAGGTCAGTCTTCAATGCTACTAGATCTATGTCTTCAATGCTACTAGATCCATGTCTTGCCTTCAGTTCAGTCTTCAATGCTACTAGATCCATGTCTTGCCTTGAGGTCAGTCTTCAATGCTACTAGATCCATGTCTTGCCTTGAGGTCAGTCTTCAATGCTACTAGATCCATGTCTTGCTTTGAGGTCAGTCTTCAATGCTACTAGATCCATGTCTTGCTTTGAGGTCAGTCTTCAATGCTACTAGATCCATGTCTTGCCTTGAGGTCAGTCTTCAATGCTACTAGATCCATGTCTTGCTTTGAGGTCAGTCTTCAATGCTACTAGATCCATGTCTTGCCTTGAGGTCAGTCTTCAATGCTACTAGATCCATGTCTTGCTTTGAGGTCAGTCTTCAATGCTACTAGATCCATGTCTTGCCTTGAGGTCAGTTTTCAATGCTACTAGATCCATGTCTTGCCTTGAGGTCAGTCTTCAATGCTACTAGATCCATGTCTTGCCTTGAGGTCAGTCTTCAATGCTACTAGATCCATGTCTTGCTTTGAGGTCAGTCTTCAATGCTACTACATCCATGTCTTGCTTTGAGGTCAGTCTTCAATGCTACTACATCCATGTCTTGCTTTGAGGTCAGTCTTCAATGCTACTAGATCCATGTCTTGCTTTGAGTTCAGTCTTCAATGCTACTAGATCCATGTATTGCCTTCAGTTCAGTCTTCAATGCTACTACATCCATGTCTTGCTTTGAGGTCAGTCTTCAATGCTACTAGATCCATGTCTTGCTACACCCAACACAACCACCCTTGAGGTCAGTCTTCAATGCTACTACATCCATGTCTTGCTTTGAGTTCAGTCTTCAATGCTACTAGATCCATGTCTTGCCTTGAGGTCAGTCTTCAATGCTACTAGATCCATGTCTTGCATTGAGGTCAGTCTGCATTGCTACTAGATCCATGTCTTGCTTTGAGGTCAGTCTTCGATGCTACTAGATCCATGTCTTGCCTTGAGGTCAGTCTTCAGTGCTACTAGATCCATGTCTTGCTTTGAGGTCAGTCTTCAATGCTACTACATCCATGTCTTGCTTTGAGGTCAGTCTTCAATGCTACT
>CM026386.1:7344246-7360214 GCA_014843695.1 Archivesica marissinica | reverse complement strand
AAACGCAGGAAATCGCTTCTATGCCCCCAGACCCACCTCCCAGATTTCCTCGGTTGAAATTTTCCTCATACTGCTCAGTTTGTCTCTATCATGCTTCAAACTGTAGCGGGTCCTGTGTTGCAGAGTGGTTAATGTCATGGACTCTTGACAATCTGCCTGTCATGCTGTTGGTTTGAGCACTACTGGGTCAGATTCTGTCAAATTAGGAAGCTATATATATATATTATTGCTAATATGTCCATCTGTGCCTTTAGCAGGACGTTGTGAATGAATAGTTTTCCATTGTTATTGTGTTGGCATTTTGCTTTAGTTCGCTCCCGGGATTTCCACAGTTGTGTGTTGATGCCATCTCGGTATTTCCACATATTGATAATGAAACTAGGAGCAAGGATGAATGAAGTCTTGCTACTAATGTTTGTTGGTTTCCTACTTTTATAGTTGCACCCAACAGTTAAAGTCTCTGAATGCGGTTTTATTCTTTGAGTGGAAAAATAATAATATAATTCATATCCAAATTTATCCTAGGGTTAACCAAAAGTAAACCAGCATTTACAGGGTTATATATCCTAGGGTTAACCATAAGTAAACCACCATTTACAGAGTTATATATCCTAGGGTTAACCATAAGTAAACCACCATTTACAGAGTTATATATCCTAGTGTTAACCATAAGTAAACCACCATTTACAGAGTTATTTATCCTAGTGTTAACCATAAGTAAACCACCATTTACAGGGTTATATATCCTAGGGTTAACCATAAGTAAACCACCATTTACAGAGTTATATATCCTAGTGTTAACCATAAGTAAACCACCGTTTACAGAGTTATATATCCTAGTGTTAACTTTAGTACACCACCATTTACAGGGTTATTTATCCTAGTGTTAACCTTTAGTAAACCAGCATTTACAGGGTTATATATCCTAGTGTTAACTTCAGTAAACCACCATTTACAGAGTTATATATCCTAGGATTAACCATAAGTAAACCACCATTTACAGAGTTATATATCCTAGTGTTAACTTTAGTACACCACCATTTACAGGGTTATTTATCCTAGTGTTAACCATAAGTAAACCACCATTTACAGGGTTATTTATCCTAGTGTTAACCATATGTAAACCACCATTTACAGGGTTATATATCCTAGGGTTAACCATAAGTAAACCAGCATTTACAGGGTTATATATCCTAGGGTTAACCATAAGTAAACCACCATTTACAGAGTTATATATCCTAGGGTTAACCATAAGTAAACCACCATTTACAGGGTTATATATCCTAGTGTTAACCATAAGTAAACCACCATTTACAGGGTTATATATCCTAGTGTTAACCATAAGTAAACCACCATTTACAGGGTTATATATCCTAGTGTTAACCATAAGTAAACCACCATTTACAGGGTTATTTATCCTAGTGTTAACCATAAGTAAACCACCATTTACAGAGTTATTTATCCTAGTGTTAACCATAAGTAAACCACCATTTACAGAGTTATTTATCCTAGTGTTAACCATAAGTAAACCACCATTTACAGAGTTATTTATCCTAGTGTTAACCATAAGTAAACCACCATTTACAGAGTTATTTATCCTAGTGCTAACCATAAGTAAACCACCATTTACAGAGTTATTTATCCTAGTGTTAACATTGGTAAACCACCATTTACAGAGTTATTTATCCTAGTGTTAACTTTAGTAAACCACCATTTACAGAGTTATTTATCCTAGTGTTAACTTTAGTAAACCACCATTTACAGAGTTATTTATCCTAGTGTTAACGTTAGTAAACCACCATTTACAGAGTTATTTATCCTAGTGTTAACTTTAGTAAACCACCATTTACAGAGTTATTTATCCTAGTGTTAACTTTAGTAAACCACCATTTACAGAGTTATTTATCCTAGTGTTAACTTTAGTAAACCACCATTTACAGAGTTATTTATCCTAGCTTCAGTAAACCACCATTCACAGAGTTATTTATCCTAGTGTTAACTTTAGTAAACCACCATTTACAGAGTTATTTATCCTAGTGTTAACTTTAGTAAACCACCATTTACAGAGTTATTTATCCTAGTGTTAACTTTAGTAAACCACCATTTACAGAGTTATTCGTTATTTTGCTACAAATGGTAATTTCTCAACAGAGGTTGTGAGTGAATAGTTCTTACCTACACGCTACTAGATCCATGTCTTACCTTGAGGTCAGTCTTCAATGCTACTACATCCATGTCTTCAATGCTACTAGATCCATGTCTTGCCTTCAGTTCAGTCTTCAATGCTACTAGATCCATGTCTTGCCTTCAGTTCAGTCTTCAATGCTACTAGATCCATGTCTTGCCTTCAGTTCAGTCTTCAATGCTACTAGATCCATGTCTTGCCTTGAGGTCAGTCTTCAATGCTACTAGATCCATGTCTTGCCTTGAGGTCAGTCTTCAATGCTACTAGATCCATGTCTTGCCTTGAGGTCAGTCTTCAATGCTACTAGATCCATGTCTTGCTTTGAGGTCAGTCTTCAATGCTACTAGATCCATGTCTTGCCTTGAGGTCAGTCTTCAATGCTACTAGATCCATGTCTTGCTTTGAGGTCATTCTTCAATGCTACTAGACATGTCTTGCTTTGAGTTCAGTCTTCAATGTACTAGATCCATGTCTTGCTTGAGGTCAGTTTCAATGCTACTAGTTCATGTCTGCTTTGAGTCAGTCTTCAATGCTACTAGATCCATGTCTTGCTTTGAGGTCAGTCTTCAATGCTACTATTCATGTCTTGCTTTGTCTTCAATCACTAGATCCATGTCTTGCTTGAGGTCAGTCTTCAATGCTACTAGATCCATGTCTTGCTTTGAGGTCAGTCTTCAATGCTACTAGATCCATGTCTTGCTTTGAGGTCAGTCTTCAATGCTACTAGATCCATGTCTTGCTTTGAGGTCAGTCTTCAATGCTACTAGATCCATGTCTTGCCTTGAGGTCAGTCTTCAATGCTACTAGATCCATGTCTTGCTTTGAGGTCAGTCTTCAATGCTACTAGATCCATGTCTTGCCTTGAGGTCAGTCTTCAATGCTACTAGATCCATGTCTTGCTTTGAGGTCAGTCTTCATTGCTACTAGATCCATGTCTTGCTTTGAGGTCAGTCTTCGATGCTACTAGATCCATGTCTTGCCTTGAGGTCAGTCTTCAGTGCTACTAGATCCATGTCTTGCTTTGAGGTCAGTCTTCAATGCTACTAGATCCATGTCTTGCTTTGAGGTCAGTCTTCAATGCTACTAGATCCATGTCTTGCTTTGAGGTCAGTCTTCAATGCTACTAGATCCATGTCTTGCTTTGAGGTCAGTCTTCAATGCTACTAGATCCATGTCTTGCTTTGAGGTCAGTCTTCAATGCTACTAGATCCATGTCTTGCTTTGAGGTCAGTCTTCAATGCTACTAGATCCATGTCTTGCCTTGAGGTCAGTCTTCAGTGCTACTAGATCCATGTCTTGCTTTGAGGTCAGTCTTCAATGCTACTACATCCATGTCTTGCTTTGAGGTCAGTCTTCAATGCTACTACATCCATGTCTTGCTTTGAGGTCAGTCTTCACTGCTACTACATCCATGTCTTGCTTTGAGGTCAGTCTTCAATGCTACTAGATCCATGTCTTGCTTTGAGGTCAGTCTTCAATGCTACTACATCCATGTCTTGCTTTGAGGTCAGTCTTCAATGCTACTAGATCCATGTCTTGCTTTGAGGTCAGTCTTCAATGCTACTACATCCATGTCTTGCTTTGAGGTCAGTCTTCAATGCTACTAGATCCATGTCTTGCTTTGAGGTCAGTCTTCAATGCTACTAGATCCATGTCTTGCCTTGAGGTCAGTCTTCAATGCTACTAGATCCATGTCTTGCTTTGAGGTCAGTCTTCAATGCTACTACATCCATGTCTTCAATGCTACTAGATCCATGTCTTGCTTTGAGGTCAGTCTTCAATGCTACTACATCCATGTCTTGCTTTGAGGTCAGTCTTCAATGCTACTAGATCCATGTCTTGCTTTGAGGTCAGTCTTCAATGCTACTAGATCCATGTCTTGCTTTGAGGTCAGTCTTCAATCCTACTACATCCATGTATTCAATGCTACTAGATCCATGTCTTGCTTTGAGGTCAGTCTTCAATGCTACTAGATCCATGTCTTGCTTTGAGGTCAGTCTTCAATGATACTACATCCATGTCTTGCTTTGAGGTCAGTTTTCAATGCTACTACATCCATGTCTTGCTTTGAGGTCAGTCTTCAATGCTACTACATCCATGTCTTGCCTTGAGGTCAGTCTTCAATGCTACTAGATCCATGTCTTGCTTTGAGGTCAGTCTTCAATGCTACTAGATCCATGTCTTGCCTTGAGGTCAGTCTTCAATGCTACTAGATCCATGCCTTGCTTTGAGGTCAGTCTTCAATGCTACTAGATCTATGTCTTCAATGCTACTAGATCCATGTCTTGCCTTGAGGTCAGTTTTCAATGCTACTAGATCCATGTCTTGCCTTGAGGTCAGTCTTCAATGCTACTAGATCCATGTCTTGCCTTGAGGTCAGTCTTCAATGCTACTAGATCCATGTCTTGCTTTGAGGTCAGTCTTCAATGCTACTAGATCCATGTCTTGCTTTGAGGTCAGTCTTCAATGCTACTACATCCATGTCTTGCCTTGAGGTCAGTCTTCAATGCTACTAGATCCATGTCTTGCTTTGAGGTCAGTCTTCAATGCTACTAGATCCATGTCTTGCCTTGAGGTCAGTCTTCAATGCTACTAGATCCATGTCTTGCTTTGAGGTCAGTCTTCAATGCTACTAGATCTATGTCTTCAATGCTACTAGATCCATGTCTTGCCTTGAGGTCAGTTTTCAATGCTACTAGATCCATGTCTTGCCTTGAGGTCAGTCTTCAATGCTACTAGATCCATGTCTTGCCTTGAGGTCAGTCTTCAATGCTACTAGATCCATGTCTTGCTTTGAGGTCAGTCTTCAATGCTACTACATCCATGTCTTGCTTTGAGGTCAGTCTTCAATGCTACTACATCCATGTCTTGCTTTGAGGTCAGTCTTCAATGCTACTAGATCCATGTCTTGCTTTGAGGTCAGTCTTCAATGCTACTAGATCCATGTCTTGCTTTGAGGTCAGTCTTCAATGCTACTACATCCATGTCTTGCTTTGAGGTCAGTCTTCAATGCTTACTACATCCATGTCTTGCTTTGAGGTCAGTCTTCAATGCTACTAGATCCATGTCTTGCTTTGAGGTCAGTATTCAATGCTAATAGATCCATGTCTTGCTTTGAGGTCAGTCTTCAATGCTACTACATCCAAGTCTTGCCTTGAGGTCAGTCTTCAATGCTACTACATCCATGTCTTGCTTTGAGGTCAGTCTTCAATGCTACTACATCCATGTCTTGCTTTGAGGTCAGTCTTCAATGCTACTAGTCTTGCTTTGGTCAGTCTTCAATGCTACTAGATCCTGTCTTGCTTTGAGGTCAGTCTTCAATGCTACTACATCCATGTCTCACCTTTGTGTTGATTCATGTTACCATTGATCAGCAGTTTTTATACATTTAAACCTTTATTGCCTATGGGTAACATCTTGTGTGGGTGATTGAGTCATGCAGTGTTTGTATCTTGTTTTATTTCGTTGAGGCTGTGTGTGAGGGATGTTTTTATATTATCTGCTACATTTCAATCTTTTATTAATGGTGAGTGGAGAATTTTAAAGTTTTATAATTATTGTAAATGTTGATCATATTATGTGCTGTAGTCGTGTATTGTTGTCACACATTATAGTGATTATAACTCTTTGCATGCTGGGTAAAATAAAGGCTATAAATAGTTCAAATAATTGTAGCAGCCAATATTTCATTAATGTGGTTTTCTTATTTGGTGGTATTTGTAACGGAAAACTTTGGAAATATGTCAGGGAATTTCATTAGAAATTGTGTTATGACAATTCTAATGGAATTCCATGTACATAGGTGACTGTTATTTTCATTGCTGCCAGTTAATGTACTGTTCTACTGCATAGAGGCAATCTGTATAAAGTGTGGGGGGGTGTACATAGAGGCAATCTGTATAAAGTGGGGTGTACATGGAGGCAATCTGTATAAAGTGTGGGGGGGTGTACATAGAGGCAATCTGTATAAAGTGGGGTGTACATGGAGGCAATCTGTATAAAGTGGGGTGTACATGGAGGCAATCTGTATAAAGTGTGGGGGGTGTACATAGAGGCAGTCTGTATAAAGTGTGGGGGGTGTACATAGAGGCAATCTGTATAAAGTGTGGGGGGGTGTACATAGAGGCAATCTGTATAAAGTGGGATGTACATGAAATCATTTCCATAATGTGATTTTGTAAAAACAGAAATTGTAATTCTGGAAATATGGTAGTTTTAATAACTACTACTCATTATTTCCAACATGATTCATGCGTTACTACCATCGTACTATAATTTACTCATTATTTCCGACATGATTCATGCGTTACTAACGTCGTACTATAATTTACTCATTATTTCCGACATGATTCATGCATTACTAACGTCGTACTATAATTTACTCATTATTTCCGACATGATTCATGCGTTACTAACGTCGTACTATAATTTACTCATTATTTCCGACATGATTCATGCGTTACTAACGGAGTCGTACTATAATTTACTCATTATTTCCAACATGATTCATGCGTTACTAACGTCGTACTATAATTTACTCATTATTTCCGACATGATTCATGCGTTACTAACGTCGTACTATAATTTACTCATTATTTCCGACATGATTCATGTGTTACTAACGTCGTACTATAATTTACTCATTATTTCCGACATGATTCATGCGTTACTAACGTCGTACTATAATTTACTCATTATTTCTGACATGATTCATGCGTTACTAACGTCGTACTATAATTTACTCATTATTTCCGACATGATTCATGCGTTACTAACGTCGTACTATAATTTACTCATTATTTCCGACATGATTCATGCGTTACTAACGTCGTACTATAATTTACTCAATATTTCCGACATGATTCATGCGTTACTAACGTCGTACTATAATTTACTCAATATTTCCGACATGATTCATGCGTTACTAACGTCGTACTATAATTTACTCATTATTTCCGACATGATTCATGCGTTACTAACGTCGTACTATAATTTACTCATTATTTCCGACATGATTCATGCGTTACTTACGTCGTACTATAATTTACTCAATATTTCCGACATGATTCCTACTACAGTAATTGTATATTATAATCTTATACTATATGAAGATTACACAGGTGCCCGGTTTTGTTTTGTGTATTTTGTGGATAATTAATGTATTTGTAGGTCACAGTCGACATGTTTCAACTACTTACCTTCTGGTGCTTGTTACTTTAGCAAACATCTGCTCATATACTTACAGCATGTATTGAACCCTATTGTGCATTAATTTATATGTTTTTATAATATATTTTATATATTTATTGAAAGGAAGCGTGAGAAGTATGCATCCAATTTTAAGGAATTACTGGATTATGGCCCTTGAAATCCTAGTTTAAGTCCTAACATAGATCCTGATCAGACGGTAATGCTGCGGAGAATCTGGATCTATGTTGTTTGCACATTTCGTCCAATTTATTCGGCAGGTTAAAGGCTAATAGAGACGTGAACGATATGTATTAATCACAATCGGGACACTTATGATCAAACCATTCGGCGGAAAATATCAATTCATCGAATGTGCTTGGTTAATTTGGAAATGTTCATGCATGGTTCATGCGTGGTTCATACGTGGTTCATACGTGGTTCATACGTGGTTCATGCGTGGTTCATACATGGTTCATGCGTGGTTCATACGTGGTTCATGCGTGGTTCATGCATGGTTCATACGTGGTTCATATGTGGTTCATGCGTGGTTCATACATGGTTCATGCATGGTTCATACATGGTTCATGCGTGGTTCATGCATGGTTCATACGTGGTTCATACGTGGTTCATGCTGTTCATGCATGGTTCATACGTGGTTCATACGTGGTTCATACGTGGTTCATACTGGTTCATACGTGGTTCATGCGTGGTTCATACGTGGTTCATACGTGGTTCATACATGGTTCATGCATGGTTCATGCGTGGTTCATACGTGGTTCATACATGGTTCATGCGTGGTTCATGCATGGTTCATGCGTGGTTCATACGTGGTTCATACATGGTTCATACGTTGTTCATACGTGGTTCATACGTGGTTCATACGTGGTTCATACATGGTTCATACATGGTTCATGCATGGTTCATGCATGGTTCATGCATGGTTCATGCGTGGTTCATACGTGGTTCATACGTGGTTCATACGTGGTTCATGCGTGGTTCATACATGGTTCATACGTGGTTCATACGTGGTTCATACATGGTTCATATGTGGTTCATGCATGGTTCATACATGGTTCATACATGGTTCATACATGGTTCATGCATGGTTCATACATGGTTCATACATGGTTCATACGTGGTTCATGCATGGTTCATACATGGTTCATACGTGGTTCATACATGGTTCATACGTTGTTCATGCATGGTTCATACGTGTTATTTACGATTCTAGTTATGTTTCAGACACAGTGATGCCTTATATCCGGATGAAATAAATGACTTGTGGGTGGATGGACTTGCAGCATGGCTAGATAATAGAGGTATGTTATAATGTACATGTGCAATAGTCGACATGTGCAGTGTGCAATGTATGTTGCACCCAAGCCTATAACATAACTTCATGGCAATTGATCAATCTTAATGCCGCTAACCTACCCCATATACCTACCCCATAGAGAATGGGTATGGGTATATGGAATGAGAATGGGGAATGGGTATGTGGAATGGGTATGTGGAATGGGTATGTGGAATGGGTATGTGGAATGGGTATGTGGAATGGGTATATGGAATGAGAATGGGGAATGGGTATGTGGAATGGGTATGTGGAATGGGTATGTGGAATGAGAATGGGGAATGAGAATGGGGAATGGGTATATGGAATGGGGAATGGGTATGTGGAATGGGTATATTGAATGTGTATGTGGAATGGGTATGTGGAATGAGAATGGGGAATGTGTATGTGGAATGGGTATGTGGAATGGGTATGTGGAATGGTGGGAATGTGTATGTGGAATGGGTATGTGGAATGGGTATGTGGAATGAGAATGGGAATGAGAATGGGGAATGGGTATATGGAATGAGAATGGGGAATGGTATGTGAATGGTATATTGAATGTGTATGTGGAATGGGATGTGGAATGAGAATGGGGAATGTGTATGTGGAATGGGTATGTGGAATGGGTATGTGGAATGAGAATGGGGAATGTGTATGTGGAATGAGAATGGGGAATGGGTATGTGGAATGAGAATGGGGAATGGGTATGTGGAATGGGTATGTGGAATGAGAATGGGGAATGGGTATGTGGAATGGGTATGTGGAATGAGAATGGGGAATGGGTATGTGGAATGGGTATGTGGAATGGGTATGTGGAATGAGAATGGGGAATGTGTATGTGGAATGGGTATGTGGAATGGGTATGTGGAATGAGAATGGGGAATGAGAATGGGGAATGTGTATGTGGAATGAGAATGGGGCATGTGTATGTGGAATGGGTATATGGAATGTGTATGTGGAATGGGTATATGGAATTTGTATGTGGAATGAGAATGGGAAATGTGTATGTGGAATGAGTATATGGAATTGGTATGTGGAATGGGTATGTGGAATGAGTATGTAGAATGCGTATGGGGAATGAGAATGGGTATGGGTATGGGGAATGAGAATGTGGTATGGGGAATGAGAATGGGTATTGGGAATGAGAATTGGGAATGTGGAATGGTTATGGGGAATGAGAAATGGGTATGGGGAGTGAGAATTGAGAATGTGGAATGGATATGGGGAATGGGTATGGGGAGTGAGAATTGAGAATGTGGAATGGATATGGGGAATGGGTATGGGGAATGGGTATGGGGAATGAGAAATGGGTATGGGGAATGAGAATTGGGTATGGGGAATGGTTATGGGGAATGAGAAATGGGTATGGGGAATGAGAATGTGGAATGGATATGGGGAATGGGTATGGGGAGTGAGAATTGAGAATGTGGAATGGATATGGGGAATGGGTATGGGGAATGAGAAATGGGTATGGGGAATGAGAATTGAGAATGTGGAATGAGAATGGGGAATGGGTATGGGGAATGAGAATGGGGAATGAGAATTGAGAATGTGGAATGAGAATGGGGAATGGGTATGGGGAATGGGTATGGGGAATGAGAATTGAGAATGTGGAATGAGAATGGGGAATGGGTATGGGGAATGAGAATGGGGAATGGGTATTAGAAGTAAGAGGGGGAAATGATTAAATATAAAATACTTGACTTTGATGTGATTTGTGCTATCCTGCCAGATGTTATTAAACTTGATGTTACTGGCACTATGGGAACTAATAATGTCTCGGCTAATTCCATCAATTGTTCGCCTAATTTATCATTCTACAAAAATACTATGTGCCACAATCTCACCAACAACATGTAACAATCCATTTCCACCCATGTTTTTAATTTACCAAAGGCTTTTTTTGACTTAAATGCACCGAAGGATATTTTAGTGCAACAAAATGTTTTCATGCACAGTGAAGTTTTCATGCAAAGGAGTTGCTTTCAATGCACTGAAGGATTTGCTTTCAATGCACTGAAGGATTTGCTTTCAATGCACTGAAGGATTTGCTTTCAATGCCCTGAAGGATTTTATTTCAATGCCCTGAAGGATTTGCTTTCATTGGATTTGATTTCAATGCCCTGAAGGATTTGCTTTCAATGCCCTGAAGGATTTGCTTGCAATGCCCTGAAGGATTTGCTTTCAATGCCCTGAAGGATTTGCTTTCAATGCACTGAAGGATTTGCTTTCAATGCACTGAAGGATTTGCTTTCAATGCCCTGAAGGATTTACTTTCAATGCCCTGAAGGATTTGTTTTCAATGCACTGAAGGATTTGCTTTCAATGCACTGAATGATTTGCTTTCAATGCACTGAAGGATTTGCTTTCAATGCCCTGAAGGATTTGATTTCAATGCCCTGAAGGATTTGCTTTCATTGGATTTGATTTCAATGCCCTGAAGGATTTGCTTTCAATGCCCTGAAGGATTTGCTTGCAATGCCCTGAAGGATTTGCTTTCAATGCCCTGAAGGATTTGCTTTCAATGCACTGAAGGATTTGCTTTCAATGCACTGAAGGATTTGCTTTCAATGCACTGAAGGATTTGCTTTCAATGCCCTGAAGGATTTGCTTTCAATGCCCTGAAGGATTTGATTTCAATGCACTGAAGGATTTGCTTTCAATGCACTGAAGGATTTGCTTTCAATGCACTGAAGGATTTGCTTTCATTGGATTTGCTTTCAATGCCCTGAAGGATTTGCTTTCATTGGATTTGCTTTCAATGCCCTGAAGGATTTGCTTTTAATGCACTGAAGGATTTGCTTTCAATGCACTGAAGGATTTGATTTCATTGGATTTGCTTTCAATGCCCTGAAGGATTTGCTTTCATTGAATTTGCTTTCAATGCCCTGAAGGATTTGCTTTCAATGCCCTGAAGGATTTGCTTTCAATGCACTGAAGGATTTGCTTGCAATACCCTGAAGGATTTGCTTTCATTGGATTTGCTTTCAATGCCCTGAAGGATTTGCTTTCAATGTGGGATTTGCTGTCAATGCACTGAAGGATTTGCTTTCATTGGATTTGCTTTCAATGCCCTGAAGGATTTGCTTTCAATGCCCTGAAGGATTTGCTTTCAATGCACTGAAGTATTTGCTTTCATTGGATTTGCTTTCAATGCCCTGAAGGATTTGCTTTCAATGCCTGAAGGATTTGCTTTCAATGCACTGAAGGATTTGCTTTCAATGCACTGAAGGATTTGCTTGCAATGCCCTGAAGGATTGGCTTTCAATGCACTGAAGGATTTGCTTGCATTGCCCTGAAGGATTTGCTTTCAATGCCCTGAAGGATTTGCTTTCAATGCACTGAAGGATTTGCTTTCAATGCACTGAAGGATTTGCTTTCATTGGATTTGCTTTCAATGCCCTGAAGGATTTGCTTTCAATGCCCTGAAGGATTTGCTTTCAATGCACTGAAGTATTTGCTTTCATTGGATTTGCTTTCAATGCCCTGAAGGATTTGCTTTCAATGCCCTGAAGGATTTGCTTTCAATGCACTGAAGGATTTGCTTTCAATGCACTGAAGGATTTGCTTGCAATGCCCTGAAGGATTGGCTTTCAATGCACTGAAGGATTTGCTTGCAATGCCCTGAAGGATTTGCTTTCAATGCCCTGAAGGATTTGCTTTCAATGCACTGAAGGATTTGCTTTCAATGCACTGAAGGATTTGCTTTCAATGCCCTGAAGGATTTACTTTCAATGCCCTGAAGGATTTGCTTTCATGCCCTGAAGGATTTGCTTTCAATGCCCTGAAGGATTTGCTTCCATTGGATTTGCTTTCAATGCCCTGAAGGATTTGCTTTCAATGCACTGAAGGATTTGCTTGCAATGCCCTGAAGGATTTGCTTTCAATACCCTGAAGGATTTGCTTTCATTGGATTTGCTTTCAATGCCCTGAAGGATTTGCTTTCAATGCACTGAAGGATTTGCTTTCAATACCCTGAAGGATTTGCTGTCAATGCACTGAAGGATTTGCTTTCATTGGATTTGCTTTCAATGCCCTGAAGGATTTGCTTTCAATGCCCTGAAGGATTTGCTTTCAATGCACTGAAGTATTTGCTTTCATTGGATTTGCTTTCAATGCCCTGAAGGATTTGCTTTCAATGCCCTGAAGGATTTGCTTTCAATGCACTGAAGGATTTGCTTTCAATGCACTGAAGGATTTGCTTGCAATGCCCTGAAGGATTTGCTTTCAATGCACTGAAGGATTTGCTTTCAAGCACTGAAGGATTTGCTTTCAAGCACCATAAAGATGTTTATGATACATAGACGTGTCTGAAATCTGTTTCCGGGGGTGATTTACATCATATACTATTAATTTATAACGTGTATAAATTTGTATCTGTTACACACTGAATTAGATTGTTGCAATTGTAATCATTGTTGCATGGGTTCAATCTGTTATGCGTCGCTGCTCAATCCACGTTTCAGTTATCTAAATTAGATTCTAGACTAGTTCCATATTGAGGATATAGCTGTGAAATTGAATCACACTTGATTGCAATTTGCTCATAAACCATTTGTAATTGATTGGAAGTCAGAATGTGCTAAACAAGTCATTTGTCTGTGATAATAAAGTCATTTGCTGGCTGATAGGTTGATGTGCACATGTTCAGATGTCAAACCTTTCAGCACGACCCCTCACAGGTAGTGTTGTGGTATACTGACCCCAGTACTGACCCCAGTATACCCTCACCTACATGAAGGAAATCGCTGACATATCCCTGACATCTATTGGCACAGAGCAATACTTTGGTTGTTCCACGGCACTGTCGACAGTTCATCAGTGTTGACAGTTCATCAGCATGACATGTATAACTGTGATATATATAAACATTGTTGTGTTTTCTCTCTATATATCTTGTTACTATGACAATAATTATGTCAATGTACAGGATTAAATTTCGTATTAAAAAGCTGGATATTTGTAACTTGTAATAGTTGCAGGGTGTTGTATAACTTGTAATACCTTGCAGGGTGTTGTATAACTTGTAATAGTTTGCAGGGTGTTGTCTAACTTGTAATACCTTGCAGGGTGTTGTATAACTTGTAATACCTTGCAGGGTGTTGTATAACTTGTAATACTTGCAGGGTGTTGTATAACTTGTAATACCTTGCAGGGTGTTGTATAACTTGTAATACCTTGCAGGGTGTTGTATAACTTGTAATACCTTGCAGGGTGTTGTATAACTTGTAATACATTGCAGGGTGTTGTATAACTTGTAATACCTTGCAGGGTGTTGTATAACTTGTAATACCTTGCAGGGTGTTGTATAACTTGTAATACCTTGCAGGGTGTTGTATAACTTGTAATACCTTGCAGGGTGTTGTATAACTTGTAATACATTGCAGGGTGTTGTATAACTTGTAATACCTTGCAGGGTGTTGTATAACTTGTAATACCTTGCAGGGTGTTGTATAACTTGTAATACCTTGCAGGGTGTGGGGTGTTGTATAACTTGTAATACCTTGCAGGGTGTTGTATAACTTGTAATACCTTGCAGGGTGTTGTATAACTTGTAATACCTTGCAGGGTGTTGTATAACTTGTAATACCTTGCAGGGTGTTGTATAACTTGTAATACCTTGCAGGGTGTTGTATAACTTGCTATCGCCTATATGCACTGTTGTAATGCTATTAATGGATATAATCCCGCTCCACCTTCCCTGTAGTTGTATTGTTGTAAGATTCGATTGAAGTATGGTATGTGCACATTTTCATTAACCTGTGATAAACATGCAATGAGTTTGTATGAAGTTATTGTAATCCATCACTTGGTGCTGCATGCAATATACTACATTGTGTAAAGTACTGTAAAGAAAATAATGTTAACCAGAAAATGCAAAATGACAAAAGAATGGAATGAAACAAGTACTAGGAAGAACGTTCAAGTATCGAATACCGTAATTTGTGATGTATACCGCGCTATCCTGTATAACGCGCAAATGACTGTAGCAAAATGATAATCGAGTACACGTAAGAAAAACATTGGCTGAACAAACACGAGGAGTATATGCACGTGTCATCAGTCATATAAATCGTCGCCAATGTTTTCTTTCAATAAACAGTAATTATCTTAATCCGAGAGCATCCATTCACTTCCCGGGTTTAGCTTAATTACAATAAAATGTTTTTTTTATCGCATAATCAGATCAAATAGCGTCCATATTCTAACATGCCTAAATTCTGAACAAATATCTTAAATATAAGCATTAATGCAATGTACATCTAACCAAGAAATGATCTGTATTCCATCAGAACTGTGTCCATGTACTCCAGTATCAAAATTGCTACTTGTTGCCATGGCTATGTTTATTCATGAGGCCTGCAAGTTTGCTGCCCAGTGTTGCCATGGCTATGTTTATTCATGAGGCCTGCAAGTTTGCTGCCCAGTGTTGCCATGACTATGTTTATTCATGAAGCCTGCAAGTTTGCTGCCCATTGTTGCCATGGCTATGTTTATTCATGAAGCCTGCAAGTTTGCTGCCCAGTGTTGGAAGCCACAAACAGCAAGTTCCAAGAGGATTAGATGGTCACCCTCATTGAATCTCTGGTGGTATTATGGGTATCCAAGTAAAACAGGGGATTTTGAGACAACAGTTAATTGGGGGCGGGTCAGTTGTCCAGCTGTTTACACGTTGGACGACGAACCCCACCATTATTATGTTAACAATCTTTCAGATGGGAGGAGTGTCCGTCAACAGGTTTGCCATGTATCAGTGCTATATACACTGCAGGGCTCAAATTACACCCAGATTTTGGTTGCGTAATCTAATGGTATTAGTTAATAAATTTCAACATAATAGGGTTAAAATACACAATATGGCCATTGTTGAATAGAAGGAGTGCTTTACAATGGCCAGTGTATATTACTGAACAATATTTAGTCTGAAATATATATATTTTTTTTATTGGGAGAAGTGGGTGTCCCAAGGGTGACTACTTCGCCCATGTCGCCCTCTAGAATGAACCCTGCACCGGGTCACATGACTTAATATACTGACAAACAGCGCCCCACCTACTATTCTGACAAACAGTGCCCCACCTACTATACTGACAAAAAGCGCCCCACCTACTATACTGACAAACAGTGCCCCACCTACTATGCTGACAAACAGCGCCCCACCTACTATACTGACAAACAGTGCCCCACCTACTATACTGACAAACAGCGCCCCACCTACTATACTGACAAACAGTGCCCCACCTACTATACTGACAAACA
>CM026386.1:7313047-7343246 GCA_014843695.1 Archivesica marissinica | reverse complement strand
CTGTATACATCACTGGGGATAAACAATGGGACATCATGGGGATAAACGTCTGTATACATCACTGGGGATAAACAATGGGACATCATGGGGATAAACGTCTGTATACATCACTGGGGATAAACAATGGGACATGATAAATAAACGTCTGTATACATCACTGGGGATAAACAATGGGACATGATAAATAAACGTCTGTATACATCACTGGGGATAAACAATGGAACATATGGGGATAAACGTCTGTATACATCACTGGGGATAAACGTCTGTATACATCACTGGGGATAAACGTCTGGATATATCACTGGGGATAAACGTCTGTATACATCACTGGGGATAAACGTTGTATACATCATGGGGATAAACGTCTGTATACATCACTGGGGATAAACAATGGGACATGATAAATAAACGTCTGTATACATCACTGGGGATAAACAATGGGACATGATGGATAAACGTCTGTATACATCACTGGGGATAAACAATGGGACATGGTAAATAAACGTCTGTATACATCACTGGGGATAAACGATGGGACATCATGGGGATAAACGTCTGTATACATCACTGGGGATAAACGTCTGTATACATCACTGGGGATAAACGTCTGTATACATCACTGGGGATAAACGTCTGTATACATCACTGGGGATAAACGTCTGTATACATCACTGGGGATAAACGTCTGTATACATCACTGGGGATAAACGTCTGTATACATCACTGGGGATAAACGTCTGTATACATCACTGGGGATAAACGTCTGTATATATCACTGGGGATAAACGTCTGTATACATCACTGGGGATAAACGTCTGTATACATCACTGGGGATAAACGTCTGTATACATCACTGGGGATAAACGTCTGTATACATCACTGGGGATAAACGTCTGTATATATCACTGGGGATAAACGTCTGTATACATCACTGGGGATAAACGTCTGTATACATCACTGGGGATAAACGTCTGTATACATCACTGGGGATAAACGTCTGTATACATCACTGGGGATAAACGTCTGTATACATCACTGGGGATAAACGTCTGTATACATCACTGGGGATAAACGTCTGTATACATCACTGGGGATAAACGTCTGTATACATCACTGGGGATAAACGTCTGTATACATCACTGGGGATAAACGTCTGTATACATCACTGGGGATAAACGTCTGTATACATCACTGGGGATAAACGTCTGTATACATCACTGGGGATAAACGTCTGTATACATCACTGGGGATAAACGTCTGTATACATCACTGGGGATAAACGTCTGTATACATCACTGGGGATAAACGTCTGTATACATCACTGGGGGTAAACGTCTGTATACATCACTGGGGATAAACGTCTGTATACATCACTGGGGGTAAACGTCTGTATATATCACTGGGGATAAACGTCTGTATACATCACTGGGGGTAAACAATGAAAGTCGAAAAATAACACTTTATAAACCAGAGTAACATAGAAACGCAACCTTTGCAAAAATCATTGCAGATCTAAATTCTTGAACATGAATGGACATTTTCACTAATCGTGACTTTAATGAAAATGGATTTTTATCAACTAGAAGACAGAATAATGCCACTACACTGGTTAATATCTGAGACCATACACTGGTTATTATCTGAGGTTAATATCTGAGACCATACACTGGTTAATATCTGAGACCATACACTGGTTAATATCTGAGACCAAAATTAAATTTCTCTTCCATATCAAGAAATGTAAAATTAAAGACAAGTATCAGTGGATACTATCCTGTAATAAAACACTCGTTCGGGCAAACGGTCTTCAAAGATTACTAGAACAGCTAAACTCTTATTCCCTGTCAAATATCCAACAAATTGTCCATATTTGGAGAAATAATGAAGACGAACTACAACTGATAACGGCTTTTTGTTTCCCCCAGTGTCCTCTAGGTGGCACAAAGTTATTCATTATCTCAAATTAATTGGTTCATAATTGTCGAGAATACTGAAGATAACCGACGATAAGCGACGTACATTGACCAAATTTCTTCAGATATTCTTAAGTCTTACTGTACGTTTTTTCTCTTTGGGTTAAACTCATTGTATTTAAAGTACAAGAAAGGGTAAATCTGCTTTCCTTTGATATAACCACTTCATTATTTTTCATCAACTTGGAATTTAATTTCCTCAACAGAAGAATAAACTGCCATAAGACAAGAAAGTTGGCGGCATCGAAGGATGTTGTCTCGCATGTACACATATAGTCTCTGCCTAAGAAACAATGTTTACGCACAAGAAATGGTCTTTTACGTTTATTTATCGTCGCTACCGGTTGCAAATATGAGCGACGCCTCTTTAAGAGATTAGTTATTTCAGATTTTGGAGGATAGTGCAATGACAGAGACCAATTCTCCTCTGGTTCTTTTACGTGCACAGTGTAAAGCACCAGACATCGATTTCAAGTCCCATCTGAAAGACTTAATATTATTATGGTCAGACAAGGGGATCGAACCAACGATCCCGGGATTCGTAGTCCAACATGTTAACCACTGCTTGCCTGCCTGTGCCTGCCTGGCCTGCCTGTCTGTCTGTCTGTCTGTCTGTCTGTCTGTCTGTCTGTCTGTCTGTCTGTCTGTCTGTCTGTCTGTCTGTCTGTCTGTCTGTCTGTCTGTCTGTCTGTCTGTCTGTCTGTCTGTCTCTGTCCAGGATAACCACTAT
The DNA here is from genome assembly GCA_014843695.1 of Archivesica marissinica. NCBI lineage: Eukaryota > Metazoa > Mollusca > Bivalvia > Venerida > Vesicomyidae > Archivesica > Archivesica marissinica. The sequence goes on along the minus strand of CM026386.1, from coordinate 7,340,540 downwards.
ACATTGTACATGATTGCTCCTGCAGCTTTCTAGCATCCCGTGCAGCAATACTACCCATGTTCAATCATAACCCATTATATTATGGAGGATAAACGATAAGAGTTGTCTACACAGAAAGGATACATTGAACCCCAAGGACATCATGTCGAGAGGACCATCAAAGAGAACAGTTTCCCAGATTAATAAGCATGCATGGTGTTCACTCAATCCACACAGTGCACAACTGCACAGCCACAATCACACCACACAATCCACACAGTGCACAACTGCACAGCCACAATCACACCACACAATCCACACAGTGCACAACTGCACAGCTACAATCACACCACACAATCCACACAGTGCACAACTGCACAGCCACAATCACACCACACAATCCACACAGTGTGCACAACTGCACAGCTACAATCACACCACACAATCCACACAGTGTGCACAACTGCACAGCTACAATCACACCACTCAATCCACACAGTGCACAACTGCACAGCCACAATCACACCACACCTTCCACACAGTGCACAACTGCACAGCTACAATCACACCACACAATCCACACAGTGTGCACAACTGCACAGCTACAATCACACCACACAATCCACACAGTGTGCACAACTGCACAGCTACAATCACACCACACAATCCACACAGTGTGCACAACTGCACAGCTATCATACCACACAATCCACACAGTGTGCACAACTGCACAGCTACAATCACACCACACAATCCACACAGTGTGCACAACTGCACAGCTACAATCACACCACACAATCCACACAGTGTGCACAACTGCACAGCTACAATCACACCACACAATCCACACAGTGTGCACAACTGCACAGCTACAATCACACCACACAATCAATACATTATGCACACTCTGTCAAATACATTAAGCCCATTGCATTTCAATGAAATAAGAAATAATTACCGCAACCTAGATTACCTTTTTGCCAATTAACATTCAGGTCTAGCCCCATTAATGAACAGTTTACTGAATGCCAGGCCCAAATAACCCCTCTCGCCCTACTTATGATACGACTACCCTCAGAAATATGATCCTCATGTACCTGATGCAGGTTATTGAAATAAATGATGACACCATACGTTCCCCATACCCGATGCAGGTTATTGAGATAAATGACAACACCATACGTTCCCCATACCCGATGCAGGTTATTGAGATAAATGATGACACCATACGTTCCCCATACCCGATGCAGGTTATTGAGATAAATGATGACACCATACGTTCCCCATACCCGATGAAGGTTATTGAGATAAATGATGACACCATACGTTCCCCATACCCGATGAAGGGTTATTGAGATAAATGATGACACCATACGTTCCCCATACCCGATGAAGGTTATTGAGATAAATGACAACATCATACGTTCCCCATACCCGATGCAGGTTATTGAGATAAATGATGACACCATACGTTCCCCATACCCGATGCAGGTTATTGAGATAAATGATGACACCATACGTTCCCCATACCCGATGCAGGTTATTGAGATAAATGACAACATCATATGTTCCCAACAATCATTAAATACTTGGTTTCTAGCATTGTCGTTGCAAAATGGCATCCAACGTCCGTGGAAAATGAGAGACTTGTATCAGAATAAATACGTATATAATGGACACAAACTGTCAGTTATGTTGTCTGTGATGCCAAGTAAGGAATTATGGTATAATGCTTAATGTTACTGTAAATATCGGCATACCTCCGTTAACTGTAAATATCGGCATACCTTAATTAACTGTAAATATCGGCATACCTTCGTTAACTGTAAATATTGGCATACCTCCGTTAACTGTAAATATCGGCATACCTTAATTAACTGTAAATATCGGCATACCTTCGTTAACTGTAAATATTGGCATACCTCCGTTAACTGTAAATATCGGCATACCTCTGTTAACTGTAAATATCGGCATACCTTCGTTAACTGTAAATATCGGCATACCTCCGTTAACTGTAAATATCGGCATACCTTCGTTAACTGTAAATATCGGCATACCTCTGTTAACTGTAAATATCGGCATACCTCTGTTAACTGTAAATATCGGCACACCTCTGTTAACTGTAAATATCGGCATACCTCCGTTAACTGTAAATATCGGCATACCTCTGTTAACTGTAAATATCGGCATACCTCCGTTAACTGTAAATATCGGCATACCTCAGTTAACTGTAAATATCGGCATACCTCTGTTAACTGTAAATATCGGCACACCTTCGTTAACTGTAAATATCGGCACATTTCCGTCACTGTAAATATTGGCACACTTCACAGGTTTAATTGTAATAACTGAAACTTACCATCCGCTACAATCCACGAGTCTACTGTCTAATCCACGAGTCTATTATCTAATCCACGAGTCTACTGACTAATCCACGAGTCTACTGTCTAATCCACGAGTCTACTGTCTAATCCACGAGTCTATTATCTAATCCACGTTGAAGGATTCTGTGTTCCACCTGAATGCTTTCAATGTTTCAGTCATACACAATCTGTAAGTAGAGAAATTATACAATAGGTAATAATGTAAGTTCATAACTGACTTTGCATCCATTAAAAATCTACACCTATACAACCCTGGAATATACAAACAATATAATTAAGGGGAGTAAAGTCACAGCCACTACATAACAAGGTCATCATTCAGATTCTAGCAAAAAAAATACACACGGATCTGTAGTCCAGTGGTAACACGCTGGACTGGTAATCCAGGGATCGAAGGATCGATCCCCCGTCTGACCCTAATAAAATTAACAGTCTTTCAGATGGGACGTTAAACCGAGATCTTGTGTCAGTGCTTTACACCATGCACGTAAAAGAACCAGAGGAGACTCTGGAATGGGTCTCTGTCTGTATCATGCACTATCCTCCAAAATCTAAAATGATTAATCTCTTCAGGAGGCGTCGCTCAAATGGCCAACCGGTAGCGACATTGATACGTCTGCATCAGCACCATTTTGGGCTATAACGCCGGAGGGAAGCTTACCTAACAACACCTTTCCTGGGCAGGCTCCAGTGGTTAACCAGTACTTGGTGCACCAACCTCCGTAAGAAACTGCCAACTTTTCCATACAAATGAGACACAGTCTCAAACCCATGACCATCAGTGATGATAGGTTACAGTGGTATACAAGTCAGCCACCGTAACCACTCGACCACGAATCAGTGATGATAAGTTACAGGTCAGCGACCTTAACAACTCGACCACGGATCAGTGATGATAGGTTACAGTGGTATACAAGTCAGCGACCGTAACCACTCGACCACGAATCAGTGATGATAGGTTACAGTGGTATACAAGTCAGCGACCGTAACCACTCAACCACGGATCAGTGATGATAGGTTACAGTGGTATACAAGTCAGCGACCGTAACCACTCGACCACGGAGGCGGACTAAATGACTTTGAGAAAGATTTTTATTTAACCCTTTCAACACCACAGACCTCTAAATTGGCTTACAAAAAAGTGTAGATCCAGATGAGCCGGCTCATGACGAGCCGTCTCATCAGGATCTGCACTTTTTTCAAGTAATATAACTATTTTTAGAATTTTTTTTACCTATTTTTATAAATGAACTGATCCAAATGTAATTTTGTTATTAATTTATTGGTCTAAAAATATCATGGACCAGACCATGTCAGTTACTTGGTGTTGAATGGGTTAATTACTGGCATAAAAAAAACCAGGACATTCGTATCCAGTGCAATTTCATGTTGCTGTACAGCAATACATCTACATTGTCAACAGATTTCTTCATTAAATGCTCTTCAAGTATATTAGCTACTCTACCAATGCTATCAGTAACCACTTCACTGAAAGCATGGAGTGTTCAGTCCAGTTCCTACTCTCTAATAATAGTCTAACACTGAAATCAATAGATCAATTTACTTTTCAACTCCACTATAGGACACCCTCCACTCAAGTGTTGCGTCCAGCACCTCATTAGTGAATGCCTGCCCAACACCTGTAATCATAGCCAGGTCATTTACAGTTAATTGTTCAATCAATATGCTCTCTCCGCAATCGATACTGGTCAATCAGGGTAAGCGTCTTAAAACAGATGGTATCTTTCACTTAAAGCCACTTTATCAAAGGAAAGTTCATTGCACTTTCCAGGCTGCAATGTCAGGGATCAATTGGGCAGTCAACATCTTTCATGGTCAATTAAGCAGCATAAATGTTTATACTAGATAACATTACACTTCATAGCATTTCCAGGACTTATCCATAATATTTCCCGGATTTACACATGACGTTTCCAGGACTTATCCATAACATTTCCAGGACTTATCCTTTACATTTCCTAGACGTATCCATAACATTTCAAGGACTTATCCATAACATTTCCAAGACTTATCCATAACATTTCCCGGACTTATCCATAACATTTCCCGGACTTATCCATAACATTTCCAGGACTTATCCATAACATTTCCAGGACTTATCCATAACATTTCCAGGACTTATCCGTAACATTTCCAGGGCTTATCCGTTACATTTCCCGGACTTATCCATAACATTTCCAGGACTTATCCATAACATTTCCAGGACTTATCCATAACATTTCCAGGACTTATCCATAACATTTCCAGGACTTATCCTTTACATTTCCCGGACTTATCCATAACATTTCCAGGACTTATCCATAACATTTCCAGGACTTATCCATAACATTTCCAGGACTTATCCATAACATTTCCAAGACTTATCCATAACATTTCTAGGATGTATTTATTTTATTGATGATGTACAATACTGTTCCTGTATGTAGAGTATAGAGTAGAGACTTATTCTAGATGTAGAAAGTAATGTTCTTGCCTTAAAGGACACAACCACCGTGGTTCTGGCAGAGCTCAAATTCACAACACCAACATTATGTGGCGTGGACCATGAACACTACCCATTTCACCATGGATGCCCCCACATTTCACCACGGACATTACCCATTTCCCCACGGACACTACCCATTTCACCATGGCGCTCCGCATTTATAAATAAGGAAGTTAATTATGATATTACTAGAACTGCGGGGACCTGTGGTGCAATGAATACGGAGTCCACCTTGTAATCGAGAGGTTGCGAGTTTGATCCACATTAGAACCACGGAGCACAGTGGCACGGAGCACAGTGGCATGGAGCACAGTGGCATACAGGCAAGAAACTTGTCCACGTTGCCTCTTCTCTCACCCTCAATGTGATGGGGTGGCATACAGGCAAGAAACTTGTCCACGTTGCCTCTTCTCTCACCCTCAATGTGATGGGGTGGCATACAGGCAAGAAACTTGTCCACGTTGCCTCTTCTCTCACCCTCAATGTGATGGGGTGGCATACAGGCAAGAAACTTGTCCACGTTGCCTCTTCTCTCACCCTCAATGTGATGGGGTGGCATACAGGCAAGAAACTTGTCCACGTTGCCTCTTCTCTCACCCTCAATGTGATGGGGTGGCATACAGGCAAGAAACTTGTCCACGTTGCCTCTTCTCTCACCCTCAATGTGATGGGGTGGCATACAGGCAAGAAACTTGTCCACGTTGCCTCTTCTCTCACCCTCAATGTGATGGGGTGGCATACAGGCAAGAAACTTGTCCACGTTGCCTCTTCTCTCACCCTCAATGTGATGGGGTGGCATCCAGGCAAGAAACGTAAGTCGACGTTGTCTCTTCTCTCACCCTCAATGTGATGGGGTGGCATCTTCAGGCAAGAAACGTAAGCCCACGTTGCCTCTTCTCTCACCCTCAATGTGATAGGGTGGCATCTTCAGGCAAGAAACGTAAGTCCACGTTGTCTCTTCTCTCACCCTCAATGTAATGGATTCCATCAGAAATGAGGTCTTCAGAGAAATTGATCTAATGTTGTAAACACTTGTTTCGCAATCTAGCTAATTTGTCTACAACAACATAACTAACGTCTTGGATGTGTCTAACATAACTAATGTCTTGGATGTGTCTAACATAACTAATGTCTTGGATGTGTCTAACATAACTAACGTCTTGGATGTGTCTAACATAACTAATGTCTTGGATGTGTCTAACATAACTAACGTCTTGGATGTGTCTAACATAACTAATGTCTTGGATGTGTCTAACATAACTAACGTCTTGGATGTGTCTAACATAACTAATGTCTTGGATGTGTCTAACATAACTAACGTCTTGGATGTGTCTAACATAACTAATGTCTTGGATGTGTCTAACATAACTAACGTCTTGGATGTGTCTAACATAACTAATGTCTTGGATGTGTCTAACATAACTAACGTCTTGGATGTGTCTAACATAACTAATGTCTTGGATGTGTCTAACATAACTAACGTCTTGGATGTGTCTAACATAACTAATGTCTTGGATGTGTCTAACATAACTAACGTCTTGGATGTGTCTAACATAACTAATGTCTTGGATGTGTCTAACATAACTAATGTCTTGGATGTGTCTAACATAACTAACGTCTTTGATGTGTCTAACATAACTAACGTCTTGGATGTGTCTAACATAACTAATGTCTTGGATGTGTCTAACATAACTAATGTCTTGGATGTGTCTAACATAACTAATGTCTTGGATGTGTCTAACATAACTAATGTCTTGGATGTGTCTAACTTCATGATCATTCAAAGATGTTCTGTATCTACCTCTAATAATTACATTTATTTTGTTTACATTTTATGACCCAAGTTACCGGCAATGTTTAGACATGACCCGCAAAACCCTCCGATGCTGTATAACTTCTCTGGCAGTAATAAAAACAACAAGGTGACTCAAAGAGCTCATATCAATATATAATCTGCCTGTATGAAATAGCAATATGGATTTTGGTAATACGTTGTACATACACAGCATGTACTGCGTCACTCCCCGACTCAGACAATCAATGGACCAAGTTGATCAAACATTTCTCCAGTTTCAACTGATCTATTCAATACTTCATCAGGTCCATTGTTTACATTTGTCATTTCTGATACGTTTAATTTAGCAGTGAATTGAACAAATACTGTTTGAAATTGAAGGGCAGACTGCAGCAGGACTGAGTGAACTGTTTACCAATACTCCGAATGTTGATTCTGGGGACACTATTATGCAACAGTTGATACACTCAATGAAACTTCTAACCGGTCACCTAGGCCTGGAGGTTATAAAACTTTTCTCCAATCTCAAAACTCAGTCTCAATCATCTGATTGGTTCAGCTGACAGTAACACTCGGAATCAACCAATCAGATCACTTGAGCTTGAGATCTGAGAAAAGTTTATAACCTTGGGGGTGTTTCAAAATATTTGGAGCCAACTAATAATCATACAATATCAATATTTTCATTTTGTCATTTAATATGCTTGATATTGCAGATAATTATACAGCAATTCATTGCATAAAGATCTGTAAACAATCTATCCAGTACCTCTAACTGATGTTCTATGTTAGTGTGCTCCAAATACTGTAAACAATAATGTTTATTTACTCCAAATAATACTGTAAAAAATAATGTTTATTTACTCCAAATACTGTAAAAAATAATGTTTATTTACTCCAAATACTGTAAAAAATAATGTTTATTTACTCCAAATACTGTAAAAAATAATGTTTATTTACTCCAAATACTGTAAAAAATAATGTTTATTTACTCCAAATACTGTAAAAAAGAATGTTTATTTGCTCCAAATACTGGCCCAAAATGGTCAAGTGTGATATGAATTTCTGAAGATTAAAGAATACTTGTATACTTAATAAAGACACTTGTATAGCTAGTTATATCGATAATTAATGAAATGCAAACCTTTAAGCATAATTCTGTATTTCCACGTTACATAACAAAACTCATTTTAAAACACTCGTTGGAAGATTCTTGTTGTCCACTAAAACTATCTTCCCAAGCTGGTGTTAATTTGAGAACATCATTCCTCTCATATATGGCTTCATGCAAACTTCAACAATTGCAAACAAGCATCTCTTAGAACCCTAAATACTTCTGAAATGATGCCTTTTGCTTTTATTGAATTACGGAGTGCCTTATTTATCAGTGAGATGTGCGATAAAAGCACATTATGTCTGCTTATTTGCCTCTCTATAATGAAACTGTCTCCTCGTTTCAATAGCGTCCTATTCACGTTTTACTCATTTTGACCCCAGGGGAGCCACCGTAATGAAAAATTTAATAACGATTGTTGTTCTTCGTTAAACATAGAAAAACCTATAATATTGAGATGTGAACAAAGTGACAGTTTGCTATAAGTATACCACGTGCTTATTAATTAATAACTATATAATGACAGGTTTCAAATATGTCTGTAACCGTGAAGATACTTTGATAAGAACATGAATTCTTCATACATTTTTGCCAAGATCAGTTATGGCATCTGCATGAACAATCTAAATTGCATCTGAAACCTAATTATTTTCACATAAATGTTTAAATTCAATTTTAACATGTTTTACAATCCTGCACACACAAAAAACGGAAAATATTGAAATAAATAACCCATCATGTACAAGGGGAAATATTGAAGTAAATAACTCATCAAGTACAAGGGAAATATTGAAGTAAATAACCCATCAAGTACAAGGGAAATATTGAAGTAAATAACCCATCATGTATATAGTACAAGGGGAAATATTGAAGTAAATAACCCATCAAGTATGAATGAAAATATTGAAGTAAATAACCCATCATGTATATAGTACAAGGGGAAATATTGAAGTAAATAACCCATCATGTACAAGGGGAAATATTGAAGTAAATAACTCATCAAGTATGAATGAAAATATTGAAGTAAATAACCCATCATGTATATAGTACAAGGGGAAATATTGAAGTAAATAACCCATCATGTATATAGTACAAGGGGAAATATTGAAGTAAATAACCCATCATGTATTTAGTACAAGGGAAATATTGAAGTAAATAACCCATCATGTATATAGTACAAGGGGAAATATTGAAGTAAATAACCCATCATGTATTTAGTACAAGGGGAATATTAAAGTAAATAACCCATCATGTATATAGTACAAGGGGAAATATTGAAGTAAATAACCCATCATGTATATAGTACAAGGGGAAATATTGAAGTAAATAATCCATCATGTATATAGTACAAGGGGAAATATTGAAGTAAATAACCCATCATGTATTTAGTACAAGGGAAATATTGAAGTAAATAACCCATCATGTATATAGTACAAGGGAAATATTGAAGTAAATAACCCATCATGTATATAGTACAAGGGGGAATATTGAAGTAAATAACAAAGCTGAGAATGAACAATGAATATTTGTTTATTTTACGTAACCTTTAGATGTATTCATCATTTACTGTTTTCAATAAATTCTAAAAAATGTCACAATTTCGAAGATAATTTATACCATTGCTATCAAACAATGATAATACATTTGTTTACATAACGTCCACAGTATTCCAACAGAAGATATTCAGCAGCACCCCACAACGTCCTTTGTCACCAAGTTATACCGCTAACTCCTGGTGAACGGAGACAGCAGCTTCTGTGTGACATTACCGGTTTTGACAGGAACATGGTGCTAATGTTTATATTCCATTAATATAACAGTCCCCATAATTGACAAATTAATGCAAGACTCAATTTCACTCGATGTGTAGACTGTAATCATTTCCATTTGCATTTATGACACTTTCCTGCTTCCATAGAACCAATTAAAGGAGCCCCAAGACGCATTAACTATCCACACTGTTAATTATGGAACCCAAAGGTACCCAAATGAATGCAATGATCAAAGAGCACCTGTCAACTTGTAGTGTGTCCTGTCATTAGATTGACGAGTCCAGTATGATATATAGAACAAATAAAATATTGATGTGTGGAGTGCAAGTAGATTAACCACCAACAGTCATATAGCATCAAGTGTAAACTCATTCATATATATTTTACATAGGCACACTAATTAATTTAAAGGTAACTTCCATAATTGCAACTGAACATGAACGTGTACACATGGACGTAACATGAACGTACACACATGAACGTACACATGGACGTAACATGAACGTACACACATGAACATACACATGGACGTACACATGGACGTAACATGAACGTACACACATGAACGTACACATGGATGTACACATGGACGTACACATGGACGTACACATGAACGTACACATGGACGTACACACATGAACGTACGCATGGACGTAATATGACCATATACACATGGACGTACACATGAAAGTAATATGACCATATACACATGGACGTACACATGAACGTGTACACATGAACGTACACATGGATGTAACATGACCATATACACATGAACGTACACATGGACGTACACATGGATGTACACATGGACGTAACATGACCATATACACATGAACGTACACATGGACGTACACATGGACGTAACATGGACGTAACATGACCATATACACATGAACGTACACATGGACATACACATGGACGTACACATGGATGTAACATGATCATATACACATGAACGTACACATGGACGTACACATGGACGTAACATGACCATATACACATGAACGTACACATGGACGTACACATGGACGTAACATGACCATATACACATGAACGTACACATGGACGTACACATGGACGTAACATGACCATATACACATGAACGTACACATGGACGTACACATGGACGTAACATGACCATATACACATGAACGTACACATGGACGTACACATGGACGTAACATGACCATATACACATGAACGTACACATGGACGTACACATGGACGTAACATGACCATATACACATGAACGTACACATGGACGTACACATGGATGTAACATGATCATATACACATGAACGTACACATGGACGTAACATGACCATATACACATGAATGTACACATGGACGTAACATGGACGTAACATGGACGTAACATGACCATATACACATGAACGTACACATGGACGTAACATGACCATATACACATGAACGTACACATGGACGTACACATGGACGTAACATGGACGTAACATGACCATATACACATGAACGTACACATGGACGTACACATGGACGTAACATGGACGTAACATGACCATATACACATGAACGTACACATGGACGTAACATGGACGTAACATGACCATATACACATGAATGTACACATGGACGTAACATGACCATATACACATGAACGTACACATGGACGTACACATGGACGTAACATGGACGTAACATGACCATATACACATGAACGTACACATGGACGTACACATGAACGTACACATGAACGTACACATGGACGTAACATGACCATATACACATGAACGTACACATGGACGTAGCATGGCCGTAACATGACCATATACACATGAACGTACACATGGACGTACACATGGACGTAACATGACCATATACACATGAACGTACACATGGACGTACCATGACCATATACACATGAACGTACCATGGACGTAACATGGACGTACATGACGTAACATGACCATATACACATGAACGTACACATGGACGTACACATGATCATATACACATGAACGTACACATGGACGTACACATGGACGTACACATGGACGTAACATGACCATATACACATGAACGTACACATGGACGTAACATGACCATATACACATGAACGTACACATGGACGTAACATGACCATATACACATGAACGTACACATGGATGTAACATGACCATATACACATGAACGTACACATGGACGTACACATGCACGTAACATGGACGTAACATGAACGTGTACACATGGACGTAATATGAACGTGTACACATGGACGTACACATGGAAGTAATATGAACGTGTACACATGGACGTACACATGGACGTAACATGAACGTGTACACATGGACGTACACATGGACGTAATATGAATGTGTACACATGGACGTACACATGGACGTACACATGGACGTAATATGAACGTGTACACATGGACGTACACATGGACGTAACATGAACGTGTACACATGGACGTACACATGGACGTACACATGGACGTACACATGGACGTACACATGGACGTACACATGGACGTAACATGAACGTGTACACATGGACGTACACATGGACATAACATGAACGTGTACACATGGACGTACACATGGACGTAATATGAATGTGTACACATGAACGTGTACACATGGACGTAATATGAACGTGTACACATGGACGTACACATGGACGTAATATGAACGTGTACACATGAACGTACACATGGACGTAATATGAACGTGTACACATGAACGTACACATGGACGTACACATGGACGTAATATGAACGTGTACACATGGACGTAATATGAACGTGTACACATGAACGTACACATGGACGTAATATGAACGTGTACACATGGACGTGTACACATGGACGTAATATGAATGTGTACACATGGACGTACACATGGACGTACACCAGGGTAGCAGTGCATTTATTTCAAACATGATGTAGAAGTTTGTTTTATGTTTTTGGGGTATTTAACGTTGCACCAAAAGCTTAGGTTAGATGGTGACTCTCCAGCTATTATTGGCGGAGGAATGTGTATTATTGGTGTGGAGGAATGTGTATTATTGGTGGAGGAATGTGTATTATTGGTGTGGAGGAATGTGTATTATTGGTGTGGAGGAATGTGTATTATTGGCGGAGGAATGTGTATTATTGGTGTGGAGGAATGTGTATTATTGGTGTGGAGGAATGTGTATTATTGGTGGAGGAATGTGTATTATTGGCGGAAGAATGTGTATTATTGGTGTGGAGGAATGTGTATTATTGGTGGAGGAATGTGTACTATTGGAGGAGGAATGTGTATTATTGGTGGAGGAATGTGTACTATTGGTGGAGGAATGTGTATTATTGGTGGAGGAATGTGTATTATTGGTGGAGGAATGTGTATTATTGGTGGAGGAATGTGTATTATTGGTGGAGGAATGTGTACTATTGGTGGAAGAATGTGTATTATTGGTGGAGGAATGTGTATTATTGGTGGAGGAATGTGTATTATTGGTGGAAGAATGTGTATTATTGGTGGAAGAATGTGTATTATTGGTGGAGGAATGTGTATTATTGGTGGAGGAATGTGTATTATTGGTGGAGGAATGTGTATTATTGGTGTGGAGGAATGTGTATTATTGGTGGAGGAATGTGTATTATTGGTGGAGGAATGTGTATTATTGGTGGAGGAATGTGTATTATTGGTGGAGGAATGTGTATTATTGGTGGAGGAATGTGTATTATTGGTGGAGGAATGTGTATTATTGGCGGAGGAATGTGTATTATTGGTGTGGAGGAATGTGTATTATTGGTGGAGGAATGTGTATTATTGGTGGAGGAATGTGTATTATTGGTGGAGGAATGTGTAGTATTGGTGGAGGAATATGTATTATTGGTGGAAGAATGTGTATTATTGGTGGAGGAATGTGTATTATTGGCGGAGGAATGTGTATTATTGGCCCAACCAGTCTAGAGAATGCAGCCTACCGATGACAATAACTCCACACACAGTCCTGTTAAAAACTTAGAACCAGTCTAGAGAATGCAGCCCAAGCTATGACAATAACTCCACACACAGTCCTGATAAAGCCAAGAACCAGTCTAGAGAATGCAGCCCAAGCTATGACAATAACTCCACACACAATCCTGATAAAACCTTGAACCAGTCTAGAGAATGCAGCCCAAGCTATGACAATAACTCCACACACAGTCCTGATAAAATCTAGAACCAGTCTAGAGAATGCAGCCCAAGCTATGACAATAACTCCACACACAATCCTGATAAAACCTAGAACCAGTCTAGAGAATGCAGCCCAAGCTATGACAATAACTCCACACACAGTCCTGATAAAGCCTAGAACCAGTCTAGAGAATGCAGCCCATGCTATGACAATAACTCCACACACAGTCCTGATAAAACCTTGAACCAGTCTAGAGAATGCAGCCCATGCTATGACAATAACTCCACACACAGTTCTGATAAAACCTTGAAGTCGGCTAGAATACCCTATTATTGGCGACAAATTACAATAATTACATTGTTCTGGAGCGTGCCAAGCAAATTGTCATTGTTGGCTTATAAATACTACTATCCAGTCCTATGCATGGTGCATGCATGCTCAATTTCGTTAGAGAATTGTGAATCAGCACTTGCGAACATTGGATGACCATCACATGATTCAATGATCACCATGTGTCCACTATAATCACAATATTTCGGGAAGTGATTTTGCCCGCTAGCAACAGCTGAGGAGATTTATTGTCATCGAGGGGGTAGTAGTGCAATAAGACATCTTCATCAAAATGCTGAGCGAGTCAACTTGTACATTTTTCATGGATTTATCATGAAACACTGTTATTGACTCACTCGCTCCATGATAAATGACTTAACCCATTCAACACCAAGTAACTGACATGGACTGGTCCATGATATTTTTAGACCAATAAATTAATAACACAATTACATATGGATCAGTTCATTTATCAAAATGGGTATTTTTTTTCTAAAAATAGTTATATTACTTGAAAAAAGTGCAGATTCTGATGAGACGGCTCGTCACAAGCCGGCTCATCTGGATCTACACTTTTTTGTAAGCCAATTTAGAGGTCTGTGGTGTTGAAAGGGTTAATCAAAGTACAAGTGTTAGATTTGGTGATGCTTTGTAATAAGAAGGGCAATGGTGTAATGTCTCCGTGGTGCAGCGGCACAATAATGATGCAACAAGTTACAATGTCCGGTAAGCGTTATAAAATAACTATTAAAACAATCTGCCGATAGTATAAATGTAACTAAAATGAATAAGACCAAGTATGAACAATTTCGTCAGAAATGTAAATCATGTGTAATATCAAATTCCTGTAATGGTTCCTTTTGAAATACAAGAAGACAGACTATTTACAGAACTGGATCAAACACTATTTTACAGAACTGGATCAGACACTATTTACAGAACTGGATCAGACACTATTTACAGAACTGGATCAGACACTACATGTGTATTTACAGAACTGGATCAGACACTATTTACAGAACTGGATCAGACACTATTTACAGAACTGGATCAGACACTATTTACAGAACTGGATCAGACACTATTTACTAACCGGCCTTTATACAGATCCCCAAGAACAACAAAACTCAGCCGCCATTTTTCGCGGGTTTTCGCCTAATCGTGTCATGCCTGTCAGTCATTTGTCTTTGTAATCTTGATTAATCTCGAAGTTGTCCACTGTTAAAACTTGCCTAATCACCTCTTCTGAGCACTAAAACCTGTAATTAATGAAGGTCTGTTGTGTTTTAGTGCACATGGTGAGACATCTGATCACGTGCAATCCCTCCCAATTTCAGGGTTTTAAATAGAAAGCCCCTAGACATGTTTATTTATGACTTTGGATACATTTCTTAAGAAGTGTGTCCTAGAGTTGGGTTTTTACAGAACACAAGTTTATACGTCAACCGGATTGAAAGTTTGCGTGTTTTGCATTTATTTATCGTGGCTACAAGATGCAGCCGTAAGTCATATAAAGTATACAAACTAAACACTAAGCAAGTGTGATAGAATGTTCATATATTTGTGAACTCACATACATGATGCAAGTGTGATAGAATGTTCATATATTTGTGAACTCACATACATGATGCAAGTGTGATAGAATGTTCATATATTTGTGAACTCACATACATGATGCAAGTGTGATAGAATGTTCATATATTTGTGAACTCACATACATGATGCAAGTGTGATAGAATGTTCATATATTTGTGAACTCACATACATGATGCAAGTGTGATAGAATGTTCATATATTTGTGAACCCACATACATGATGCAAGTGTGATAGAATGTTCATATATTTGTGAACCCACATACATGATGCAAGTGCAAATTCCCAAAACTAGCACAATATCTTAGTTTTCCAAATTATTTTCCAGGTCACCATATTAGATCTATAAGGACAGTTTCAACTATTTCATACATTGAGACAGAACGTTTACTTCTAAAACCAAATTTACAATGCAAACACACAGACACAAGAACAGAACGAAGTCTTCAACTTCTACATTATCCAACACTTTAGTGTTCACATCTCAGGACCCATCATTTACCATTGTTCACTCTGTCACAAACTGCCCCCTCAATTCCACTCAACTTCACTTGTCAATCACCCAAACCCCTTCATTACAACCTGCTGATAACCCTTCAAAATTCAAAACCGTGATTAAATTTCCTACTATCTACTGCTTTCGACGTGTAATTTAAGCAGCGACAATGATCTTGTCCGCATGATAATGAATTCCAGCAGCCATATTAGGGAATTCGAGAGCCCTACACTGGGCAATATGCTTGTCTTGTTTTATTGACTAGGCACGTGCCATGGATAATTACACCAGTCCGCAGACATGTTTCTGGAACGTATCGGAGGGTCGGAGGGTCAGAGGTTATATTAGCCACCAGTCTGTAAGCACTAAAACATGTTGTGATTTGGGATCATGCATGTAAGGTAAATCACAAGGCTATCATCAAGTTTTGCTGTTTCCTTGTCATTTATTAAAGCAGCAGCAGCAGCAGCAGCAGCAGCAGTGATACTTGCCAATTAGCGGTACGCTTTAAATTAGGAAACGTCGAGTCTTTCTTTATAAACACAACTTGGCTATGAAGTGGATATGGTGTGCACCTCATAACAGAGAGGATATGAGCTTAAGCCTACAGGAACCACAGTGGTTTGTACCTCAACAACATGACAACATTCTCACGACTGTTATGTTTATTATATGTGTTTGCACTTCTACCATTATGTTGTTCCCTCTGAGCAGTTCAGTCAATGACAATTACACAGACATTCTACAATGCACGAATCTCGGGAAAGGCAGAAGAAAACACATTCAACCATAGCAATCAGTGGTTGATGGGGAAAGCTCGAATACAAATTAATTCCAGCTAATAGTTGCCAACAAGACAGCATTAAGGAATCAATGGCTTTGAATCCTGTCACAGGCATTTTCTCCATGATATTGTAGAAAACATGGCAATCTTTAGAACCAATCTGTAGTCTTTACGAAATGAGACTAGTTTACACCACTTTGTGCTCGTGACGAACCCTGTTCATGTGTCAAGTTAGGTGTTAAGACTTAATTACTCCTTGTTTTCTAGATCAGTCTCTAAAATCTTAATGGAAATCTTAATATGGACAGCAAGAGAAAGTTAGAATCACGTTACTATACGAGCAATGAACATAGCAACAAGAATGTACCGTGAACATAGCAACAACCATGTACATAGCAACAACCATGTACATAGCAACAACCATGAACATAGCAACCATGAACATAGCAACAACCATGTACATAGCAACAACCATGAACATAGCAACAACCATGTACATAGCAACAACCATGTACATAGCAACAACCATGAACATAGCAACAACCATGTACATAGCAACAACCATGAACATAGCAACAATCATGAACATAGCAACAACCATGTACATAGCAACAACCATGAACATAGCAACAACCATGTACATAGCAACAACCATGAACATAGCAACAACCATGAACATAGCAACATAGCAACAACCATGAACATAGCAACAACAATGTACATAGCAACAACCATGAACATAGCAACAACAATGTACATAGCAACAACCATGAACATAGCAACAACCATGTACATAGCAACAATCATGAACATAGCAACAACCATGTACATAGCAACAACCATGAACATAGCAACAACCATGAACATAGCAACAACCATGTACATAGCAACAACCATGAACAGCTAAACCTGAGCATAGTTCCATTTATTGTACGAGCATATGGGAATGTTGAAATTCCTGTGTTAGTGGTCACATCTATGATATACAGTCAAACCTGTGTTAGTGGTCACATCTATGTTATACAGTCAAACCTGTGTTAGTGGTCACATCTATGTTATACAGTCAAACCTGTGTTAGTGGTCACATCTATGTTATACAGTCAAACCTGTGTTAGTGGTCACATCTATGTTATACAGTCAAATCTGTGTTAGTGGTCACATCTATGTTATACAGTCAAACCTATGTTATTGGTCACATCTATTATATACAGTCAAACCTGTCTTTGGTCACATCTATGTTATACAGTCAAACCTGTGTTAGTGGTCACATCTATGTTATACAGTCAAACCTGTGTTAGTGGTCACATCTATGTTATACAGTCAAATCTGTGTTAGTGGTCACATCTATGTTATACAGTCAAACCTATGTTATTGGTCACATCTATTATATACAGTCAAACCTGTGCTATTGGTCACATCTATGTTATACAGTCAAACCTGTGTTAGTGGTCACATCTATGTTATACAGTCAAACCTGTGTTAGTGGTCACATCTATGTTATACAGTCAAATCTGTGTTAGTGGTCACATCTATGTTATACAGTCAAACCTGTGTTAGTGGTCACATCTATGTTATACAGTCAAACCTATGTTATTGGTCACATCTATTATATACAGTCAAACCTGTGTTATTGGTCACATCTATGTTATACAGTCAATACTGTGTTAGTGGTCACATCTATGTTATACAGTCAAACCTGTGTTAGTGGTCACATCTATGTTATACAGTCAAACCTGTGTTAGTGGTCACATCTATGTTATACAGTCAAATCTGTGTTAGTGGTCACATCTATGTTATACAGTCAAACCTGTGTTAGTGGTCACATCTATGCTATACAGTCAAACCTGTGTTAGTGGTCACATCTATGTTATACAGTCAAACCTGTGTTAGTGGTCACATCTATGTTATACAGTCAAACCTATGTTATTGGTCACATCTATTATATACAGTCAAACCTGTGTTATTGGTCACATCTATGTTATACAGTCAAACCTGTGTTAGTGGTCACATCTATGTTATACAGTCAAACCTGTGTTATCAGTCACTTCTATTATACAATCAAACCTGTGTTATCAGTCACTTCTATTATACAATCAAACCTGTGTTTGTGGTCAACTATATTATAGTCAAACCTGTGTTAGCAGTCACTTCTATTATACAGTCAAACCTGTATTAAGCAACCAACTTCCAGATTCCATAACGTATATTCTTGTTGGAATTTACAATTACAGTACATGCAGCAATCCGTCTTACTCCAGAAACCTTGAAATGCACAAAGACAAAGCACCTACTCAATAAATCGTTATTAAATCCGTAATCCACATCACGATTTCATCCAGTATCAACTAATAAACGCCATTCTGCCGTATACTACTTCACAAGAAGAGACACTCTCCTCAGAAGCCTGCTTTACGATTCTGTCACCATGAACCCTCATTACAGGGTCGTTCAAGGAAAGATGCTAATTCGCAAATCTTTCCAAAATTAAATAATGGCCTTGCGCTATAGTCGGTGATTATTTTTCCAGCTTTTTATGCAGGATATTGCCCATAAAAGAGGAGTATATTCCAAGGACCCTTTAACATAATTATGGAGCTGATAACCAATTTGTATCCAGAATGACTGGAGAATGAGTCAGTTACAACAAGACCTAGCGGGCGTACTGCATCGCTCACCTTGCAGCAAATCACCTGGCATGTGGGCAGTTTCTAACATGTGGACAGTTTCTAACATGTGAGCAGTTTCCAACATGTGGGCAGTTTCTAACATGTGGGCAGTTTCTAAAATGTGGACAGTTTCCAACATGTGGACAGTTGTGGACAGTTTCCAACATGTGGACAGTTTCCAACATGTGGACAGTTGTGGACAGTTTCCAACATGTGGACAGTTTCCAACATGTGGGCAGTTTCCAACATGTGGACAGTTGTGGACAGTTTCCAACATGTGGACAGTGGACAGTTGTGGATAGTTTCCAACATGTGGACAGTTGTGGACAGTTTCCAACATGTGGACAGTTGTGGACAGTTTCCAACATGTGGGCAGTTTCCAACATGTGGACAGTTGTGGACAGTTTCCAACATGTGGACAGTTGTGGACAGTTTCCAACATGTGGACAGTTTCCAACATGTGGACAGTTGTGGACAGTTTCCAACATGTGGACAGTTGTGGACAGTTTCCAACATGTGGGCAGTTTCTAACATGTGGACAGTTTCTAACATGTCACAGTTTCTAACATGTGGACAGTTGTGGATAGTTTCTAACATGTGACAGTTTTTAGCATGTGGGCATCATAGTCAAATGGTTTTTCATGAAGCTTGCTGGGTTGCAGGGTGGGCGATGGATGTAAATCTGGTAAATGTGCCAATTTCATCGTATGACATTTTACAATACATCACATTTTTATGGCTAATAATCACAAAGCTCAGCAGAATCCAAAATGTTTTCCCAGTAGAAGGAAGACCTCAAGTGGAAGACAAAATAATTTACTTGACTTTTCGCCATTAGTCTAGACTGTAAATTAATCGGCATCATTGATTTGTCAATTTGCTAATGAAACCAGAGATATCAATGATGACTTAGTTATTTACTGATATAAAGATGTATGTAACATTTACATGGATTGTCAGTAATTAACATTGGGAGTTTCCCGATATACGAGTTGGTCATGTCTAATCTAGGTCCTCATTCTAGGAGAAACATACAATGGGCAATTTAGAACAAGATTTGTGTGTAAATCATCTCTGAATTCCTGTCATTTTCTTTCCATCACAGTGCAACCTGCAATGACTACCTCTGAACAAGAACCACACATTAAACCCCGTCTCTTTGTTCAGGTCACCATTAATTTGGATCTCGCATCATATATTTGTTAGTGCATTATCAACATGCTAATAGTGTTTTTGAAAAATAACCCGTCAAAAGGACCGCTTTATGACATTCCCAGACAGGTTTGACAGAACTAGCAGAAAGGAACAATCTACCAACTATCAAACTAGCAGAAATGAACAATCTACCAACTATCAAACTAGCAGAAATGGACAATCTACCAACTATCAAACTAGCAGAAAGGAACAATCTACCAACTATCAAACTAGCAGAAATGAACAATCTACCAACTATCAAACTAGCAGAAAGGAACAATCTACCAACTATCAAACTAGCAGAAAGGAACAATCTACCAACTATCAAACTAGCAGAAATGAACAATCTACCAACTATCAAACTAGCAGAAATGAACAAAGAAGGAACAAAGTAGCAGAAAAGAACCAAGAATCAAACAAGAATCAAACAAGAATCAAACAATAGCAGAAAGGATTGTTGCCATCAGCACCAAGCAGAAAGAAACAAGCTAGAAACAAGCTAGCAACAGACATAAAGGACTTAAACTAGCAGAAAGGACCAAAGCTAAACAAATAGCAAAAAGGAACAAACCAGCAGAAATAAACAAAATAGCACATACCAAGAAGGAACTAGATATTAGAAACATTAAACAATGAACTAGCAGAAAAGAACAAACTAGCGAAATTGAACACATATGCATTGTTTGCAATGTGTTGTTGTAATTCATTGAGGATTAAAACACGTTTCCCAATTACAAATATTTAATTGAACACATGAAAAATAAAGTGCTGTTGTTTTTTTATTCTTTTATAAATGAACTGAATGTAATAACACAAGCTGCATGAAATCCTTTATGTCTCTAAAGCTTTAGAATGAGATTTAGGAAGTTTCTGGAAAACGGAAGATTCGATGAAATCAATTTATAACAAATTTGGAGAAGTCTTATCGCAGAAGTTGAAAAGAGTTTCCGGTTTCTGAAAACACAAGATCCCATAATAATTAAAAAACATTTATCGCAGAACTTCAAGTAAAACATTTTAAAATGAGTTCTGTCATGCGGAAAGATAAAGCTGTGCAATCAGGGAACTGTTCCACGTTAACATATTCCTCTATATTATGATACACCAATACCAAAGGCTAATTTTAGCAATAGATAAGTAATGAAATGTTCAACTAAATTTTGTCAAGAATGAGATTTAAATATTATCACTTCGGTTTATTCTTATTTTTATTGTTGAGTGTAAAATAGGGTATCGGCAGGTGATGAAATTCTAGCAATAAATTCATACAGTGGTCTTAACTAATCCAACACAAAAACATGTTAAATTTAAGACTCTACTGCACCTTACTCCTATTTCAGTTTATCAACACTGAATGCCAGCTTTAAGCCAATAAAACAAATAAGTAGATCTAAGCTTAATGTATAAATGAATACTGTACTACTTGAATGTCCTGATAAGAATTATTCTCCTCTGATTGCATACAATTATTTCATGTAATTATTGCCATGTCAGTGATGTCACCCTCGGTATAGAGAGAGTGCCATCCACCAATAGGAATCATCAATCAAGACCACACCCACTGCTAAAACCCTCTATCCACATTGCAATGCAACCATATAATCCGCCTTTTGCCGTCGATACTCTAGCTGATATGGAATATTGTGCTTGCGGAAAAGAGGCGAAAAGGTCTCCAAACAGCCGAGATATCAACACAGCATAATGACAATTGTCGTAACAAAATCAGTATACATGATTGATTACTGAATCAACCGGTATTGATCCACAATGTATCTAATGATTTGGAGAAGGTCCGTCAATCTCGTGCATTGATTATGATAGCTCATTTGTCCCTATAGTCATGTAAATACGACACGCTGCTCGGTGTTCGTGAAGACGTGCAGAGTAATGAAAAGACATGACATTGATTGTAATGTGTTGACATTTTCCATGTGCCTCAAGTAATCTGTTGACAAAATCCCCAAGTCACTGGACCCTTACAATTAGAAAGTGTGAATCAGAGTAACTGAATAACCAACTTGTCTCACCAACTCTTGACCAATATCTGATAAATTCTTGTGTGGTTTTATATCTGACCAATTCGTGTGTGTTTTATATCTGACCAATTCTTGTGTGGTTTTATATCCGACCAGTTCTTGTGTGGTTTTATATCCGACCAGTTCTTGTGTGGTTTTACATCTGACCAGTTCTTGTGTGGTTTTATATCTGACCAATTCTTGTATGGTTTTATATCTGACCAGTTCTTGTGTGGTTTTATATCCGACCAGTTCTTGTATGGTTTTATATCTGACCAATTCTTGTGTGGTTTTATATCTGACCAGTTCTTGTATGGTTTTATATCTGACCAATTCTTGTGGGGTTTTATATCCGACCAGTTCTTGTATGGTTTTATATCTGACCAGTTCTTGTATGGTTTTATATCTGACCAATTCTTGTGTGGTTTTATCTCAATGTATAATAATGTAATAATATTGAATGACTCTCCGAATAATACTTTATGTCAGAGTATTCTTGACAATACTGTTCCTACATTTTGTAATCTTACACTTTAGAAATACAATTATGCAATTTAGTTATGCAATTTAGTTATTTGAAAATTAATTATCAGTACTGAAATGACCTACATACATATCCTCACCACACTCAACAAGAATTCAGAATCATTCTAACATCTGACCTTGACCGTTAAGACAACAGTCCGAAATATAAGTCTGAGAATTGAGACATTTACATTATTATAAAATCACAATAGAAATGATAACATCATAAACTAGGGACAGAGGTCATTTATAACTTCTTTTACTGCTACACATGACCTTGACACCAGCCATAGTAACGTGGGCAACACATGAGCTTGCTATGTTGAAAATGTGTGTAAAGTTATTGGATAAATAAAATTGTTTACATGGTGTAGCGTCGACAAATTTGACCTTTTATTGTGTCATTGACCTTCAAACTACCACCATGGCAACAAAGTCATCTTAGTTTATACAAATTTATTTTAGCTCGATTGCGAATCAAATTCTTACAACTTATATTAATCACTCTCGAGACCTCATTCCTGATGGAATCCATCGCCACGAGGGAGAGAGAAGAGGCAATGTGGAATTTAAATGCCTTGCCTAAGGGCACAATCGTAACGGCTCCAGCGGGGCTCGAACTCCGGACCTTTCGCACCTGAAGCGAACGCTCATCCACTGCGCTACCACGACTTCCACTTGACAAGTCATCTTGCTATATAACATTAATGTTGAGTCATTGACCTTCAAACTACCACCATGGCAACAAGGTCATCTTTCTATATAAAACATTAATGTTGAGTCATTGACCTTCAAACAACCACCATGGCAACAAGGTCATCTTTCTATAGAGAACATACATGTTGCGTCATTGACCTTCAAACTATCACCATGGCAACAAGGTCATCTTGCTATAGAGAACATTAATGTTGCGTAAAGCTAGTTTGGAATCACACAATGCGTCAGGAAGTTCGACTGACACTGGGCATGTTATATATTCACCTTTGAGGTGTGACCTTGACCCAGTAAGCGACCATGACTAACAATGACATGTGTTCTAGCTACAGAGAACATTTGCACCATTAGTTATATCACATCATGCATTGCGAAGTTATAAAGTGGAAATGAGAATGGGCTGTGAGATGCTCCAACAGGCTAATTATCTTCAGTAAGTTCCGCTCCCTTCCTCCAGCAAGCACTTACCAGTGGGCACTTGCTCATTTAAACTAGAAATCAATATAAAACTGCTCCCAAGGCTAACACTAAATAAACATAAATGCTATAGAATGTTACATAATCTGCTTCATCTACTGCCTAATGTAATATATGGCAGCCTGTCATGTGATATCCATGTACAGCATAACCTAATCATCTCCTACAAGACATTAAACACACTATATATATCCAGTCGAAACAATTGTGTGTGTCAGTATAGTAGGTGGGGCACTGTTTGTCAGTATAGTAGGTGGGGCACTGTTTGTCAGTATAGTAGGTGGGGCACTGTTTGTCAGTATAGAAGGTGGGACACTGTTTGTCAGTATAGTAGGTGGGGCACTGTTTGTCAGTATAGTAGGTGGGGCACTGTTTGTCAGTATATTAGGTGGGGCACTGTTTGTCAGTATAGTAGGTGGGGCACTGTTTGTCAGTATAGTAGGTGGGGCACTGTTTGTCAGTATAGTAGGTGGGGCACTGTTTGACAGTATAGTAGGTGGGACACTGTTTGTCAGTATAGTAGGTGGGGCACTGTTTGTCAGTATAGTAGGTGGGACACTGTTTGACAGTATAGTAGGTGGGGCGCTGTTTGTCAGTATAGTAGGTGGGGCACTGTTTGTCAGTATAGTAGGTGGGGCGCTGTTTGTCAGTATAGTAGGTGGGGCACCTGTTTGTCAGTATAGTAGGTGGGGCACTGTTTGTCAGTATAGTAGGTGGGGCGCTGTTTGTCAGTATAGTAGGTGGGGCACTGTTTGTCAGTATAGTAGGTGGGGCGCTGTTTGTCAGCATAGTAGGTGGGGCACTGTTTGTCAGTATAGTAGGTGGGGCGCTTTTTGTCAGTATAGTAGGTGGGGCACTGTTTGTCAGAATAGTAGGTGGGGCGCTGTTTGTCAGTATATTAAGTCATGTGACCCGGTGCAGGGTTCATTCTAGAGGGCGACATGGGCGAAGTAGTCACCCTTGGGACACCCACTTCTCCCAATAAAAAAAATATATATATTTCAGACTAAATATTGTTCAGTAATATACACTGGCCATTGTAAAGCACTCCTTCTATTCAACAATGGCCATATTGTGTATTTTAACCCTATTATGTTGAAATTTATTAACTAATACCATTAGATTACGCAACCAAAATCTGGGTGTAATTTGAGCCCTGCAGTGTATATAGCACTGATACATGGCAAACCTGTTGACGGACACTCCTCCCATCTGAAAGATTGTTAACATAATAATGGTGGGGTTCGTCGTCCAACGTGTAAACAGCTGGACAACTGACCCGCCCCCAATTAACTGTTGTCTCAAAATCCCCTGTTTTACTTGGATACCCATAATACCACCAGAGATTCAATGAGGGTGACCATCTAATCCTCTTGGAACTTGCTGTTTGTGGCTTCCAACACTGGGCAGCAAACTTGCAGGCTTCATGAATAAACATAGCCATGGCAACAATGGGCAGCAAACTTGCAGGCTTCATGAATAAACATAGTCATGGCAACACTGGGCAGCAAACTTGCAGGCTTCATGAATAAACATAGTCATGGCAACACTGGGCAGCAAACTTGCAGGCTTCATGAATAAACATAGCCATGGCAACAATGGCAGCAAACTTGCAGGCTTCATGATAAACATAGCCATGGCAACAATGGGCAGCAAACTTGCAGGCTTCATGAATAAACATAGCCATGGCAACAATGGGCAGCAAACTTGCAGGCTTCATGAATAAACATAGCCATGGCAACAATGGAGCGAACTTGCAGGCTTCATGAATAACATAGCCATGGAACACTGGGCACAAACTTGCAGGCTTCATGAATAAACATAGCCATGGCAACAATGGGCAGCAAACTTGCAGGCTTCATGAATAAACATAGCCATGGCAACACTGGGCAGCAAACTTGCAGGCTTCATGAATAAACATAGCCATGGCAACAATGGGCAGCAAACTTGCAGGCTTCATGAATAAACATAGCCATGGCAACACTGGGCAGCAAACTTGCAGGCTTCATGAATAAACATAGCCATGGCAACAAGTAGCAATTTTGATACTGGAGTACATGGACACAGTTCTGATGGAATACAGATCATTTCTTGGTTAGATGTACATTGCATTAATGCTTATATTTAAGATATTTGTTCAGAATTTAGGCATGTTAGAATATGGACGCTATTTGATCTGATTATGCGATAAAAAAAACATTTTATTGTAATTAAGCTAAACCCGGGAAGTGAATGGATGCTCTCGGATTAAGATAATTACTGTTTATTGAAAGAAAACATTGGCGACGATTTATATGACTGATGACACGTGCATATACTCCTCGTGTTTGTTCAGCCAATGTTTTTCTTACGTGTACTCGATTATCATTTTGCTACAGTCATTTGCGCGTTATACAGGATAGCGCGGTATACATCACAAATTACGGTATTCGATACTTGAACGTTCTTCCTAGTACTTGTTTCATTCCATTCTTTTGTCATTTTGCATTTTCTGGTTAACATTATTTTCTTTACAGTACTTTACACAATGTAGTATATTGCATGCAGCACCAAGTGATGGATTACAATAACTTCATACAAACTCATTGCATGTTTATCACAGGTTAATGAAAATGTGCACATACCATACTTCAATCGAATCTTACAACAATACAACTACAGGGAAGGTGGAGCGGGATTATATCCATTAATAGCATTACAACAGTGCATATAGGCGATAGCAAGTTATACAACACCCTGCAAGGTATTACAAGTTATACAACACCCTGCAAGGTATTACAAGTTATACAACACCCTGCAAGGTATTACAAGTTATACAACACCCTGCAAGGTATTACAAGTTATACAACACCCTGCAAGGTATTACAAGTTATACAACACCCTGCAATGTATTACAAGTTATACAACACCCTGCAAGGTATTACAAGTTATACAACACCCTGCAAGGTATTACAAGTTATACAACACCCTGCAAGGTATTACAAGTTATACAACACC